>CM061056.1:40720913-41320913 GCA_030762865.1 Paraleonurus japonicus
TCTTACCCTTCCAGATCTCATTTCGAGTCTTACCCTTGTCTTTAACAACCAAGCACTGCAGGTATAACAAGTGTGTTGATGGCTTCGAACCCGTGAGGGGTTTCATACTCAGCTAACATGCTCCCGGTGCTTCCTTCAAGGTTCTATTCCTTCTTTCAACCACTCCATTTTGTTGAGGATTTCTTGCGGAAGATGTCTCATGAATAATTCCACACTCATTGAAAAAGTTAGATAAACAAGAATTCAAAAATTCTCGTGCCCTTATCACTTCTTATTTTAATAATATTAACACCCTTTTCATTACGAATCTGCAACAGCAGTTAGGGATCTTGTTTATAGTCTCATTTTTCTTGAAAAGAAATATAACACAAGTGTATCTAGAAAAATCATCTACTACAACAAGAGTATATTTCCTTCCACCGAAACCGAGAGGAGAAACAGTCCAAACAGATCCAGGATGAAGTAGTTGTAAAACTCTTTCGCATGAAGAGGTGTTAATACTCTTAAATGAGTGTCTAGGCCGTTTACCTTTCGACAAACATCACATTTAAGATCGGTAGATAAAAGTTTCTCGTAATCCCTTAACAAGGTTCTTTTTAGCTAGCTTACTAAGGGTTTTGAAATTCGATGACTAAGCCTCTTGTGCCATAGCCAACCGAGATCATCTTCACCCTTAGCTATCAGACAAGTATCTTTAGGACAACTATTAAAGTTGGCCACATAGACATTACCATGTCCAAGCCGATTAAAAGTACCTTATCTCGAGGAATTATCTAAGATATCACATTTATCCTTAGAAAATTTAACAAGAAAACCTTTATCACAAAGTCTGGGAAACAGATAGCGATTATGTTTCAAACCTTCAACAAAATATACCTCGATACCCGAATATCCTTGATAATCGTAGTACCTACTCCTTTAGTCGACCACAATTATTGTCTCCAAATAATACTCTTGGACCATCAATACTGGAAATTTGATAGTAGCATCTTGTTATAAGTCATGTGTTGCGAACAACCACTATCAATGTACCATATGGAAGCTAAGATCTCTTCCTTGAGTGATGATCCCCTGTGAATCCTGAAACACATATTAGTTATAAGGTACCCTAGTGATCTTGGGTCCTTGAAGGTCAAGCATCACTTTAGGTAACCGACAAAATCTCATCTCCAAATAATAAATCGACTTGGTTTGTCTACCAAATCTGTCTACAATTGTATCACTTTTAAATGATAACTTGTTGTATTCAGATTTAGTAATTTTCCTGAACTTAGAAAATGTGGGATAACATCTGCTTTTCCCATCAAAAGGATTATAATAAGAATTTCTTCTTATTATTTTGGTTCTTGGATTTCTCTTAGTCTTATAAGGAGACCTCAACTGAATTTTTGTTTTCAAGGTGGAAGATGCAATCCTTACTTGACTAATTGGTTTCCAAGGACCAATTTTAACCTCTTTAGATTGATCGGATGCTTTTACAAATTTCCTAGGTTTCGGACATCCGATTTATTATTTCTGTCATAACCAAGACCTGCTTTTGTCATGGGATTTTTGAGATGTATTAAAGATATGATCTATTGCTGATTGTGAATTATTAAGTTGACTAATTTTGAAGACTAGCTTCTCATTGTCTTTCTTAATTAATTCATTTTCAAGACAGATTGTTTCAAATTTGTCTTTTAAAGTTTTCAATTCACTTTCTAATCTTTCAGTATGCGGGCCGATGTACTAGCCTCACTTAGGAAAACATTCCCCTTGAATGTTTCCTCGGTTTGGATAGTTCATCACCTGCTTTCCTTTAATTAGAATTCTGAATTTGATCCTTTAAAGCCAAATTCTCTGTCTCTAGTTGTTTATAAGCAGCCGAGATGTCTTTAAGTCTCTCAATAATTCATGAATAACAGCTTGATCATTATCGATGCAGATCGACAAGAATCATTATCGAGAAGGTGAATAATAGACTACCTCTTTAGCCATGAGACAGATTTCATCATCCGATCCGAAATCGATGAGGATGATGATGATGATGATTTTCTTGACTCCTTTTCTTCAGCCAATAGAGCCCTTTGATCTCGTAAATCTCCTGTCTCTCTTTTTCCTTTTCTCTTCCCTTTTTTAGGAGTTAGTTGAGGACAATCATAGCTGAAGTGTCACGGCTTGTTGCATGTGTAGCAAGTGTCACTCCTGTCTGATTTAGTTTGGATGGGATTTCTTTTAACGAGGGGATCTGAATCTTCTCGTCGGCTCCTACTCTTGTCATCATCTCAGACTCATCTTCCTTTCTTCTTGATTTGGATCTCGATTTGTCCTTACCGCAAATCTCAATTTATTTCGTTTATACTTCATCCTTAATTTATCATACCTTTTGGTGAGCAGAGCCATCTACTCCTTCAGAGATAGGTCACCTCCTACAGATTCGCTTGATATCTTGTCTTCTTTGCCGACAAAGGAAACAGACTTAGATGAGGTGCTCGACTCCCTCTCATCCTCTTCATCTTCTATTTGAATATTATAGTCTAAAGCTTTAAGATGAGATAATAAGGTATGGTGAGTAATAGAAGATAAATTTTGAGTTGCTTTAAGGATATTGGATTTTTCTCTCCATCTCTTGGTTAATGATCTCGGTATCTTGTTATTAATCTCCTTTTCTCGTAGTTCTTTCCCGGATCAATTTGCTTTATTGAGGAGATTTGTCAACCTTACATCTAGCCGATCCACGTATTCATTTTCCTTCATCTTGAATGTATCAAAGGCGTGTAAAACAGATCGCAACTTATTCTCCTTTACTTGGTCTCGACCCTTCATGACATTTGCGAGTTTGCCACATTTCTTTAGTTGCTTTGCATCTTTTGACCTTCTCAATCCAGTCTTTACTCGTAGTCTCAATGGTTTCGATTCGTGCTACTTGATCTAGGTTGTGGATTTTCCTTTCATCATTTGTCAATTCGTAACTCTTTTTCTCATGTCCGACTCGAGATTCAGATCGGTTCCACCGCTAGTGCCTCCATGATAAAATTTTATAGGTCCTTCTTCAAGAACCTCCTCCATCCTATCATGGATAGCCTTGAGATGATTTTCCATCCCGAATTTCCAATAATCATAATCTTCAATTGAAAATTCGGGTAGATTCCTGGATTTCTTGCTCTTGCCAAGACATGATGAGATAAAGAAACAAAACACTCCACAAACTTGTTAGTAGCACGCTTAGTAACAATAAAGAAGATGAAGAAAATCAAGAAAATTTCGTAATCTTAGTTAAGACCTAAAATCAATATCGTAATGCCTTAACACCGCTCCGATACCACTTGTTGGTCCCGATTGGTTGAGTTGATTAAGAAACTTTGAGTTAACCTTCTAGGATAAAATCTAGAAGGGAGGGGTTGAATAGATTTTGTAGATTTTTCAAATCTTTCAAAATTTATTCAAAGTACCAGATGTACACAAATGAAAGTCAATATTAGACTCAACTTTATTAAGATCAAAAGCAAACCGATATTCAGATTTTAACTTTGATTCGAGATTAATCTTTGAACAATAAATTGGAAATTGAATAGATAAGTAAATAAAAGCAAGAAAGAACACCGTATTTTATAGTTGTTCGGATTATAACAATCCTACATCCACTCTCCTTCTCAAACTTGAAGAAGGGTATCTACTATCTGCTTACTTACTTACTTTACAATCGCATAATCTTACAACTTACAATTTGATCTTCAACTCTTCAAAATCCTAACCAAATCTGTGAAATCTAACTCTAAGATAAGGAAGTGTATTTGAAGATGTGCAAGGAAGTGTTCTACAAACACTTAGAAAAATCTATGAAGAAATCTTGGAAAACTATTTTGTGCTTTTTTAAAACTTCGTGATTTTTAGAGAATATCGTGCTGGAAAAATAACTCGTGAATTCTGTGTATTCTATATGTTCTATATGAAGTGCCTAGACCTATTTATAAGTCTCGAAAAGACAGCTTAGTTTGTTAGTCGGTTCTAACAAACCGAAAATCGCTTTAACAAACTTAATCTTGAAATCGCTCTAGACCTCAACCGACTTTACTCTACCCGTCTGCGGTGACTTGGTGAAGACTCGCCTTTCTTATTCTACTCGCTTGTCTCGACCTCGTCCGAGCTCTTCATATTTGTCTCCCGCAGATGACTAGACTTGAACTCGTCTTCGATGACTTGTAGTCTTTTAGACCTCAACCGACTAGATTGGTTCTCGACCCCGTCGATCGGCTTAGCTCATGGTCTCAATCTCACTGCTCTTCAATTGAGTTAGTGTGTTTAATAAGATAGTTGTTTAATAGTATTCAATTGAGTTAGTGTGGGAAAAGTAGTGGCATATGATGTAATGTTGTAGTATTTAAGGGGATATATAACAATGAAAAGTTACTTTATTACCATTTAAGAAAATGATGCAATGAGTACGGACAAACCTTTTTAACAAATGTCACAACGAGTATGGGACGGAGGGAGTACAATTTAAGGGTGGGGAAAGAAATTTACACCTATTTTTGTAGTGAGATATTTTTTTCCAAAGGAGTAAATTTTTTTATCGTAAAAAATATATTTTATTAAAAATACCAGGTATAAGAAATACCAAAAACAATTACAAAGTACAAAAACATTTACAAGGATACAACTTAAAATTACAACAAGGACTTAGGATCATGAAACCAAGAAGCTATAGAAGCATTACAACCAATAACACCCTTTGCAAGACACCAACTCCACACTCTACCTTTCACCTCTTCCACTATTGATAAGGCAAGAAACTCCTTATTCCTAAAAATGCAATTATTCCTTCTACAAAGACCACATCACACACTCCCAAACACAAATAATAAATTTGTTACCTCTCTTACAATGAAGAAGCCCCAAATGAGATTGAAAATGATCCCTTATACTTGGTCTTGGCACAGCCTTGAACTCCTAACCACTTATGAATCTCACTCCACACCTTATTAGCCTTAATGCATTCCAAAAACAAATGAAGGGCAGATTTCAATTGATGACCACACCAAGATCACATTCTAGCTTCCAGAGAAATAGGAATACCTCTTTTCACCAGATTGTCTTTAGTAGGTAGTCTATCCCACAAAGTTCTCCATGCCATTGTCGATACTTTAAGAGGGACAAATTTGTTCCACACCCTTTTCAAATATCATCCGGAAAATCATGAGGGATTGAAGCCATCTTCTTTTCTATCAAAAACACGTACGCTAAATTGGTTGTATAAACACCGCCAGATCGAGCAACCACTTCCATCTATCTCTCAAATTCCAATTCAACTTGAACTCGCTTAAATAAGAATAGAATTGAGAAACAATAGTCAAATCACGCTCCAAGAAATTCCTCCTCCACACCACTCTCCACTTCCACTCATCCCCCTCCCAAAACCCATATCACAAATAAGCTTTTTGATGAGGATGAAAGCGCATAAAGATTTAATCATAAGTATATTTACTCTATCTTATTTTCATCACAAACATTCGATGTTTATTTATTATGTGGCTATTTATCTTCTTAGTTAATTAATGAGTTTGACTCATATCGTAAGACCATAAATAGGATTTCTTTGTATTTGGAAGGACATTATAATTATTTGAAAAGTTATCTCAAGGGTTATCCTCGTTCTTGTGTCCACCGGTATTTCGCACACGAAATCAACGGAGTTCACTATTATGCACTTTCTGACTTGCTGCATCATTTGGTATCCGAGAGACCAGCTACGCTCCCATCATGCCACCCAGTAACCCGCAAAATCGTGCCTCCGCATCGGACGTTGCATCCCTCAACCATCGAATGGATAGTTTCCGTGCTCGGATGAGTGACATTCAACACGCCTTAACACAACTTCTTGCGAATCAAGGCACAACCCATCAACCAACAGCAGCCTAATGATCGTGTCGATCCACCGCCTTCGATGACTATGTTTAGGAAGATGGAAGTAACTCTCGATAACCCCTTCACTAACCTTGATTCACGCCAACCCATTCGCCATGATTGTGGCCTATTTCCTTTCCGAATAGACCTCCCCTGAATATCAAGGTACTATGGATGCAAATACTTTTTTTGGATGGCTGCGGTTGAAGAAATTTTGGTTTCTGCTGAAATCCTCGCCTGATCGTCGAACTCAACCGGTTGTTACCGGGCTTCGGGGTCGTGCCGCGACATGGTGGCAACAACTCAAGACTTCTCGTCTCCAACGTGGTAAATCACCAATCTTACCTTGGGAAAAATTTATCAAACACCTTCGTGCGAGTTTGTACCATTTAATTACGATCGTGTGCTTTATCAAAAGCTCCAAAATCTTCGTCGGGAACACGATCTGTTCGCTTATTCTCGAGGAATTTTATCAGCTACTTGCACGCATTGATCTCTCTGAATCGACCGATCAACTAGTTTCTCGATTCATCGGAGGACTCCGACTTGATTTCGGACACCCTCAATTTATTTGCGCCTATCTTTGTTTCCGATGCTTACCAGAGAGCCATAATTTTGGAACAACAGTTTACTCGTCGTGGGAATGTCTCTTTCCCTTCGATCGGTCTCCATGGAGAACGTCCAAATCAATCGCTGAGCCACGACCGTCACCATCTGCTCCACCGAAACAAGTTGCTCCTCCCCCTCCGCTCAATCCTCTCGCCCGAGCACGTGTTTTAAATGTGGTGAACGAGGCCATCATATTTCCACCGGTCCTCGACGCAACCATGGCCTCCTACTTGATGATGCAAATCTAGAGGATGTGATACCTAATATCGGAGATGATGCATGCGAATCTCCTCCCGTCTTTGACGAGGAGCCCTCATCGGAGCCTCCACATGAACTTCTTTATGGGGATCCAGGCCTTTCTTTGGTCCTACGACGTTCGTTTCTCCAACCAAAGCAACAACAAGATGCGGCTATGCGTCATGCTATTTTCGAATCTAGTTGCACAATTCAAGGAAAAGTTTTCCGCTTTATGATCGACTCGGGATCGTGTGAAAATGTCATCGCTGCCGACGCAATCTCTAAACTAGAGATTACACCAAACACATCCTCGTCCATACAATCTGGCTTGGTTACAACATGGTACGCGGGTTGTTGTTAACCAACGTGCTCTCATCAAATTTTCAATTGGCAAATCATATGCGGACGAAGTTTGGTACGATGTCGTCCCAATGGATGCATGTCATTTATTGCTTGGACGGCCTTGGCGATTCGATAGAGATGTGATTTACGAGGGCCGACGAAATGCATACACTTTTACCATCAACAACCGAAAATTCACTCTTCTCCCCCACCGTACTGCCTTGATCGCCAGATTGACAAAGCAGTTATGTTGGTTTCCGCTCAGATTTTATGAAAGAAGTTGATAAAGCTCCTGCACTTTTTCGATCTTTCCGCAAGTGATATCGATGTCCTCTAATGAATCTCTGCTCTTACGTCTCTATTGGCTGAATTCGCGAGATGTTTTCCACGATGATTTACCTCGGGGTTTACCACCTTTGAGGAACATACAAAGACCAAATCGATCTTATTCCGGTGCTCCTCTTCCAAATCGCCCTCACTATCGTATGAGCCTAAAAGAACACGAAGAACTTCGTCATCAAGTAGAGGGCCTGCTTGAAGGGTCTCATTCGACAAAGTATTAGTCCGTGTGCAGTCCGGCATTGTTGATTCCCAAAAAACAGGGAGTGGCGCATGTGCGTCGATAGCGGGGCAATAAATAAGATTACCATTAAATTCTGACTTTCCAATACCTCGTTTGGAGGATTTACTCGATCAACTTGCAGGTGCTAGCATTTTTAGCAAACTCGACCTACGCGGCGGGTACCATCAAATACGGATTCGCTCGGATGACGAGTGAAAAACAGCGTTTAAGACCCGGGAAGGACTTTTTGAGTGGATGGTGATCCCTTTTGGTTTATCCAACACACCAAGTACCTTCATGCGCGTGATGAACCAAACACTCCGTCCTCTTATTGGTGTCTGTGTTGTCGTGTATTTTGACGACATTCTCGTCTATAGCTCCACGGTTGATGCACACTTGGACCACCTGCATTCCGTATTTCATATTTTAAGAGGTGATAAATTCTATGCGGCCCCAAATAAATGCAGTTTTTGGTGGAGTCTCGTAGTATTCTTGGGGTATCGCATATCTTCGAAAGGTGTTCGTGTAGATGACTCCAAGATCCAAGCTATCAATGAGTGGCCTACTCCCACTTCTATCACAGCCGCTCGTAGTTTCCATGGTCTTCAAGGCTCTTTCTAAAGACGATTCATCCGACATTTCTCTACAATTATGGCCCCTATAACACATGTCATGCATGAAAAGGATTTTGTTTGGGGTATCGCATATCTTCGAAAGGTGTTCGTGTAGATGACTCCAAGATCCAAGCTATCAATGAGTGGCCTACTCCCACTTCTATCACAAATGCCGCTCGTAGTTTCCATGGTCTTGCATCTTTCTACGACGATTCATCCGGCATTTCTCTACAATTATGGCCCCTATAACACATGTCATGCATGAAAAGGATTTTGTTTGGACACCGGAAGCAGCTAAGGCCTTCGATCTAATCAAACAAAAATTGACATCTGCCCCTCTCTTAGTCTTGCCGATTTTGCATCCCCGTTTGAATTAAAGCGTGGTGCCTCCAAGCGGCAATCGGTGCGATCCTTAGTCGGGAGGACGACCTGTTGCTTTCTATAGTGAAAAACTATCCGGACCTCGACTTCGATATAGCACATACGATGTGGAATTTTATGTGATTGTGCGTGCTATTCAAAATTGGCGTCACTACCTTTTCGGTGTGAATTCATATTATTTTCGGATCACGAGGCTCTCAAGCACCAATCTACACAATCAAGTTTATCAGCAAGACATGCTAAATGGTCAGCTTACCTCCAACAATTCACTTTTGTTGTTCGTCATATTTCCGGTGCATCGAATCGCGTGGCGGACGCCCTTAGTCGTCGCCGCTATTACTCTCGAACTTCGCACTAAGGTACTTGGCCTTGATGATTTTTGGGATTTATATGTTACTTGATAGTTTTTGGTCCTATTTTGAAAAATATTATTGTTGGTCGTGGAAAGAAGTTTTCATTTACATGAGGGTTTTATTTTCAAAGGCCTTGCCCTTTGTATCCCAGATTGTAGTCTACGCTACAAACCGATATCGTAACTTCATTCCGCGGGGCATGTGGGACGAGATAGAACAGTGGACTTGATTCTACAGCATTATTTTTGGCTAACCGCTAGGCGAGAGGTTGCTAAATTTGTAGCCCGATGTCGTATTTGCCAAGTTTCCAAGGGTACGGCGCGTCAAATGCGGGTCTTTACGAGGCCTTTGCGGGTTCCAACACTTCCATGGGTGGCTCTAAGCATGGATTTTGTTTTGGGCCTCCCTTGTACTCAACGGGGTTACGATTCAATATTTGTTATCGTTGATTGTTTCTCCAAAATGTCTCACTTTATTCCTTGCAAAAGGACTACCGATGCACCACGTAGCTCACCTATTTTTTAAAGAGGTGTATCGCATTCACGGCCTTCCTCTTTCCATTGTTTCAGAAAGAGATACATGTTTTGTTAGCCATTTTTGGCGATCATTGTGGCAGATGACTAAGACTACTCTCCTCTTCAAGAGTGCTTATCATCCACAAACGGATGGACAAAGCGAAGTCGTAGAAATCGCTCGCTAGGAAACCTTCTCCGTTGTCTCGTTGGTGACAATCTGAAGTCATGGGATTTACACTCCCTCAAGCTGAATTTGCCCACAACTCGGCAATCAATCGCAGCACTCGCCTTTCTCCGCTTTCAGTCGTGTATGGTATTATTCCAAGGGGTCCCACAGACTTGCTGCCCCCGCCATCGTTCATCAAGCTACCGACCGGCCGAGGAGTTAATTCAAGAAATTCACCGTGTTCATGGGCAAACTAAAACACAACTTGAATCTGCAACATTGGGATACAAAAGTCATGCGGATGTCCGCTGTCGTGATGTTGCGTTTAAAGTGGGTGATCTTGTGTGGGCTATACCGACTAAGGACCGATTTCCTCCACATGAGTACAACAAACTCGCTTCTCGGAAGATTGGGCCGGTTGAAATTCTTGATGTAATCAATCCCAATTCATATCGCCTTCATTTACCTACTCACATTCGTATTTTGGATGTGTTTAATGTTAAACACCTTGTCCCGTATGCCGGAGAAAACTTACATGAGGATGAAGCTAATACCGATTCGAGGTCGAGATCGTTTCCAAATGTGAGAGAATGATGAGGATGAAACCGCATAAAGATTTAATCAAAAGTATATTTACTCTATCTTATTTTCTCACAAACATTCTCGATGTTTATTTATTATGTGGCTATTTATCCTCTTAGTTAATTAATGAGTTTGACTCATATCGTAAGACCATAAATAGGATTTCTTTGTATTTGGAAGGACATTATAATTATTTGAAAAGTTATCTCAAGGGTTATCCCTGTTCTTGTGTCCACCGGTATTTCGCACACGAAATCAATGGAGTTCACTATTATCTCGCTACACTTGCTGCATCACTTTTCCTTCTCCCTACTAAGATTTAAAACTCTCGAACTGACACTTTAAAGACGAACTACCCGCCCAAATATCATACCAAAATCAGTATTTCTCCCATCCCCAATAACCTTAAATGAATTCCCTACCAACCACTTACCCTCTTCTCCCTCCCCTAATCTTAAAACATCTCTCCACCACTTGGAACTCACTCTCCTCCTCCCCTTCACAATAACCCTCTCCTTAGAGACACTAACCTCCCCATGGAGAGACCTCAACACTCTCGTCCATAAACTCTCCCGCTCTACCACAAACCTCCAAGCCCACTTACCCAAAAGTGCCTTATTAAAATTTCCCAAATCTCTTACCCCCAAACCCCTCTTTGCTTTTGGTAAACATAAAGGGTATGTTCTTTTGGGGATTCACACGGATGGACTTAAGACTTCCCGGCCCCGTCCACGTAAGTTAGGAATTTGAAATCCCAACTTTAAATTCCACACTCAATCCACACCTATAAACACCTACACCTATTATTACTTTTTCCAATACAAACTACTTTTTACATCTCTCCTCAATATAATAATAAAATATCAATCACTCTTACACAAATACAATATAATAATACAATATCAACTACTCTTACACATTGATTTGACATAAAGTAAAATCCCACTCTACTCAAATCCCAAAAGAAACATACATTTTTACTATTTATCCAGAATTTTAAATCTCATGACTCATGAGTCATGACTCATTCCGCACACCTAAATCCCAAAAAGAACATACTCAAAGTGTCCCAGCTTATCCAAGCTATTTTCCGCTCATTCTCCCCGCCTCCCAAAAAAAGGTACGAAACATAGAATTAAGAACACTCAGGATTTTACAAGGTAGCTTATAAAAAGACGGATGGCAAGTCGGCAAAGCTAATAAGATCTGCATTCGGGAGAGTCACTCGACCTCCAATTGACAACTTCCGGTTCTCAAAAGTCTTCAATCTCTTTTTCACCTTTTGCACCAGTGGTTCCCATTCCGCAATTCTTTTATAATCGAGACCAACTTTAATCCCAAGATAAGAGAAATGAATCATCCCAATTTCACATTGAAGAATGCTCGCCATTTGCTCCAATTTTGATCTCTCCACATTCACCCCCATTAGACTCGCATTTATTAAAATTCACCTTGAGGCCAGAAGCAACTCGAAATTCCAAAGAAGGTTTCTAATTGCAATCGCATCCGATGATTAGCTTTCGTTAGGAAAATGGTATCATCTCGCATATTGAAGACGCGACACTTTCAATCTCGATCTCCCATCTCGGTGGCCTCTAAAAGACCGACTTCGACCGCTTTATCCACTAGAATACCTAGACCCTCGGCAACAATGAGATAGAGGAACGGAGATAAAGGATCCCCTTGCCTTAGGCCTCTCTCAAGGTCGAACTCACCGCACGGGCTTCCATTTACTAACACATTTGTTGATGCCAAGATACAAAACCTCTCATCCACCTCCTCCATTTGTCACCGAAATTAAAATTCTTAAGCATCAACTCCAGAAGTCCCATTCCACCGAGTCATACGCCTTCACAAAGTCAATCTTGAACAAAATTCTTTCTATCTTCTTTGATTTTGCCTCCTCAATTGCTTCATTCAGAATCACTATCCCATCATGAATTGATTTTCCTCACACAAAAGCACTCTGGTTCTCCAAAATGATCGAATCAAGTACCTTACTCAATCTTCCCGCCAAAACCTTTACCAAAATTTTATAAGTACTCCGAATCGGAGGAATAAGCCTATACTCACCTAACCTGTCGTGCATCCTCTTTCTTTGGAATAATAACAATAAAATAAGTGTTAAGGCCCCTCACAACTTTTTCATTCTCGTGAAACTCCTCCATCATCTTCATAAGGTCATCTTTGATCGCTCCCAAGCATTCTTTAAAGAACTTGATATTAAAACCATCCGGCGTGGATTTTTGAGCTATCACAACTCCACATTGCATTATGAACTTCTTCTTTCGTAAATGTTTCACATAGCATTCTCGTTATCTTCCTTAGAAACCTTACGAAGAAATAGTTCTTGAGCCATCGACGGT
Source organism: Paraleonurus japonicus (assembly GCA_030762865.1). Taxonomy (NCBI): domain Eukaryota; kingdom Viridiplantae; phylum Streptophyta; class Magnoliopsida; order Lamiales; family Lamiaceae; genus Paraleonurus; species Paraleonurus japonicus. The sequence goes on from CM061056.1 coordinate 40,733,524, forward strand.
CTCTTCAAATGTTTTTTTCAAAATGATGTTGAAAGAAACCCTTAATTCCAAAAGATTCACCGCTTCAACCTCGTGGCGCCCCAAGTTCTCTTCCTTTTAAAAATAATGCTACTTTGGGGCCGAGGCGCTACTAAATACAATTTAAAATTCATTTCCAGGTATACGATAATAAAATTATTATTTTTATAAGCGGAAGCTATAACCAAATTAAAAATATTAACCCCAAAGCAACCAATCATGATACGTACATAAGAAAGAAGAATTTAACAAACCTCGCTCGATGCGATAAATATACATCAAAAGCAAAAGAGCAAAATATGTTTTGTTACACATTTCAACCAAGATATTTATACTAATCAAACAAAAGCATCATTATATTTCACTCCAATAGCATAACTCATAATATATACAATAATTACACAACCGAACCAAAAGGTACAAAGGCCGCATCCTTATCGTCCCTCCACATCAAACTCAAGATCTCAGAATAACAGAGATATGAGGGGTGAGTGTTTCAAATACACCCGGTGGAATAATCTCAATGATTGCACTGATAAAATGTATATGCAAATAACACATAACATGAAAACATAACTCATGTGCATATTGTATGGGCCATTACCCGACTTGAATATTGTACGGGCCATTACCCGGCTTGAACATAGTACGGGCCATTACCCGGCTTGAACATAATATTACAATTGTTGCATAATCATGACATATATTACTCATATATTGCACCTTAACATAGCAATCATAACATGGAATGTTAAACTCAATTAAGAGTGGAAATTATCCCACCCGATTAGATATGAGCACTGTTTTGGAGCAGAATCGCTTTTATGCTTCAGCTTTCTTCTTCCGCCCTACAAATAATATCGTATGCTCGTAACATTGCGGTAGAAATAATAATTAACTTATAATAACTATAATAAGGGCTTCCTAGGGTTTTATGACCATTGAATTTGGTTTAGAGTAGAAGGGTAAACCAGTCTTTTCCTCGTGCTTTTAATGTTCGATTAATGCGTTTGACGGTTAAAAAACAAATTAGCTAGTTTATTGATAATATCATCCTATTTAGAGCGCATAGAAACTTGTTGGGATAAAAACGGACTTAAAACGAAGAATTTGGATTAAAAACGAGTTTATGGCGTACAACCTTTCGGGGTAAAACGGTCATTTTATAATGCCGTTGTTAGATCGAAAAAGTTTTGATGAGTTAAAAGGAGTCAAACAAGAGTCAACTCAGACTAAGTAAGATGACCAGTTAACTTCAAACAACAATTGAGGTAAAGATCCGTGACTAGCCGATCGACTAGGAAGAGCTGGATAAGTCACCGAGTTTGAAGAAGCAAAGGTCATCTCAAGACTAGTCAGAGATAGTCATCTGCAGGAGACAACTATGAAGAGCTCGAGATGAGGTCAAGACAAGCCGAGTAGAATAAGAAAGGCAAGTCTTCACCAAGTCACCGTAGACGACTAGAAGCAAGATCACCAAGAAAGAACAATTATCAAGATTAAGTTTGTTAGGCGCTTTAGTTTGTTACAACAAACTAACTGTCTCTCAGGCTTATAAATAGGTCTAGGCACAACTTTAAAACACGGAATTAATTTCGCATTCTCACATTCATAATTCACAATCTTTCTAAGCATTCACACAAGTTTTTCAAAGAAATTTTCACAAGTTTTAGTGTTTAGAGAACACTACTCGTATATCTTCAACACATTTTTGCACCGTAAATCTAGAGATTCCATAAAGTTTAGGAGTTGAAGATAGGCTTGAAGATTAGAAGATCATCATCGAAAAGTTGTAATTTGTAAGATCAAGTCGGTAAGTAAGTAAGTGGACGAGACCCTTCTTCAAGTTGAAGAAGGAGAGTGGATGTAGGATCAATTAGATCCGAACCACTATAAATTGTTGTGTTCTTTACCGCTTACATTACTTATTTGTTCTAAATCAATTTCAACTTTTAATCAAATTCAATTTCGGACTCACATGTACTTGTAATCGATTGCTTTTGATCCGTTTAGAGATTGAAGTTTAAACTTGCTTTCCATTTGTGTAAACTTTGTTTCTTAGAATTGATTTTCTAGTTTTTGAAAAAGTTGGAAAATCTATTCAACCCCCTCTAGATTTTTCCTAGAAGGTCGCTTTCAAGTTCTTCATTATTATACTCAATTCGTGGGACCAACAAGTGGTATCGAGCAGGTGTTAAGTCGTTTCGATATTGGTTTAGGGGCTTAATAAGTTTCGAAATTGTTTCTTGATTATCTTCTTTATTTTCAAACCACTAACCTTGCTACTAACAAGTTCCTATTGAAGTTTTTTTGTTTCATCATGTCGTCTGTCAAAAGTAAGAAGTCCGTAAGCTTGCCTCGAGTTTTCAATCGAGGAGTATGATTATTGGAAGTTCAGGATGGAGAACCATCTAAAGGCAATTCATGATAGGATGGAAGAGGTTCTTGAAGAAGGACCTATTAAATTCTATCATGGAGGAGCTGATGGGATCGCTGCAATTAAACTGTGGTCGACAAGAAAAGAAGAGTTCGAGTGACCCAATGATGAATGAAAAATCCATAATTTGGACCAAGTAGCTAGGACAGAGATCATTGAAACTTTGACCAAAGACTGGATAGAAAAGATCAAGAGGTGCAAGACGGCTAAGGAGATATGGGAGACCCTTGCCGGTGTGTGTGAAAGACCGCATAAAGTCAAGGAAAATAAGCTACAATCGGCTACATGCTTTCGATATGTTTAAGATGAAAGAGAATGAAACAATAGATCAGCCGGATGTGAGACTCGACAAATCTTCTCAATAAAGCGCAGATTTAGGGAAGAATTATACAGAGAAGGAGATTAATAACAAGATACTCGTGTCCTTGACCAAAAGATGGAGAGAGAAGTCAAATATCCTCAAAGCAACTCAAAACTTATCCTCTATTTCACATCATACTTTATTTTCTCATCTTAAAGCTTTAGAATATGATATCCAGATAGAAGACGAGAAAGACGAGATGGAGTCAAGCACCTCATCCAAGTCTGTTGCCTTTGTCAACAAAGAAGACAAGGCAACAATCGAATCAATAGGAGCTGACCTATCTTTAAAGGAGCAGATGACATTGCTCACAAAAAGGTATGATAGATTAAGAATGAAATATAAACGTAATAAATTGAGGTTTACAGAGAAGGACAAATCCAGATCGGGATCAAGAAGAAAAGAGGATAACTCAACAGATGATGACAAGAAAAAGGTCGTGCAAGAAGATTCAAATCACCTGCAAGAAAGAATCCTATCACCCTAAATCGACAGGAGATACTTGTTACACCTGTAACAAGCCGTGTCATTTCGATTATGATTGTCCCAGGTTGACTCCCAAGGAAAGAGAGAAGAAAAGAAAGAAAAAGATAGGCGGTTTTGCGTATCAAAGAGCTCTTCTTGCTTTGAAGAAAAGAGTCAAGAAAGTCATCATCATCCTCATCATCTTCATCGACTTTGGATCGACGATGAAGTCTCGCCCGATGGCCAAAGAGGTAAAGTGCTTATAAACAGCTAGAGACTGAAAATTTGACTTTGAAAGATTAGATTCAGACTCTAGTCAAAGGCAAACAAGTTGTGAACTACTCGCAGTCCGAGGACACATTCAAGGGGGAATGTTTTCCTGGCCGAGGCTAGTACATCAACTAGTCTATCTAAAAGACTAGAAAATGAATTAAAATCTTTGAAAGACAAATTTGAAATGGTTTGTACTGAAAATGAGTCAATTAAGAAGGACAATGAGAAGCTTGTCTTCAAAATGAGCCACTTAATAACTCACAATTAGTTATAGACCACATCTTTAGTACTTCGCAAAAATCCCATGATAAGACAGGGCTTGGTTATGATAAGAATAATAAATCGATGTTCAAAACCAAGGAAATTTGTGAAGGCAGTTGAAACTTCAAAAGAAATTAAGATTGGTCCTTGGAAACCACTAAGTCGGATGAGGATCGCATCTCCTAATCAAAACCAAAATTCATTTGAGGAGTCCAGATCTCGACTAAGAGGATTCCAAGAACTAAGATTAGAAGAAATTCTTATTACGAGTTATTTTGATGGGAGAAGTAGATGCTATCCCATTTTTCCTAAGTTTAAGAAAGTCACTAAATCTGAGATACAATAAACTATCATTCAAATGTGATGTGTTTGTAGAAAGATTTGGTAGACAAATCAAATCGATTTATTATTGAATAGTGAGATGTTTGTCTGGATACCTGTATGATTATTAACCTTCAAGGACCCAAGATCACTAGGGTACCTCTTACCTAATCTGTCTTGCAGAATCACAGGACTATCACTTAAAGAGGAGATTCTAGCTTCAATTTGGTACATAGACTGGCTGTTCACGACATGCAAGAAGCTATTATCAAACTTTCGTAATATTGATGGCCCCAGAGTTCTTTTTGGAGACAATAACTGTGGACAGACTAAGGGAGTTGATACTTTGATTATAAGGGATGTCCGGGTATCTAAGGTTTATTTTGTGGAAGGTTTAAAGCATAATTTGTTATCTCTTTCTCAACTCTGTGATAAAGGCTTTCTTGTAAAATTTTCTAAAGATAAGTGTGATATCTTAGATAGCTCCTCGGATAAGGTACTTTTAAGCGGCTTCGGACATGGTAATGTCTATGTGGCTAACTTTAATAGTTGCCCCAAAGATACATGCCTTGTAGCTAAAGGTGGAGATGACCTCGGTGGCTATGACATAAAAGGCTTAGTCATCCGAACTTCAAAACCCTTAGTAAGCTAGCTAAAAAGAATCTTGTTAAAGGACTACCCGAGAAATTATGCTCAACCGATCCAAATGTGATGCTTGTCAAAAAGGTAAACAACTCGGACACTCTTTTAAAAGTATTAACACATCCTCATCTCGAAAGAGTTTTACAACTCCTTCATCTTGATTTATTTGGACTCGTTTCACCTCTCACTTTAGCGGAAGGAAATGTACTCTTGTTGTTGATGATTTTTCTAGATACACTTGGGTAATATTTCTTTTCAAAAAGAATGAGACAGTGAACAAGATCCATGACCTCGTTCGCATGCATTCAAAATGAGAAAGGTGTTAATATTATTAAAATAAGGAGTGATAAGGAACCGAATTTTTAAATTCTTGTTTATCTAACTATTTGAATGAGAATGACATAGTTCATGAGACCTCATCAGCTAGAACACCACAACAAAATGGAGTTGTTGAGAGGAGAATAGAACACTCAAAGAAGCGGCCAGGAGCATGCTAGCCGAGTATGGAACCCCTCACGTTTTAGCCGAGGCTATCAACACCGCACTGTTACACCTTAATAGATGCTTACTAGTTAAAAGTAAGGGTAAGACTCCTTATGAGATTTGGAAGGGTAAGATTCCAAGAATCTCATACTTTCGTGCTTTTGGTTGTAAATGCTTCATCCATAACAATGGGAAGTCTAAGTTGAGGACCTTTGATGCTAAGGCAAATGATGGAATATTTTTAGGATATTTCCGACACTTCCAAAGCTTTCAGAGATTTCAACAAGACAACTCTTTGTGTGGAGGAAACTCCTCATGTGGTATTTGATGAAATGCATACTTTTTCGTAAAAGTGAATCCATTACGAGATGATCTAGATAAAATTGAACTAACCAAAACTAAACATAGAGCTTCTATCTGTCTAGTTTTGACTCAGATTCAGATGATGAAGAATTCCCATCCAAAATCGAAGACAACCCCTCTTCGGACTCCATCTCGAGGAGACACCCTTGACATCTAATCGGATAGGGTCGGTCGATGAAGGGGGAACGCCTGCTCAGCAGAGTCGATGAGTTGCTGCGGAATCTCAAGATGAGGATGCTTCTACTCAAATAGGCAAGAGGATGAGAAGCTATCATCCAACCGACTGCATTATTGGGGACCCATCCAGTAGTGTGCAGACCACGAACAATGGTAGATTCTCAAAGTCTATTCACTGCTATGTATCACTTCTTGAGCCTAAGTCTATTGAGGAGACTCTATCTCGATCCAAACCGGATAACGTCATCTTTGAAAGTACTTGCATCAATTCGAAAGACAAAGTATTTGGGAACCGGTGGACAAACCCTTACACGAAAGATTATAGGCACCAAATGGGTGTTTAAAAATAAAACCAATGAAAACAACATTATTATTCGTAATAAGGCAAGATTGGTAGCTCAGGGGTTACTCACGACCAAGGAATATACTATGATGAAACCTACGCTCCAGCTTGCCATATTAGAAGCAATAAGACTATTTTTGGCATTTCTTGCTTATAAATCTTTCAAAGTCTTTCGTATGGATGTCAAGTCTGCCTTTCTAAATGGTGTGTTACTTGAGGAAGTCTATGTAGAACGACCTCCCGGGTTTAAGATCAATAATAAGGTCTATAAACTCAATAAGACCCTATATGGACTGAAACAAGCACCCAAGGCTTGGTACGATACCCTATCTGAATTCTTGATTTCAAATGGTTTTTCAAAAGGTAAGATAGATCGGACTTTGTTTAGAAAAGAAATAGATGGTAACATCTTGTTGGTTCAAATTTATGTGGATGATATTATATTTGGTTCACCTAATCGACTTTGTGTGAAGAATTCAGTGTTCTCATGAAAAACAGGTTTGAAATGTCTATGATGGGTGAATTGACATATTTTCTAGGCTTTGCAGATTAAGCGAGACGAGTAAGGGCATATTTATACATCGACTAAATATGCTAAGGACCTTATAGAGAAATTTGGGATGACTACTAGTAGGGAAGTTAAAATACCTATGGCAACTAACTTCTATGGATTCGGATGAGCGAGGGATACCCACGGATGCAACGGAGTATCGTGGACCGATTGGATCCCTTCTCTATCTCACCGCAAGTAGGCCGGACATAGCCTTTGCGGTTGGGGTATGTGCAAGATTCCAATTTAATCCCAAGAAAACTCATCTGAGACTGCTAAGAAAATCCTTAAATATCTTAAAGAGACTTTGTAGATTGGGTTGTGGTACCCAGTGATGACAACTTCGAGCCGGCCGGATATTCAGACTCAGATTTTGGAGGATGTAAGATTGATAGAAATCCACCTCTGGAACTTGTCAATTCTTAGGCAACAAATTAATTTCTTGGTTATCTAAGAAACAGACATCTGTTGTCACCTCCACAACCGAAGCCGAATACATGGCAACCGGTAGTTGTTGCTCTCAACTCCTCTGGATTAGTCGGCGGCTTTGGGACTATAACATTCAAACATCATATGTTCTTATTTACCGTGATAGTAATATTGCAATAGCCATGACATACAATCATCTTGCATTCTAGGTGTAAACATATAGACATTAGACATCACTTCATTAGAGATCATGTAGAAAATAATGATATTAGGATAGAATAGATAGCCACAGAATCTCGTAGAGCAGATCTACTTACAAAACCCTTAGCAGAATCTAGATTTAAAGAATTGTGTTTAGAATTAGGATTACTTGATGCATCTTTAGCTGATTTTTAATTCTATGTTTGTATCTCGTTATTTGTTTTCCTTCTTTCTTTCTTTTTCTTTAAATCATGTCTAGAAAGAGTTTTCGAGACTAGATTTGTGTCAAAGGACAATTAGGTAGCTGATATCATTGATCTCTTTCTTAGGAATCAAGAATCAAGGATTAGTCATATTGACCTTATCTAACTTGATAATTGCTTTTCGACATCGGGTAAATCGGAACAAGGACACAATGATAGTCGGTGATTCCTTTAGAACAGAGATGACTATCTCGCATCCTATCCGACTTACCTTGGCTACTAATGGTTTCTTGAAGTTTGTGTATCTGTAGGAACAGGTAAAAAGATCAACATTGTTAGATTAGCCTCGAATCTTTTTATCCGATAAAAACCTCCCCATCTGTTCACCCCTTTCTTGAAAAATGTATTCTCAAAATCATTCTCACAAGCTTATCTATTTCAAAATCTTTCAGATGAGTTGTGTCTTAAAAATGTTTAGTCAAAATAATGGCATTGAAATAACTCAGTCTTGGAAATACTCGTTTTTCAAAATCGACTCGGAGGAATTTTTCAAAATTTAAGACAAGGTCACTTTTGACCAAAACCTCTATGCAAAGAAAGGTATAATTTGGCTTACGTCTGTATACTAATTACCACTATATAAAGTAAACCTATTAGCCGTCTAATCCACAGGATAAACGGTTACTTTTTACACAATTCAAGATGCATTAATGCCACGCGCCGAATGCGAAGCGGTTTTCTCATTGAGCCATTGATATTTTTCACGCGCCTTAAACAATCAACGGTTAAAATTTTTCCTAAGATTGCCACGTATCTTTTCACAAAATGTTTCCCTCTCTCTCCTCTTGATTTAAAATCTTCCTTCGTCGTTTTGAAAGTTACTTTTACAAATTCTAGCTCAAATTCTCTGTAAATTCTCTCAAACTCTCAATCAATTTACCATGACTTCCTCTTCAAAAACCACCAAAACCTATAAACCCACTTATATATCCACAAATATTTACGGCTTCAAAATGAATGAAGATATATTCAAAAATAAATTGAAGGCAGAGATGTATGTAGATTTCGAGGCCACAAGAGATAGAGAATCTGCGAGAAATTCTCCGGTTATTAGAAGCGTCAAGGTTGAGAGGATTCTTATCCATGAAATCCCCAGAACAAAACCGCAGATCTTCTCGGAGGCAGAATTTCGCCAACATGAGGGATACCTGTGATGGGTTTGATACAATCGTTGATGGAACTGTTCTCTCATTCACCGGAGAGAACATTGCAAGGATTTTTGATACGTTAATGGATGGAGTGAATCCATTGGCGTACAAAGAGGATGTATGGGAAGAGTCCTTTGACCTTATGGCGAGAGTCACCTACAGAGGGACTCGTCGGGATTTGAAGAAGAACTTGCTGAGAAGAAAGTTTAGGTTGTTGATAATCGTGGTCACAAAATCGGTGCTTGGGGGCGGAATTCACATGATGGGCTATCCAAGCCCAGTTGTGCGTAATGAGGGCCATTCTGGATGGAGTTCGAGTGAATTGGGTGGAACCGCTGATTCACAAACCGAGTGAGGAGAAGAAAAGGCCTGGCCAAATTATCTGCCGAGGGTTGGGTGGCAAACTCAACTTTGCTCAATAAGATAACCGTGCTAATAGAAGGATAGAACAGAGCGGTGACCGAGAGTAGGTACTAAGAAGTACTCCAAGCGTAAAGGCATTCTCGACGAAGAATGAAAGGCTTGGAGGAATTCCAGACTCGGATGATGAGTCCGACGCCGCCCGAGATCAAAGGGCAGCGGCGGCACTGAGGAGGCAAGGAGATCGGCCGCTGCCGCAGGCCGAGCCTCGCAGCAGAGGAGGAGGCAGTGGGCCGAGGATGTGGCTCAAGTCCACAGCAGAGGAGACAAAGAATGAGGTACTGCACTGGGATCACAACACTTGAAGAAGCGGATTGTGGCTCCAGTCCGAGGAAGAAGGCTGTTGTGGCTCCTAGAGCATCTCGAGAGGAAGAAAAGGAGGAGGCTGGTGAAAGCTTCGGAGAAAAGGAAAGGGGAAGGATCGTCTGCTGTTTACGCCAAAGACGCCTCGAGAAGAAGTTGAAACCCCACCGGTAAGGAGGCCAAGAAAAATATCCCAAAGCTCGAAGGCTCCTCCAGACGGAAGGGTCGAGTAGCAGGATGAGACTACTACTCTTCTACCGGAGGAGGTACCAGTCTTGAAGATAGCGGCCCGAGGTTGGACAAACTTGAAGCTCCTCCTTCCCCAACCAAGGAAGCTGCTCTCTCCCCATTCCCGAGAAAGGTATGAGCTTATCCTCTTCTCCATCTTTATCTCCTACACCCGACAATGAAGAAGTGCCCCAGCCGGCACTTGAGCCTCTAAATCGACTTACCATTCCATCACCCAACCAGTGCAATGAAGAGGTAACCCAGTGCCGGGTACCTCGGATGTAACAACACACAAGAATTTCATTTTTTAAAATTATTTTATTATTATTATTGGCATTATTATTATATGTATACATAATTATGTGAAATATTAATAAGATGTGCAAATGCATGATATATGATATTATCCTCCTTGAATTATATATTATGTAATAAAACTCATAAAAGAATAACAAATATTATGGGCTTGAGTTGGAAAATAAGCTCTAAGTATGTGGGAGAGTGACCCAACCCAAAATGATAAGATAAGGGCCCTTTAAGGCCCATTCTAGAGGAACCCTAGTTTTTGTAGGGCGGTATATATAGGAGGTTGCAGCCTTTGTGCACATTTTTGGCACTCCACCCTAAGGTAAGCACAAGCCTTGCACACCTCTCTCACGCACACACACCACTACAGCTTCTGCCCAGCTTCCGGCCGGCGACCTGACGTCCGATGATCGATCGGCTAACGCCATCTGAAATCTGTTGTCAAGAGCTTTCCAGAATATTTTCCTGTTTTTAAATCGGAGTTTTGGATCTCCATCTATGCTCACCAAAGTTGGAGAGATGCCCTTATAGGTTGACCAACTTCTATAGTTCATATCTTTTTGCTCAAATATCAAAATATTTTGATTCCTGTCTTGATAGAAAGCTATTGTCAAGATCTTTCCAGAACATTTTTCCGTTTTCAAATCTGAGTTCTGGATCTACAGCTATGCTCGACCAAAGTTGGAGAGATTCTCTTATAGGTAGACCAACTTCTACAGCCTTATATCTTTTCGCTCAAGTATCAAAATCTTTTGATTTTGGTCTCGTTGGAAAGCTGGTGACGAGACCTTTTGAGAACAGTTTTCTTATTTTAAATCGGACTTATAGAACTCCAGTTATACTTGGTCAAAGTTTTGAAATAATTTTTTTAGATCTATTTTCTCTCTCCTTCCATTACACCCTTTGTCTCCCTCCCGTTTTCCGGTCACTTTGCTGCCACCTTTGTCTTTGCTGTGGGTGGTGGTAGGATGTGTCACCGGAGTCCCAGCTGGTGGTGGTGGTGGAATGAGAGGAGAGGTGGAAGTGATAAATACTTTTGAGTTATTTTTTGAATTAGTTTTAAGTTGGGGGTCAAATTTGTAATTTTTGAATTTTTCATTTTAACCCCTAATCAACTATTCTCTTTAGTCGTCAATGATATATATATATATATATATATATATATATATATATATATATATATATATATATATATATATATATATATATATATATATATATACTTACAATATTACCACTGCCTCATTTACGAAAATGCAACTCCGTTTTTAATAAAATTACAACGGTGCTACTAGAACTTCAAATGGATGTAAAATGTTCGTTTCTTATCCGTTTTTAGCGAAATCAGTGGCAAAATGCCAAGAATTTCAGAAATGACAGTTTTCATCAAACTAATTAAATATCCAGATTTTTTATAATTTGTGTTAGCCTATAAACTCCTAAGAAAATGCATCTTTTTAATTGATTATAAGGTTTACTTTTGAGTCACTTATCCTCCTTCTTATAATGCATCTTTCAATCACACACATTGACCATCATTTAGATTAGATTATTAGTAAGAACTAAGAGGTAGAATTTTTGTTGTTGTAGGACTAGAGGAAGGTGAAGTAGGATAAGGCTTGGAACTAGAAGGAAACAATACCGCTTAATTCGTGCAAACTACTAGGTGGGGTAACTCTCGTTGAACTTTCTTGTTGCCTACTTAAATCATATGATTTATTGTATGAATAGTCCTACGTGAATTGGTGTATATGATATATATATATATATATATATATATATATATATATATATATGCATGCTAAAATGTGAAGTGCATGCTTTATGAATATGTGACGAAGTTCGAAAATATGCATACTCTTTTAAATGTAAAAATGTATGAATATGGATACAAGTTTATTTGCATGTGTGCATGTTCCATTATAAAGAAGTACGATTATGGATACAAGAATATTTACATGTGTAGTGAAGATGTATGATTTATGTGTACTTGAATGCTTATATATATATATATGTATACATATATATATATATACACGTTCAAATTACAAGATGCATGATACATGGTTAAGACCATACAAGGTGTATTTTATGCGGATAATACCGTAATAGCTATGCTAAGATCACGGGTAAATCCGCATAAGATTTGATCGAAAGATCACTTTCGGGTAGCTCCCGAACAAGATGCTCGAGGGGTAAAGCGTGCCCCAACAAGATTGATGTGCTCTTATGTGTATTACCTACTATGTATATATTATCTATGTATTATCACATTACATGATGTTGAGCATGTCCCTTGATTGTTAACTGATTGTTGAAACTTGAAGAATGCAATATGAGTTGTTATTATGAGATTTTTAAATGTTGTGCTTGAGATTAATATGTCTCTCGTTTGTTATATTCAAGATATACATTATTTCAAGTAGTTGATCTTTAATACAATATTTTGTGTGATGTTTGAGTGGGTATTTGAGTGAACCCACGGAGTGTTTTTCCAGCACTCACCCCTTCCCCTTTCAGGTAATAACGCACGGGAGGAATGACGATGGATGTGAGCCCTCGATCTCCACCGTGCGGTCGTATTTAAAAATTTTGTTTTTGAACTTGCAGCTTTTGTTACCTCTTTCAAATTGACACATTAATTGTAGGGATAACTTTGTGAACCCTATTTACTAATTTATTTCCACCGCCACTAGTTTTTCACTATTTTGAGGTTTTGGTGACGATCATCTTAATTTTCGAATGTTTAAAAAAATTGAGGTCGTTACAATGTGGTATCAAAGCGGGTCTACAATTCTCGAAGACTTGCTCACTAATATTTTCATAAGATTTCTTCTGAAAGTTCTTACTTAAATGTACTTTGAGACGAGACTCACAACCAACTTCAGTCCGCCGCTCCAACTCGGTACGTTTGTCTCGTGCGTGTATTAGTTGTGATGTTATATTTGATGTAAACATGTTCTTGTTTTGTGTGAGTAACTTTGTAGTTGGGATTTGGGGTGATTCTAAGGTTAGATTGAGTTCTTACTCAAAGGATTAATCGATGGCGCGTATGAGACACACGGCTCGCAAGTCCATGAGTGGATGAGTAGTGGCTAGAGTAGGTGCATGAGGAGATACAGAACTACTCTAGGGTGGAGGGATTCAGTTGGTACTCACATATCTCGCATGATGGATATGTGGAGAGAGGTCCGATGTCCTGTCACTTAGTTTTTCCGATAGTAAAGCTTGTTTGCGCCTCATTGAGACCTTACCCGAGGATTGGCGTGTACGAGCGGAAAATCTTTATTCTGAAATTGTTTGTTATTATATCACGGATGACTCATCGATCATCGGTTATCCCGAGTTCACCTCCATCCTACATCGGGAGTGGGCTTTTGAGCAGGACCACTAGAGAGGTTGTGCGAGAACCGACATGGATTCCTGGATGATGATGAAGATGGTGAGGATCACGAGGATGATCCTATTGAGGAGGATCCCGAGGAGGACCACCGAGCGGGACCCCGAGGAAGATCACTAGTCGAGCCAACCGAGTAATCGATTAGGATTCTTACGCTCTTTGATACCGGTGCCACACATTCTTCTATATCTACTAAATTGTATGAGTGTTTGAAAGATAAAGACCTCACCGTTATAGATGCTAGTTTAGAAGTTAGTATACCTTCTCGTAAGGTTATCATAACTGATAAATTGTGTAAGAATGTCGAAATTGATTTCGGAGTTAGAGTCTTATGGGCTGACTCGCACGTCATTGAAATGAAAGATTTTGATTTTATTTTGGGCATGGACTGGCTCCAAACCAACCACGCCACCATCAAGTGTTACGAGAAAGAAGTATCTTTTCCGATACCCGGGAAGGAAGAGTTTACTTTCCTTGGGGTGAAATCTGGGTTTAAACCCCAAATTATATCTCGCAATGAAGGCAGCTAAATTGATAAGAAGAGAAGGCGTCAAGCTTACCTCGGTGCATGTGACGGGCACCAAGCCACCGAGCTAACACCGAAAGATGTTCCAATTGTGAGGGAGTATAAGGATGTTTTCCCGAAGACTTGCCAGTTTACATCCAAACCGACAAGTGGAGTTTACAATCGATCTCTTTCCTGGAGCCGCACCCGTCTCGAAGGCACCTTATTGAATGGCTCCCAAGGAACTTCAAGAGTTCAAAAATCATCTACAAGAGCTTCTTGACAAAGGTTTTGTACGACCTAGTGTATCCCTTGGGGAGCCCAGTCTTGTTTGTCAAGAAGAAGGATGGAACATTTCGAATGTGCATTGACTACCGTGAGCTAAACAAACTCACAATAAAGAACAAGTACCCGCTCCCACGAATCGAAGACCTTTTCGACCAATTAAGAGGTTCAAGTGTGTTCTCTAAGATCGACTTGCGTTTGGGTTACCACCAAGTGAAAATCAAGGAGGAAGATATACTTAAAATGGCTTTTAGAACACGATATGGGCATTATGAGTTTGTGGTTATGCCCTTCGGGCTTAGTAATGCACCCGCAATTTTTATAGATCTCATGAATCGAGTCTTCCATCCGTTCCTTGACAGGTTCGTAATTGTTTTCATTGACGATATACTAGTCTACTCTCGTGATAGGAGGCAACATGAGGAACACTTACGAATCACATTGGAGACTCTTTAGAAAGAGAGACTTTTTGCCAAATTCAAGAAGTGCGAATTTTGGTTGAACAAAGTGGTTTTTCTTTGTCATATTGTGTCAGAAAAGGTATTGAAGTAGATCCAACCAAGGTGGATGCGGTTAGTAATTGGGGACACCGACTAACGTAAGCAAAGTTCGTAGTTTCCTTGGTTTGGCTGGGTACTATCGAAGGTTCATTGAAAAATTTTCAAAGATTGCAACACCCTTGACTCGTCTTACCCGGAAAGGGGTGAGTTTTCAGTGGACGAGAAAAGTGTGAGAATAGTTTCCAAGAACTCAAAAGAAGGTTGGTTTCAGCGCCCATCTTAGCCATACTCGATGGTACGGAAGGATTCATTATTTATAGTGATGCTTCTTGTTGGAACCACCGATCGCTGACTCTATGAAATTATCGCATTCAAAATTATAGACACAAAAATGCAGCGGATAGGATTGTACCTTTATTCACCGTAAAGGTGAAGACGAACCAGCTTCTAAGGTCGAAGCTGCGATCGAAGGATGAGTCTCGTACCTCACGGTCTTCTGCCGTATTCCTATCCCTTTCCCTTGGACGTCGAGTGGTCGACGATCCTCCAAGGAATCGAATCCGCCTCTCTCGATCTCACGTATTTTTCACTCGTATGGAGGCTCGATGTTAGGGTTTATTTATGGGCTACAACAGAACCCTAAGGAGGAATTAGGGTTGGGCCTCCCGATGGGCCTAAATATCCCGTGTTCATCCGAACACTTTACTTAAGCCCATCAATTATAACTCAGTCCACTAAAGAATTATAATTGAATTACCGTCCTAATCCCATATTATAATATGGGCTCCTTTATTATGTGTACGTTTATTTCCCGTGTTTAAGATATCGAATGTCCATAAATTAATTAAATTACTCGACAACTTAATTAATTTATATCTAATTTCAAGAGTAGTACCACTCATCTTTATTATTATGTCGGATTAAATCCACCTGCGGGGTTTACATAATAATCTTTATGAGCTCCTCAAGGGGACATCATCATCCTAAATAATTAGGACACAGATTACTTCTATAATCAACAAGACACCATATAAACAGTGCTATCTCCCAATTCACCGAGCCTATTGATTTAGTAAATCTCACCCATTGGCAAATCAAAGAAACATACACCGAGTACACGTGCCCGTTATTACATAGGGATTAAGAAGACGTACATAACAACAGAGGTCTTGTTCTTTTATATAGTCGGTACAAATTGAACAACCTCATATGATCCTGCTCAATACATACAAAATGTACTAGTGTAACTTTATAGTCAAGATAGACTAATACCAAATTACACTACAACCGCTCCAATGGTTTATCCAAATCCATCTTGGTTGTGAGCTATTATTTATAACCTATAAGGAACCGATAGCATGATCTTCTCGTGTGACACCACACACCATGTTATCTACAAGATAGATTAATCTAGACAAAATAATGATATATATAGCAATCATAAACAATAAGTATTTTGATCATAATGAATCTCATATTAAAAGGATGTTCATACTCAAAAAGATGTTCATACAAAAGCTAGGCTTATAGTATACTTCCTATCAATCTCCCACTTATACTAAAAGACTATGCTTCCATAATTGCCGCCATACATCCGATTCCCATCCCTTCAACATGCCCATCAAAAGCTTTATTTGGAAGAGCATTTGTGAAAGGATCTGCTAGGTTATCCGCCGATGCAATCTTGGTGACAACAACTTCTCCTCGCTTTACGATGTCTCGTATCAGGTGGTACTTGCACTCAATGTGTTTGCTTGCTTTGTGGGCTCGTGGTTCCTTCGAGTTTGCCACTGCACCACTCATATCACAATAAATTGTGATAGCTTTAGGCAAACTAGGAATCACTTCTAAGTCCATCAAGAAGTTTTTGAGCCATACAACTTCTTTGGCTGCCACATACTCGGCTTCCATGGTGGAGTCCTAAACGCATTTGCGCTAACACTCCTCCATACTATGGCTCCACCTCCCAAGGTAAACACATAACCCGAGGTAGATTTACCGTTGTCCCTATCCGACTGGAAATCGAACTGTGTAACCCTCAGAAGTAAAGTATCTCGCTTGGTAAACCAAAGCATATAATTTCTAGTCCTTTTCGGTACTTTAAAATATGCTTTACCGTAGTCCAATGTCCTTGTCTTGGGTTACTTTGATATTGCTAACCATGCCCACGGCAAAACAGATATCCGGCCTCGTACATAGCATTGCATACATTAGGCTTCCTACGGCCGAAGCATAAGGAACTACCTTCATGTCCTCTATCTCCTTTGGTGTCTTAGGACACATCTCTTTAGATAAAGGTACTCCATGTCGAAAAGGTAGAAAACCTTTCTTGGAGTTTTGCATGCTAAAACGAGCTAAGATAGTATCAATGTATGAAGCTTGAGATAAGCATAACATTCTTTTCTTGCGATCCCTTATAACTTTGATCCCAAGAATATGTCCAACTTCTCCCAAGTCCTTCATATCAAACGCTTGGACAACCATACCTTTACGTCGACAACACCTTGATATTGTTGCCAATGAGCAAGATGTCATCTACGTATAGTACAAGAAATACCACCGCATTTCCGTCACTCTTCTTGTATACACATGACTCATCCGGACATTGAATGAATCCATAAGACTGGATTACCTCATCAAGATCTCGAAGCTTGTTTCAACCCATAAATGGACCGATTAAGCTTACACACAAGATAACTCTTTGCCCTTTGCAATGAATCCTTCGGGTTGCTTCATATAGATGTTTTCTTCAAGACTTCCGTTAAGGAAAGCTGTCTTGACATCCATTTGCCAAACCTCATAATTTATATGAGCAGCAATAGACAAAAGAATCCGGATAGACTTAAGCATGGCTACCGCGAAAAGGTTTCCTCATAATCGATCCCTTCTTTTTGAGTGTACCCCTTCGCAACAAGCCTTGCTTTGAAAGTTTCTACTTTGCCGTCGACCCTCTTTTTCTTTTGTAGACCCACTTACAACCAATGGCTTTTACACCATTTGGTGGTTCTACTAGCTCCCAGACTTGATTAGAATCCATAGATTCTAATTCAGATTTCATTGCTTTTTCCCAAGATTCTGCATCTTTATCTTGGAGTGCTTCGTCGTAGCTCGGATCAGATTCGTGTTCACCGGGTACTAAGTCCGAAGACTCTCCAAAAATATGAATCACAAAGTTGTCTAACAACCCTCCCACTACGACGAGGCACTTGTGGTAATAGTGTATCATTGGTAGCAGATGGTGCTGACCCCTGTGGTATCTCATCTTGCACTCTTGGTACTAAGGTAGAAGTTTCTCCCCTTATTTCTTCTAAAATAATTTTACTCATGAGCTTGTGGTCCATTACATAGTCCTCTTCTAAAAATCGGGCATTTGTGCTAACAATTACCCTCGATCTTTAGGACTATAAAACAAACCACCTTTCGTTCCTCTAGGATAGCCCACAAATAACCGAACTTCGTATGAGATTCCAACTTATCGGCATCTCCTTTCGGCCACATGTGCTTTGGACTAACCCAAATCCGAATATGTTTGAGACTAGGCTTACGCCCATTCCACAGTCTGTGGGAGTAGAAGATCTTGTCTTAGAAGGAACCAAGTTCAAAATGTACGCCGCCGTTTCCAGGCATACCCCCAAAACGAACTCGGTAATTTTGAATAGCTCATCATCGATCTAACCATTTCCAAGAGTGTCCTGTTCCTTCGTTCCGCCACACCATTCTGTTGGGGTGTACCAGTGCGACAATTGGGATTGAATCCCAACTTCCGATAAGTAATTCCTAAACTCTCCTAAGATGTACTCGCCACCACGATCGGATCGTAGCGTTTTGATATATTTACCATGACGCTTCTCCACATCAGCCTTGTACTCTTTGAATTTATCAAAGCACTCGGACTTGCGGCGCATCAAATAAATATATCCATATCTCGAATAATCATCTATAAAGGAGACAAAATATTCGAAACCACCCCTTGCTTGAGTAGATGATTGGAGTGAATTGATGCATGTTTTAGGGCCTATTTTAGTGCAAAAAGTGAGCTAAAGTGTGATTTTTGTGCCTAAATGTGAAAAGTATCACTCTTTTGTCTAAAAAGTATTACTTTGTGAGTTTTTGATGTATTTCGCCCATTTTGCGGGTAAATCGGTGGAATTTTGCCAAACCGAGGGTACCGGTATTCTTAGAATGAAAAGACGAACGTCACGGGGCCAGCGGGGGTCGGGCCGAAGCCCTTCTCGATAAAAATTCCACTGGTCTCGGGCTGAAATCGAGGTGCACAGACCTTGACTCGAGGTTCATCTTTGGAGGGAAACATTTTCAAAAAGGCAATGAGCTCGACTTGAGGGAGGAGCCTCGAGTCGAGGGATGAGAAAATTGCGGGATCCTCGACTCGGGGCTGAGCCTCGACTCGAGGCGGGAGATATTTTGAAGAAACGTGTTAGCGACTCTTAGGCCTCGACTCGAGGGCCTGAAGCTCGACTCGAGGAGTGCCCAAAATCGAAAAATTCAGTTTTAAAGCCATTGGAAGCCAAAAGCAGTAGAGATTCAATCTAGCAGTTTAGAGCGAGTTTCTAGGAGTTTCTTTGGGCGAATTTTGCATTTTGTAGCTTGAATTCACTTGTAATTGCCATAGATTGTTAGAATTAGAATAGATTTTACATTTAGTCCACTAGATTAGTAGTTTGATTGATTGTAATTGAAGTTTGCAGTGATTTGGGAGAATTGAAGTTGGATTGAAGCATTGTAGAAGATTAATCATTCTTATTTTTGCCTATTGGAGTTTAATTGGTGATGTTCTTACCTTTGTTCTCTTTAATTCATTGCTTGTATTGATTAGATTGTTAATGGCTTTCTTAGATTTTCTACCCATGGCTTTTGCTTGTAGCACCATGGGCTAATAGCTTTGTGCTTGGGATAATTGAAATTAGGGATGAAGTGATTGCCTCTTGCTATGATTGTTGATAATTGTGATCAATTGAATTAGATTGCTTCCTAATTGTGATTCTTAAGTGTGCTTCATGAAAAATTGTTTCTTTTGATTAATGGTTGATCACCCTAGCAATAGGCGAGAGTTGAGCTAACGTGATTAGGTGTTAATTGGGTTTCAATTTTGCATGATTGTATGAATTGGGGACTTCTATATTGAGAGATGAGAAGAACTAAGGATACTCACATTAGGCATTGTGATATTAATGGAGTGATTAATTTCATGATGGTTTATGCTTTCTAATTTGATTGATTTGCATTTGGATACAATCATAGCTTGTTAATCATGGATTCCTTGATGGAGATTATCCCTTGCACCCAATTCCCCATTGATTTTAGTATATTTGATCTTGCATTCTAGGTGTTTGATAGATTGTTTGCATAATCTTGCCATTTAATTTCTTGCATTTTGTAGAGATTTAGTCCAAAAACTTGTTGCAACTTTAGCCATTTAGAACTCTTATCCTTGAATTTCGTTTGCATACTTTCTCCCTTGGGTTCAATATTTTGTTGATTGGTCTTAATAACTCTTACCCTATACACTCCAATCGGTAGACATTGGACCACATAAATCAGAATGAACCAATTCCAACACTTCTTTGGCTCTATACCCCTTGGCTTTAAAAGACCTTTTGGTCATTTTTCCTTCCAAGCGGGACTCGCAGTCGGATAGTTTTCCACTTCCAATGAACTCAAAGGTCCATCGGCTATCAACCTTTGAATCCTACTCAAGTTAATGTGACCTAATCTTAGATGCCAAAGATATGTTTGGTTCATTTTTTAAGGTTCTTTTCGCTTACTTGAGTTAGAAGATGTACTATTAATTTTCATTTGTTGCTTTGTAGGAGTTATTGGATTAAGAGTATATAAATTGTCAATCAACGTGCAGGCAGGATAATAGCACTATTTTTCTTGACAACCACTTTGCTATCAAAAGAAAGCGAATATCCATCCAAAAATAACTTAGAAACACGAAATCAAGTTCTTTGTAAAATAAGGTACGTAAAGACAATTTCTCAAAACCAAAGTCTTATTCTTATCAAAAATAAATAAACATCTCCCCATCAGCAATGCTACTTTCGTAGCGTCGCCCATGTGGATGGTAATCTCACCCTCACTAAGCCGTCTGGTTTCCTGGAACCCCTGCAAAGAATTGCAAACATGATCGGTGGCTCCCGTATCTACACACCAGTGCCGGTAGATAACACCGCTAAACATGTTTCAATAGTTAGTGAATAAGATATACCTTCTTTTTCCTTTTACGGGGCAATCTACCTTCCAATGTCCCGGCTTGCACAAAAAGCATTTGCCCTTAGGCTTCTTCACGCCATTTGGTGGACCAATTTTCTTTGGTTCACCCGCTTTCTTGCCAAACTAGCTTATTTCTTTTTCTTCATCACTTTGCCTTTTGGATTAGATGTAGAAACATTTTCAAAGCAATATAAGCTTGAGAAGCTTGACGAAATAACCCTTACGCCGCTTGAGTTCTGGAAGTTCCGCCATCGAATACAACCTTTTGTTCATGTTGTAGTTCAGTAAAACTGCTCAAAACTCTTAGGCAGCGTTTGGAGAACGATATCGACCTGGGTTTCCCCATCGATTTCAGCTCTAAGGACTTCCATCTCATTCAAATGAGCCATCATCTTGAGGATATGATCCCCACGGGTGTCCCCTCGGTCATGGTGGTCGCCATTAAGTTTCTCATGGCCTCTTGCACGGCAGCCCGACTCGGTGTCCGAAGAGTTCTTTGAGATTGAGCATCATCTCATAAGCGAGGTCATGGCCTCGATGCCGATGTTGCGGCACATTTGACATAGAAGCCAAAATGTAACACCGCGCCATCTCATCTGCCTTGACCCACTTCTTATAACCCTCTTTCTCCTCTTCACTAGAGTTTTCATCGGGTTTTTCAGACAAACCTCGGTGAGTACAAACTTGTACTCTTCAGTCAAGACAATGTCCAAGTTTCTTTTCCAACCAATATAATTTGGACCAGAAGTTTGTTTTCTTTAAGAATAACGGCAAGTGGATTGAAAGCCATGATAAATCCCGAGAAACACGTAAATGCATTATGATCAAATTTAAGAATTTAAATCAATATTGTTTCCCTCAAACAATACAATTAAATTCACCAACACCTCAAAACACCGTGAAGTTTGTATGCCACGATAGTGTGGACGTATATTAATTCAAACATTTGTAAGAGGAGGTTTTACCCATTAATTTCATCATTTTGTCACACAAAATAAAAATTAATAGTTGGTTTGTCTTTAGCCATACAAATAAGACTTACTCCGATGGGGAGGATACTAATATATGCATCTAATTGTATACCATTTCTTAATACCAAGTTAATTACCTAGGTCTGTGCCTCTTCAGATGGAGAAGATAACACGCTCCTAAATAAATTTCTTATAATTATCCATAAGGAAGTTTGATCTAGTGATCCGCAAACAAACACATCCGATATGGAAGAAGGCACTTAAAACCAACATTCATATTTGAATGCATCACTTACAAACCAGAAATGGAGGCTATGGGATTTGTGGAAAATTAACCCCTCTCCCACTTAGTTATTTAACGTGAGGGATATTAACATGCATAACATATGAAACACAAAAAGCATGCTAAACACAATAACACATATAAGAAAGAATAAATATGGAAAACAAAATTCCAACTATTATGGCCTCTTTGATGCTCCCATGTTAGACCAAGATTGTTTTGATGAGTTAAGAGACTATTCCGGATGAGCGGACTATGATAAAGAACTGGAGACTAAGTTCTAGTACGAAGGTGATCGAGACTAGGTCAAGATTAGTTCAAGTCACTGAGACGAGGAATGACAAGTCATCCGGAGACAAGCTCAAGTCTAGTCATCTGCAGGAGACAAATATGAAGAGCTCGGACGAGGTCAAGATAAGCCGAGTAGAATAAGAAAGGCGAAGTTTTCACCAAGTCACCGTGAGATGAGTATGAAGAATCACCGAGGTCTAGAGCGATTTAAGTTTGTTAGCTTCAAGTTTGTTAGAACTAACTAACAAACTAACCTGTCTTTCCGGACTTATAAATAGGTCTAGGTTTTTCATTTTTAAAAAGAGATAGAACACTTATGCATATTAGATTTTCACTCTATTCACTACTCGATTTCAATCACAATCTTTTCACAAGTATTTCTAGTGAGTTTTCAAAAGTTCTAAGTGTTTTTAGAACACTTTTCTTGTAATCTTCAAAATCCAATACACACCGTAATAGTTAGACTTCTAGAAGAAGGGTTTAGTAGATTGAAGATTTGAAGAATTGTACAAGTTGTAAGTTGTAAGGTGGAAGTGAGAAAGTAAGCGATGAGCAGAGTCCCTTCTTCAAATTGAAGAAGGAGAGTGGATGTAGGATTATTAAAATCCGAACCACTATAAATCCTCGTGTTATTTCTTGCTTTCTTTAGTTTCGCTTGATTTACAATTGTGTTACTTCAAGATTAAAGTTCAGAATCTTAACTAAAATCAGAATATCAACCTTGCTTTTGATCTTATAAAAGTTGAGAATTCAATCATAATCCATTGTGCTTAATCGATATTTTGAATTGATTTTGAAAGATTTGAAAAATCTACAAAATCTATTCAAACCCCCTTTCTAGATTTTGTTCTAGGAAGCTTTCTCAAGGTTTTAATCAACTCAACTTTCCGGGACCAACATCCCATGTTCTTGAATGTTCGCCGTCAAACCTGTCACAACGGGGATCGACTCCGCCCGCCAGTCATGGGGTGCGGGGCAACGCCCTGCAATACGGGGTTCAAAAAAAAATCCATCAATTCTTCCCTATCGATCTGGTTCGCCATCGATCAACCTAATCTGTTCCTATTACGGTTTTATCCAACGATCCTATACATTATCTAGATCGAAATAAAACCTACACGACAGACCGCCGTGGTTATAACTATTACAATCATTCACCAACCCAAAACAAAAACCTTGACAGTTCGAGGGTTTAATACATACATAAACATACATGCCGACCATAATCTTTGGATTTAGGGTTCCTTAAAAAAATCATAATATTCGCATACCCAAAAACGGATCTACGATTAACATCCAATCACTAATATAACAGATTTATGAATATCATGCAATCCTATTCAATATCGATCATGAAACTCAATAATAACAGATCAAGAAACTCTATTATAACAGATCAAGAAACCCTATTATAACAGATCAAGAAACCCTATTATAACAGATCAAGAAACCCTATTATAATAGATTTACAATAATCATGCAATTCTAATAAATCAGATCTATGAATAACCGAATCAATTGCATAGAGTCGAAAACACAGCTTTGATACCAATTGTTGGAACCACCGATCGCCGACTACTATGAAATTATCGATTCGGAATTATAGACACAAAAACGCAGCGGATAGGATTGTACCTTTATTCACCGTAAAGGTGAAGACGAACCAGTTCTAAGGTCGAATCTGCGATCGAAGGATGAGCCTCGTACCTCACGGTCTTCTGCCGTATTCCTATCCCTTTCCCTTGGACGCCGAGTGGTCGACGATCCTCCAAGGAATCAGAATCCGCCTCTCTCGATCTCACGTATTTTTCACTCGTATGGAGGCTCGATGTTAGGGTTTATTTATGGGCTACAACAGAACCCTAAGGAGGAATTAGGGTTGGGCCTCCTGATGGGCCTAAATATCCCGTGTTCGGTCGAACACTTTATTTAAGCCCATCAATTATAACTCATCCACTAAAGAATTATAATTGAATTACCGTCCCTAATCCCATATTATAATATGGGCTCCTTTATTATGTGTACGTTTATTTCCCGTGTTTAAGATATCGAATGTCCATAAATTAATTAAATTATCGACAACTTAATTAATTTATATCTAATTCCAAGAGTAGTACCACTCATCTTTATTATTATGTCGGATTAAATCCACTGCGAGGTTTACATAATAATCTTTATGAGCTCCTCAAGGGGACATCATCATCCTAAATAATTAGGACAGATTCCTTATATAATCAACAACACACCATATAAACGGTGTTATCTCCCAATTCACCGAGCCTATTGATTTAATAAATCTCACCCATTGGCAAATCAAAGAAACATACACCGAGTACACGTGTCCGTTATTATATAGGGATTAAGAAGACGTACATCCATAACAACAACAGAGGTCTTATTTTTTTATATAGTCGGTACAAATTGAACAACCTCATATGATCCTGCTCAATACATACAAAATGTACTAGTGTAACTTTATAGTCAAGATAGACTAATACCAAATTACACTACAAACCGTTCCAATGGTTTATCCAAATCCATCTTGGTTGTGAGCTATTATTTATAACCTATAAGGAACTGATAGCATGATCTTTTGTGTGACACCACACACCATGTTATCTACGGTATAGATTAATCTGGACAAAATAATGATATATATAGCAATCATAAACAATAAGTATTTTGATCATAATGAATCTCATATTAAAAAGATGTTCATACTCAAAAAGATGTTCATACAAAAGCTAGGCTTATAGTATACATCCTAACACTTCTAAACTTGGGTTAGGTTGTGTTTTGATGCAACACGGGAGAGTAATAGCCTACGTCTCAAGGAAACTAAAGATCCACGAGCAAAATTATTCGACCCATGATTTGGAACTTGCTGCAGTGGTTCATGCCTTAAAGATATGGCGTCACTACCTTTACGGTGGGAGATGCGAGATCTACACTGATCATAAGAGCCTCAAGCATTTCTTCGAGCAAAAAGAATTGAACATGAGGCAAAGGAGATGGTTGGAATTAGTTAAGGATTATGATTGTACTATCTTGTATCATCCCGGGAAGGCTAATGTAGTTGCCGACGCCCTGAGTCGTAAGGGTAAAGGTAATGCAGCCTGCTTGTTGACCGCCCAAGAGCATCTTATAAAAGAATTTAGCAAGATGAAGTTAGAAATCATAACGCCACCTACGAGTGCCAACACTATCATAGCGGCCTTAGTAGCGAAGCCTACGTTACGAGAAAAGATCATTGAAGCCCAAAATAAAGATGAATTTCTAGAAAAGTTGAAGAATAAGGTTATGAGTGGTGCCATAAAGGGTTTCACCATAGACATTGATGGGGCATTGTCATATGAAGGAAGAATTTGCGTCCCGAAGGATGATGTTATTCGTAGAGAGATCCTAGAAGAAGCACATAACACCCCTTACACCGCCCATGATTAGAGTGTATAGGGTAAGAGTTATTAAGACCAATCAACAAAATATCGAACCCAAGGGAAAAAGTATGCACATGAGGTCCTAGAAATACAAGTTATTAGTGACTAAAGTTGCAACAATGGTTTGGAACAAAAAGCGACAAATCACTAGCAAGAATACAATTAAACAACAAGCAAGCAATAGATCGAACACTTAGAATGCGATAACAACAACAACAATAAATGGTGGGATAGAGGTGCTAGGATTAACATCCATCAATGAATCATTAATCAACAAGCTACAATTGAATCAAATTGCAAATCAACTAAGATAGAAAACATAAACCATCATGAAATTAATCACTCCATTAAAATCACAATGCCTAATGTGAGTATCCTTAGTCTTTCCCATCTCTCAATGTAGAAATTCCCAATTCATACAATCATGCAAAATTGAAACTCGATCAACACCTAATCACGTTAGCTCAACTCTCGCCTATTGCTAGGGTGATTAACCATTAATCTAAAGAGACAATTTTACACAAAGCACAATTAAGAATCACAATTAGGAAATTAACTAATGTGAGTATCCTTAGTGCAACTAATCTCTCGATTCCGAAGCACCCAATCCACACATTCATACACAATTATCACCCGATTAATCCCGGATCACGTTAGCGCAACTCTCGTCTATAGCTAGGGTGATCAAACACTAATCTAAAGAGATAATTATGCATGAAGCACAAATGAGAATCACAATTAGTAAGCAATCTACTCAATTGATCTCCAATCATCAACAATCATAGCATCATCAATCAATTTATCATCAATTTCAATTAACCCAAGCACAAAGAGTTAGCCCATGGTACCACAAACAATACCCATGGGAAGAAGATAGAATTGATCAAACACAAAGCAAATCACAACAATTAAGAAATTAAAGAGACAAGAGAGGAAAAACATCACCATATGATCTTCAATTAACCAAAATAGGAATGCTTGAGTCTTCAACAACAATCTCCAAATGAATTACAAGCTTGAATTGAAAGGATTACAATGATCTAAAGCTAATCTATGGCTAATCTACCAACATCAATTGAAATCTAATCCTAAATCTAACTTCTAATCTAATCTAAGAAGGAAATTGGCTTGGGGCTTGAGAAATCGCCCCAAAATCGCTACTAATCAGCTACTATGAAGTCTCCCGCTCTCTGCAACCGCCCGCTTAAATACGAAATTTTGGAAAAATCTTCCTCGAGTCGAGGGTCAGGCCTCGACTCGAGGCCCTCGCAAATCCTCGCCCTCGACTCGAGGGTCATGTCTCGAGTCGAGGCTCATGCCATTTTCTGAATTTGGTCCTTTCTACACATCCCTCGACTGCAGCTCGAGTCCGTGGCACTTTTCTCACACGGGGTTTTGGCCCCGACCCTGCTTTCGTCCCGGATGTCCGTCTCTTCATTCTAAGCCTAATGGTACTCTCGGTTTGGCAAAAATCCACCGAATTACCTGCAAAATGGACAAAAACATCAAATCTCACAAATAATACTTTTTAGGCAAAAGAGTGATACTTTTCACATTTAGGCACAAAAACTAACACTTTAGCTCACTTTTTGCACTAAAATAAGCCCTAAAAACATGTATCAATTCACTCCAATCAGCCCACCCAGGACTACAAAGATGTATCGAGACTTAAAGAAGATGTTTTAGTGGAGGAACATGAAGGGGAGTATAACATTGTATGTTCAAAGATGCTTAACTTGTCGCCAGTTAAAGCGGAACATCAACGACCCGGTGGTCTCCTACAATCGCTTGAAATTCCGTAATGGAAGTGGGAACACATCGCAATGGATTTCGTTGTTGGTTTACCAAGGTCAAGACGTGGTAACCATGTAATTTGGGTTATCGTTGATCGATTAACCAAGTCGGCTCACTTCTTACCAATTAAGATGACTCATAGCTTGGATAAGCTAGCCCACATATATCTTGAGGAAGTATTGAAACTTCATGGAGTCCCCGTATCTATAGTTTCGATCGTGACACAAGGTTCACGTCTCAATTTTGGAAGAGCTTGCATAGGGCTATGGGAACTAAGCTCAACTTTAGCACCGCTTTTCATCCACAAACGGATGGTCAATCGGAAAGGACTATACAAATATTAGAGGATATGCTTAGGGCTTGTGTTCTAGAATTTGGAGGAAAATGGGAGGATTACTTGCCCTTAGTGGAATTTGCATACAACAACAGCTTTCAATCAACTATAGGGATGGCACCTTATGAAGCTCTTTATGGGAGAAAATGTAGATCGCCTTTAATTTGGGATGAGGTTAAAGAAAGAAGGATTTTAGGACCGGAGATTGTCGAGAGAACAGTCGAGGCTATAGATAAAGTTAGGGAAAGGATCAAGATGGCCTAAGATAGACAAAAATCTTACGCTGACCAAAGACGGAAGGATTTAGAGTTTGCAGTTGGAGAAAAAGTTTTTCTCAAAGTGTCACCCGTTAAAGGTGTTGTCCGTTTTGGCAAAAAGAGGAAGCTACAACCAAGATTTATTGGACCGCACGAAATCTTAGAATGCGTCGGGAAAGTTGCTTATCGTCTTGCCGCCACCGGATCTATCCGGAGTGCATAATGTCTTCCACATTTCCATGCCGAGGAAATATGTGTTTGATTCGAGCCATGTAATCCATCATGAAGGACTTGAAGTCAAGGAGGATCTATCCTACGAGGAATTGTCCATCGCTATACTAGAGCGCAAGATCAAAATCTTCGTAATCGTGAAATTCACCTAGTTAAGATTCAATGGAGCAATCATGATAAAGGCGAATCCACTTGGGAACTCGAGAGTGAAGTTCTTGCAAAGTACCCCTAACCTATCGCAAAATGGTATGTTATCAAATTGAGGACGAATTTTTTTTTTTAGGGGTAGGGTGTAACAACACACAAGAATTTCATTTTTTTAAATTAGTTTATTATTATTATTAGCATTATTATTATATGTATACATAATTATGTCAAATATTAATAAGATGTGCAAATGCATGATATATGATATTATCCTCCTTGAATTATTTATTATGTAATAAAACTCATAAAAGAATAACAAATAGGCGTTGCTAAATGGCAGATTAAGCGGCGTAATCTTGAGAATTGGTGTTCTTTTACCATAGTACCCTTAATCAAGTTTTGGCTCCATTAACTAAGTTTCCCTCTCTTTCTCCCTCTCCATCATTAATCCCGCCTTTGATTTTCCCTCTCCCTCATTAATGTGCTTTATCAAATTATAATCGGCCTTAAATAGTTTATTTAATTAGGGCAATTATTTAGGTTAATGAAATTGGACGAAATTATTATTCACATGTATTTTCCAAATATATAATTTGTATATCTAGATTAAAAATGATCAACTCAATTAATTTATTTTATTTCATCCTAATATATATATATATATATTAATATTATTAAAAAACTGAATATAATCATATATGATGTGTTCAATAATACATAGATTTAATTTAAAGATTTATAGATTAGTTTAATTATGAAATATCATGGAGATTAGTTTAATTATTAAAATTCATTAAACTAATTAATAATTACGAAAATGGTGTGCTTCCAAAATTATCCAATTTGATTAAAATAATTATTTACGCAGATTGTGTGTTCCCAAAATTATCCGATTTGACTAAACTAGTATTGTGTATTTCCAAAATTATTCAATTTGATTAAATTAATTATTTACGCGGATTGTGTGTTTTCAAAACTATCCAATTTCATTAAACTAATTATTTATGCAGATTGGGTGTTTTCAAAATTATTAGATTAAAATAAAGAAATTAATTATTTACGTAAATTGTTTGCTAAAATCCTTAATTTAATTAATTATTTATGGATATATTACATTAATACAAAGAAAGCGGGAAAAATGAAACCCCAATGAGAGAGAAACAAATTTTGTTTGAAAAGATTTGGTCAAATCATGCTACAAAGAAAAATTCAAATTCAAATTCAAAACAAATGATGTTAAATGAGTGGTATTACTACTTCACAAGATATGTAACACTACAACTAATAATTTATTTAGTTCAATATTGATCTTTCTTAAAAACTATAAACTTGATGAAACGTATCAAAAATATATTTTAACATTGTAATACAACCAAAAATGTAAAAATATGATCTTTATCAATTTAAAACAAATGATGTTACATGAATTGTATTACTACTATACAAGTAAGGTTATACCACTACTAATAGCTTGTTTAGTTCAATATTGATCTTTCTTAAAAATTCTAAACTTGATGAAACATATCAAAAATATATTTTAACATTGTAATACAACAAATTTTGTAAAAATATGATCTTTATCAATTTAAAACAAATGATGATACATGAGTGGTATTACTACTACACATGATAGATAACACCAAGACTAATAGCTTGTTTAGTTCAATATTGATCTTTTTTAAAAACTCTAAACTTGATGAAACGTATCAAAAATATATTTTAACATTGTAATACAACCAATTTTATAAAAATATAATCTTTATCAATTTAAAACAAATGATGTTAAATGAGAGGTATTACTACTACACAAGATAGGTAACACTACTACTAATAGCTTGTTTATTTCAATATTGATCTTTCTTAAAACCTCTAAACTTGATGAAACGTATCACAAATATATTTTAACATTGTAATACAACAATTTTTGTAGAACTATGATCTTTATAAATTTAAAACAAATGATGTTACATGAGTGGTATTACTACTACACAAGATAGGTAACACTACTACTAATAGCTTGTTTAGTTCAATATTGATCTTTCTTAAAAACTATAAACTTGATGAAACGTATCAAAAATATATTTTAACATTGTAATACAACCGAAAATGTAAAATTATGATCTTTATGAATTTAAAACAAATGATGTTACATTGTGGTATTACTACCGTAAAAGATAGGTAACACTACTACTAATAGCTTGTTTAGTTCAATATTAATCCTTTTTAAAAACTCTAAACTTGATGAAACGTATCAAAAATATATTTTAACATTGTAATACAACCAATTTTGTAAAAATATGATCTTTATCAATTTAAAACAAATGATGTTAAATGAGAGGAATTACTACTACACAAGATAGGTAACACTACTACTTGTTTAGTTCAATATTGATCTTTCTTAAAAACTCTAAACTTGATGAAACATATCAAAAATATATATTAACATTGTAAAACAAAAATTTTTGTAAAAATATGATCGTTATAAATTTAAAACAAACGATGTTACATGAGTGGTATTACTACTAAACAAGATAGGTAACACCACTACTAATAGCTTGTTTAGTTCAATATTGATCTTTCTTAAAAACTATAAACTTGATTAAATGTATCAAAAATATATTTTAACATTGTAATACAACCAAAAATGTAAAATTATGATCTTTATGAATTTAAAACAAATGATGTTACATGAGTGGTATTACTACCGCACAAGATAGGTAACATTACTACTAATAGCTTGTTTAGTTCAATATTGATCTTTTTAAAAACTCTAAACTTGATGAAACGTATCATAAATATATTTTAACATTGTAATACAACCAATTTTGGAAAAATATGATATTTATCAATTTAAAACAAATGATGTTACGTGAGAGATATTACTACTACACAAGATAGGTAACACTACTACAAATAGCTTGTTTAGTTCAATATTGATCTTTCTTAAAAACTCTAAACTTGATTAAACGTATCAAAAATATATTTTAACATTGTAATACAACCAAAAATATAAAAATATGATCTTTATCAATTTAAAACAAATGATGTTACTTGAATGATATTACTACTATACAAGTTATGTAATACCACTACTAATAGCTTGTTTAGTTCAATATTGATCTTTCTTAAAAATTATAAACTTGATGAAACGTATCAAAAATATATTTTAACATTGTAATACAAAAAAAAATGTAAAATTATGATCTTTATGCATTTAAAACAAATGATGTTACATGAGTGGTATTACTACCGCACAAGATAGGTAACATTACTACTAATAGCTTGTTTAGTTCAATATTGATCTTTTTTAAAAACTCTAAACTTGATGAAACGTATCAAAAATATATTTTAACATTGTAATACAAAAAAATGTAAAATTATGATCTTTATGAATTTAAAACAAATGATGTTACATGAGTGGTATTACTACCGCACAAGATAGGTAGCACTACTACTAATAGCTTGTTTAGTTCAATATTGATCTTTTTAAAAACTCTAAACTTGATGAAACGTATCAAAAATATATTTTAATATTGTAATACAACCAATTTTGTAAAAATATGATTTTTATTAATTTAAAACAAATGATGCTACATGAGTGGTATTACTACTACACAAGATAGGTAACACTAATACTAATAGCTTGTTTAGTTCAATATTGATCTTTCTTAAAAACTATAAATTTGATAAAACGTATCAAAAATATATTTTAACATTGTAATACAACCAAAAATGTAAAATTATGATCTTTATGAATTTAAAACAAATGATGTCACATGAGTGGTATTACTACCGCACAAGATAGTTAACACCACTACTAATAGCTTGTTTAGTTCAATATTTTCTTTTTTAAAAACTCTAAACTTGATGAAACGTATCAAAAATATATTTTAACATTGTAATACAACCAATTTTGTAAAAATATAATCTTTATCAATTTAAAACAAATGATGTTAAATGAGAGAAATTACTACTACACAAGATAGATAACACTACTACTTGTTTAGTTCAATATTGATCTTTCTTAAAAACTCTAAACTTGATGAAACATATCAAAAATATATATTAACATTTGTAATACAACAATTTTTGTAAAAATATGATCTTTATAAATTTAAAACAAATGATGTTACATGAGTGGTATTACTAATACACAAGATAGGTAACACTACTACTAATAGCTTGTTTAGTTCAATATTGATCTTTCTTAAAAACTATAAACTTGATGAAATGTATCAAAAATATATTTTAACATTGTAATACAACCAAAAATGTAAAATTATAATCTTTATGAATTTAAAACAAATGATGTTACATGAGTGGTAATACTACCGCACAAGATAGGTAACATTACTACTAATAGCTTGTTTAGTTCAATAGTGATCTTTTTTAAAAACTCTAAACTTGATGAAACGTATCTGAAATATATTTTAACATTGTAATACAACCAATTTTGGAAAAATATGATCTTTATCAATTTAAAACAAATGATGTTACGTGAGAGATATTATTACTACACAAGATAGGTAACACTACTACAAATAGCTTGTTTAGTTCAATATTGATCTTTTTAAAAACTCTAAACTTGATGAAACATATCAAAAATATATTTTAACATTGTAATACAACCAAAAATGTAAAAATATGATCTTTATCAATTTAAAACAAATGATGTTACTTGAATGGTATTACTACTATACAAGTTATGTAATACCACTACTAATAGCTTGTTTAGTTCAATATTGATCTTTCTTAAAAATTATAAACTTGATGAAACATATCAAAAATATATTTTAACATTGTAATACAAAAAAATGTAAAATTATGATCTTTATGAATTTAAAACAAATAATGTTACATGAGTGGTTCTACTACCGCACAAGATAGGTAACACTACTACTAATAGCTTGTTTAGTTCAATATTGATCTTTTTTAAAAACTCTAAACTTGATGAAACATATCAAAAATATATTTTAACATTGTAATACAACCAAAAATGTAAAAATATGATCTTTATCAATTTAAAACAAATGTTGTTACATGAATGGTATTACTACTATACAAGTTAGGTAATACCACTACTAATAGCTTGTTTAGTTCAATATTGATCTTTCTTAAAAATTATAAACTTGATGAAACGTATCAAAAATATATTTTAACATTGTAATACAAAAAAATGTAAAATTATGATCTTTATGCATTTAAAACAAATGATGTTACATGAGTGGTATTACTACCGCACAAGATAGGTAACACTACTATTAATAGCTTGTTTAGTTCAATATTGATCTTTTTAAAAACTCTAAACTTGATGAAACGTATCAAAAATATATTTTAACATTGTAATACAACCAATTTTGTAAAAATATGATTTTTATTAATTTAAAACAAATGATGCTACATGATTGATATTACTACTACACAAGATAGGTAACACTAATACTAATAGTTTGTTTAGTTCAATATTGATCTTTCTTAAAAACTACAAATTTGATAAAACGTATCAAAAATATATTTTAACATTGTAATACAACCAAAAATGTAAAATTATGATCTTTATGAATTTAAAACAAATGATGTCACATGAGTGGTATTACTACTGCACAAGATAGTTAACACCACTACTAATAGCTTGTTTAGTTCAATATTGATCTTTTTTAAAAACTCTAAACTTGATGAAACGTATCAAAAATATATTTTATCATTGTAATACAACCAATTTTGTATAAATATGATCTTTATCAATTTAAAACAAATGATGTTAAATGAGAGAATTACTACTACACAAGATAGATAACACTAGTACTTGTTTAGTTCAATATTGATCTTTCTTAAAAACTCTAAACTTGATGAAACATATCAAAAATATATATTAACATTGTAATACAACAATTTTTGTAAAAATATGATCTTTATAAATTTAAAACAAATGATGTTACATGAGTGGTATTACTACTACACAAGATAGGTAACACTACTATTAATAACTTGTTTAGTTTAATATTGATCTTTCTTAAAAACTATAAACTTGATGAAATTTATCAAAAATATATTTTAACATTGTAATACAACCAAAAATGTAAAATTATGATCTTTATGAATTTAAAACAAATGATATTACATGAGTGGTATGCACAAGATAGGTAACATTACTACTAATAGCTTGTTTAGTTCAATACCGATCTTTTTAAAAACTCTAAACTTGATGAAACGTATCGAAATATATTTTAACATTGTAATACAACCAATTTTGGAAAAATATGATCTTTATCAATTTAAAACAAATGATGTTACGTGAGAGATATTACTACTACACAAGATAGGTAACACTACTACAAATAGCTTGTTTAGTTCAATATTGATCTTTCTTAAAAACTCTAAACTTGATTAAACGTATCAAAAATATATTTTAACATTGTAATACAACAATTTTTGTAAAAATATGATCTTTATGAATTTAAAACAAATGATGTTACATGAGTGGTATTACTACTACACAAGATAGGTAACACTACTACTAATAGCTTGTTTAGTTCAATATTGATCTTTTTAAAAACTCTAAACTTGATGAAACATATCAAAAATATATTTTAACATTGTAATACAACCAAAAATGTAAAAATATGATCTTTATCAATTTAAAACAAATGATGTTACATGAATGGTATTACTACTACACAAGATAGGTAACAAGTTAGGTAATACCATTACTAATAGCTTGTTTAGTTCAATATTGATCTTTCTTAAAAATTATAAACTTGATGAAACGTATCAGAAATATATTTTAACATTGTAATACAAAAAAAAATGTAAAATTATGATCTTTATGAATTTAAAACAAATGATGTCACATGAGTGGTATTACTACCGCACAAGATAGGTAACACCACTACTAATAGCTTGTTTAGTTCAATATTGATCTTTTTTAAAAATTCTAAACTTGATAAACGTATCAAAAATATATTTTAAATTTGTAATACAAACAATTTTGTAAAAATATGATCTTTATCAATTTAAAACAAATGATGTTAAATGAGAGGAATTACTACTACATAAGATAGGTAACACTACTACTTGTTTAGTTCAATATTGATCTTTCTTAAAAACTCTAAACTTGATTAAACATATCAAAAATATATATTAACATTGTAATACAACAATTTTTGTAAAAATATGATCTTTATAAATTTAAAACAAATGATGTTACATGAGTGGTATTACTACTACACAAGATATGTAACACTACTACTAATAGCTTGTTTAGTTCAATATTAATTTTTCTTAAAAACTATAAACTTGATGAAATATATCAAAAATATATTTTAACATTGTAATACAACCAAAAATGTAAAATTATGATCTTTATGAATTTAAAACAAATGATGTTACATGAGTGGTATTACTACCGCACAAGATAGGTAACATTACTACTAATAGCTTGTTTAGTTCAATATTGATCTTTTTTAAAAACTCTAAACTTGATGAAACGTATCAAATATATTTTAACATTGTAATACAACCAATTTTGAAAAAATATGATCTTTATCAATTTAAAACAAATGATGTTACGTGAGAGATATTACTACAACACAAGATAGGAAACACTACTACAAATAGCTTTTAGTTCAATATTGATCTTTCTTAAAAATTATAAACTTGATGAAACGTATCAAAAATATATTTTAACATTGTAATACAAAAAAATGTAAAATTATGATCTTTATGAATTTAAAACAAATGATGTTACGTGAGTGGTATTACTACCGCACAAGATAGGTAACACTACTACTAATAGCTTGTTTAGTTCAATATTGATCTTTTTAAAAACTCTAAACTTGATGAAACGTATCAAAAATATGTTTTAACATTGTAATACAACCAATTTTTAAAAATATGATCTTTATTAATTTAAAACAAATGATGCTACATGAGTGGTATTACTACTACACAAGATAGGTAACACTACTACAAATAGCTTGTTTAGTTCAATATTGATCTTTCTTAAAAACTCTAAACTTGATTAAACGTATCAAAAATATATTTTAACATTGTAATACAACAATTTTTGTAAAAATATGATCTTTATGAATTTAAAACAAATGATGTTACATGAGTGGTATTACTACTACACAAGATAGGTAACACTTCTACTAATAGCTTGTTTAGTTCAATATTGATCTTTTTAAAAACTCTAAACTTGATGAAACATATCAAAAATATATTTTAACATTGTAATACAACCAAAAATGTAAAAATATGATCTTTATCAATTTAAAACAAATGATGTTACATGAATGTTATTACTACTACACAAGATAGGTAACAAGTTAGGTAATACCACTACTAATAGTTTGTTTAGTTCAATATTGATCTTTTTAAAAATTATAAACTTGATGAAACGTATCAAAAATATATTTTAACATTGTAATATAAAAAAATGTAAAATTATGATCTTTATGAATTTAAAACAAACGATGTCACATGAGTGGTATTACTACGCACAAGATAGGTAACACCACTACTAATAGCTTGTTTAGTTCAATATTGATCTTTTTAAAAACTTTAAACTTGATGAAACGTATCAAAAATATATTTTAAATTTGTAATACAAACAATTTTGTAAAAATATGATCTTTATCAATTTAAAACAAATGATGTTAAATGAGAGGAATTACTACTACACAAGATAGGTAACACTACTACTTGTTTAGTTCAATATTGATCTTTCTTAAAAACTCTAAACTTGATGAAACATATCAAAAATATATATTAACATTGTAATACAACAATTTTTATAAAAATATGATCTTTATAAATTTAAAACAAATGATGTTACATGAGTGGTATTACTACTACACAAGATAGGTAACACTACTACTAATAGCTTGTTTAGTTCAATATTAATCTTTCTTAAAAACTATAAACTTGATGAAATGTATCAAAAATATATTTTAACATTGTAATACTACCAAAACTGTAAAATTATGATCTTTATGAATTTAAAACAAATGATGTTACATGAGTGGTATTACTACCTGCACAAGATAGGTAACATTACTACTAATAGCTTGTTTAGTTCAATATTGATCTTTTTAAAAACTCTAAACTTGATGAAACGTATCAAATATATTTTAACATTGTAATACAACCAATTTTGGAAAAATATGATCTTTATCAATTTAAAACAAATGATGTTACGTGAGAGATATTACTACTACAAAAGATAGGAAACACTACTACAAATAGCTTTTTTAGTTCAATATTGATCTTTCTTAAAAACTCTAAACTTGATTAAACATATTTTTAACATTGTAATACAACAATTTTTGTAAAAATTTGATCTTTACGAATTTAAAACAAATGATGTTACATGAGTGGTATTACTACTACACAAGATAGGTAACACTACTACTAATAGCTTGTTTAGTTCAATATTGATCTTTTTTAAAAACTCTAAACTTGATTAAACATATCAAAAATATATTTTAACATTGTAATACAACAAAAAATGTAAAAATATGATCTTTATCAATTTAAAACAAATGATGTTACATGAATGGTATTACTACTATACAAGTTAGATAATACCACTACTAATAGCTTGTTTAGTTCAATATTGATCTTTCTTAAAAATTATAAATTTGATGAAACGTATCAAAAATATATTTTAACATTGTAATACAAAAAAAAATGTAAAATTATGATCTTTATGAATTTAAAACAAATGATGTTACATGAGTGGTATTACTACTGCACAAGATAGGTAACACTACTACTAATACCTTGTTTAGTTCAATATTGATCTTTTTAAAAACTCTAAACTTGATGAAACGTATCAGAAATATATTTTAACATTGTAATACAACCAATTTTGGAAAAATATGATCTTTATCAATTTAAAACAAATGATGTTACGTGAGAGATATTACTACTACAAAAGATAGGAAACACTACTACAAATAGCTTTTTAGTTCAATATTGATCTTTCTTAAAAACTCTAAACTTGATTAAACATATTTTTAACATTGTAATACAACAATTTTTGTAAAAATTTGATCTTTATGAATTTAAAACAAATGATGTTACATGAGTGGTATTACTACTACACAAGATAGGTAACACTACTACTAATAGCTTGTTTAGTTCAATATTGATCTTTTTAAAAACTCTAAACTTGATTAAACATATCAAAAATATATTTTAACATTGTAATACAACAAAAATGTAAAAATATGATCTTTATCAATTTAAAACAAATGATGTTACATGAATGGTATTACTACTATACAAGTTAGATAATACCACTACTAATAGCTTGTTTAGTTCAATATTGATCTTTCTTAAAAATTATAAATTTGATGAAACGTATCAAAAATATATTTTAACATTGTAATACAAAAAAATGTAAAATTATGATCTTTATGAATTTAAAACAAATGATGTTACATGAGTGGTATTACTACCGCACAAGATAGGTAACACTACTACTAATACCTTGTTTAGTTCAATATTGATCTTTTTTAAAAACTCTAAACTTGATGAAACGTATCAAAAATATGTTTTAACATTGTAATACAACCAATTTTTTAAAAATATGATCTTTATTAATTTAAACAAATGATGCTACATGAGTGGTATTACTACTACACAAGATAGGTAACACTACTACTAATAGCTTGTTTAGTTCAATATTGATCTTTTTAAAAACTCTAAACTTGATGAAACGTATCAAAAATATATTTTAACATTGTAATACAACAAATTTTATAAAAATATGATCTTTATCAATTTAAAACAAATGATGTTACATGAAAGGTATTACTACTACACAAGATAGGTAACATTACTACTAATAGCTTGTTTAGTTCAATATTGATCTTTCTTAAAACCTCTAAACTTGATGAAACGTATAAAAATATATTTTAACATTGTAATACAACAATTTTTGTAAAAATATGATCTTTATAAATTTAAAACAAATGATGTTACATGAGTGATATTACTACTACACAAGATAGGTAACACTACTACTAATAGCTTGTTTAGTTCAATATTGATCTTTCTTAAAAACTATAAACTTGATGAAACGTATCAAAAATATATTTTAACATTGTAATACAACCAAAAATGTAAAATTATGATCTTTATTATTTTAAAACAAATGATGTTACATGAGTGGTATTACTACCGTAAAAGATAGGTAACACAACTACTAATAGCTTGTTTAGTTCAATATTGATCTTTTTTAAAAACTCTAAACTTGATGAAACGTATCAAAAATATATTTTAACATTGTAATACAACCAATTTTGTAAAAATATGATCTTTATCAATTTAAAACAAATGATGTTAAATGAGAGGAATTACTACTACACAAGATAGGTAACACTACTACTTGTTTAGTTCAATATTGATCTTTCTTAAAAACTCTAAAATTGATGAAACATATCAAAAATATATATTAACATT
This sequence comes from Paraleonurus japonicus, assembly GCA_030762865.1. NCBI lineage: Eukaryota > Viridiplantae > Streptophyta > Magnoliopsida > Lamiales > Lamiaceae > Paraleonurus > Paraleonurus japonicus. Next base: position 40,773,654 of record CM061056.1, read on the forward strand.
GTAATACAACAATTTTTGTAAAAATATGATCTTTATAAATTTAAAACAAATGATGTTACATGAGTGGTATTACTACTACACAAGATAGGTAACACTACTACTAATAGCTTGTTTAGTTTAATATTGATCTTTCTTAAAAACTATAAACTTGATGAAATGTATCAAAAATATATTTTAACATTGTAATACAATCAAAAATGTAAAATTATGATCTTTATGAATTTAAAACAAATGATGTTACATGAGTGGTATTACTACCGCACAAGATAGGTAACATTACTACTAATAGCTTGTTTAGTTCAATATTGATCTTTTTTAAAAACTCTAAACTTGATGAAACGTATCGAAATATATTTTAACATTGTAATACAACCAATTTTGGAAAAACATGATCTTTATCAATTTAAAACAAATGATGTTACGTGAGAGATATTACTACTACACAAGATACGTAACACGACTACAAATAGCTTGTTTAGTTCAATATTGATCTTTCTTAAAAACTCTAAACTTGATTAAACGTATCAAAAATATTTTTAACATTGTAATACAACAATTTTTGTAAAAATATGATCTTTATGAATTTAAAACAAAATGATGTTACATGAGTGGTATTACTACTACACAAGATAGGTAACACTACTACTAATAGATTGTTTAGTTCAATATTGATCTTTTTTAAAAACTCTAAACTTGATAAAACATATCAAAAATATATTTTAACATTGTAATACAACAAAAAATGTAAAAATATGATCTTTATCAATTTAAAACAAATGATGTTACATGAATGGTATTACTACTATACAAGTTAGATAATACCACTACTAATAGCTTGTGTAGTTCAATATTGATCTTTCTTAAAAATTATAAACTTGATGAAACGTATCAAAAATATATTTTAACATTGTAATACAAAAAAATGTAAAATTATGATCTTTATGAATTTAAAACAAATGATGTTACATGAGTGGTATTACTACCGCACAAGATAGGTAACACTACTACTAATAGCTTGTTTAGTTCAATATTGATCTTTTTTAAAAACTCTAAACTTGATGAAACGTATCAAAAAAATGTTTTAACATTGTAATACAACCAATTTTGGAAAAATATGATCTTTATCAATTTAAAACAAATGATGTTACGTAAGAGATATTACTACTACACAAGATAGGTAACACTACTACAAATAGCTTGTTTAGTTCAATATTGATCTTTCTTAAAAACTCTAAACTTGATTAAACGTATCAAAAATATATTTTAACATTGTAATACAACAATTTTTGTAAAAATATGATCTTTATGAATTTAAAACAAATGATGTTACATGAGTGGTATTACTACTACACAAGATAGGTAACACTACTACAAATAGCTTGTTTAGTTCAATATTGATCTTTTTAAAAACTCTAAACTTGATGAAACATATCAAAAATATATTTTAACATTGTAATACAACCAAAAATGTAAAAATATGATCTTTATCAATTTAAAACAAATGATGTTACATGAATGGTATTACTACTACACAAGATAGGTAACAAGTTAGGTAATACCACTACTAATAGCTTGTTTAGTTCAATAATGATTTTCTTAAAAATTATAAACTTGATGAAACGTATCAAAAATATATTTTAATATTGTAATACAAAAAAATATAAAATTATGATCTTTATGAATTTAAAACAAATGATGTCACATGAGTGGTATTACTATTGCACAAGATAGGTAACACCACTACTAATAGCTTGTTTAGTTCAATATTGATCTATTTCAAAAACTCTAAACTTGATGAAACGTATCAAAAATATATTTTAAATTTGTAATACAAACAAATTTATAAAAATATGATCTTTATCAATTTAAAACAAATGATGTTAAATAAGAGGAATTACTACTACACAAGATAGGTAAAACACTACTACTTGTTTAGTTCAATATTGATCTTTCTTAAAAACTCTAAACTTGATGAAACATATCAAAAATATATATTAACATTGTAATACAACAATTTTTGTAAAAATATGATATTTATAAATTTAAAACAAATGATGTTACATGAGTGGTATTACTACTACACAAGATAGGTAACACTACTACTAATAGCTTGTTTAGTTCAATATTAATCTTTATTAAACACTATAAACTTGATGAAATATATCAAAAATATATTTTAACATTGTAATACTACCAAAACAGTAAAATTATGATCTTTATGAATTTAAAACAAATAATGTTACATGAGTGGTATTACTACCGCACAAGATAGGTAACATTACTACTAATAGCTTGTTTAGTTCAATATTGATCTTTTTTAAAAACTCTAAACTTGATGAAACGTATCGAAATATATTTTAACATTGTAATACAACCAATTTTGGAAAAATATGATCTTTATCAATTTAAACAAATGATGTTACGTGAGAAATATTAATACTACACAAGATAGGTAACACTACTACAAATAGCTTGTTTAGTTCAATATTGATCTTTCTTAAAAACTCTAAACTTGATTAAACGTATCAAAAATATATTTTAACATTTGTAATACAACAATTTTTGTAAAAATATGATCTTTATGAATTTAAAACAAATGATGTTACATGAGTGGTATTACTACTACACCGGTATAGGTAACACTACTACTAATAGCTTGTTTAGTTCAATATTGATCTTTTTTAAAAACTCTAAACTTGATGAAACATATCAAAAATATATTTTAACATTGTAATACAACAAAAAATGTAAAAATATGATCTTTATCAATTTAAAACAAATGATGTTACATGAATGGTATTACTACTACACAAGATAGGTAACAAGTTAGGTAATACCACTACTAATAGCTTGTTTAGTTCAATATTGATCTTTATTAAAAATTATAAGCTTGATGAAACGTATCAAAAATATATTTTAATATTGTTGTAAAATTATGATCTTTATGAATTTAAAACAAATGATGTCACATGAGTGGTATTACTACCGCACAAGATAGGTAACACCACTACTAATAGCTTGTTTAGTTCAATATTGATCTATTTTAAAAACTCTAAACTTGATGAAACGTATCAAAAATATATTTTAAATTTGTAATACAAATAATTTTGTAAAAATATGATCTTTATCAATTTAAAACAAATGATGTTAAATGAGAGAAATTACTACTACACAAGATAGGTAACACTACTACTTGTTTAGTTCAATATTGATCTTTCTTAAAAACTCTAAACTTGATGAAACATATCAAAAATATATATTAACATTGTAATACAACAATTTTTGTAAAAATATGATCTTTATAAATTTAAAACAAATGATGTTACATGAGTGGTATTACTACTACACAAGATAGATAACACTACTACTAATTGCTTGTTTAGTTCAATATTAATCTTTCTTAAAAACTATAAACTTGATGAAATGTATCAAAAATATATTTTAACATTGTAATACTACCAAAACTGTAAAATTATGATCTTTATGAATTTAAAACAAATGATTTACATGAGTGGTATTACTACCGCACAAGATAGGTAACATTACTACTAATAGCTTGTTTAGTTCAATATTGATCTTTTTTAAAAACTCTAAACTTGATGAAACGTATCAGAAATATATTTTAACATTGTAATACAACCAATTTTGGAAAAATATGATCTTTATCAATTTAAACAAATGATGTTACGTGAGAGATATTAATACTACACAAGATAGGTAACACTACTACAAATAGCTTGTTTAGTTCAATATTGATCTTTCTTAAAAACTCTAAACTTGATTAAACGTATCAAAAATATATTTTAACATTGTAATACAACAATTTTTGTAAAAATATGATCTTTATGAATTTAAAACAAATGATGTTACATGAGTGGCATTACTACTACACAAGATAGGTAACACTACTACTAATAGCTTGTTTAGTTCAATATTGATCTTTTTTAAAAACTCTAAACTTGATGAAACATATCAAAAATATATTTTAACATTGTAATACAACCAAAAATGTAAAAATATGATCTTTATCAATTTAAAACAAATGATGTTACATGAATGGTATTACTACTACACAAGATAGGTAACAAGTTAGGTAATACAACTACTAATAGCTTGTTTAGTTCAATATTGATCTTTATTAAAAATTATAAGCTTGATGAAACGTATCAAAAATATATTTTAATATTGTTGTAAAATTATGATCTTTATGAATTTAAAACAAATGATGTCACATGAGTGATATTACTACTGCACAAGATAGGTAACACCACTACTAATAGCTTGTTTAGTTCAATATTGATCTATTTTAAAAACTCTAAACTTGATGAAACGTATCAAAAATATATTTTAAATTTGTAATACAAACAATTTTTGTAAAAATATGATCTTTATCAATTTAAAACAAATGATGTTAAATGAGAGAAATTACTACTACACAAGATAGGTAACACTACTACTTGTTTAGTTCAATATTGATCTTTCTTAAAAACTCTAAACTTGATGAAACATATCAAAAATATATATTAACATTGTAATACAACAATTTTTGTAAAAATATGATCTTTATAAATTTAAAACAAATGATGTTACATGAGTGGTATTACTACTACACAAGATAGGTAACACTACTACTAATAGCTTGTTTAGTTCAATATTAATCTTTCTTAAAAACTATAAACTTGATGAAATGTATCAAAAATATATTTTAACATTGTAATATTACCAAAACTGTAAAATTATGATCTTTATGAATTTAAAACAAATGATGTTACATTAGTGGTATTACTAATGCACAAGATAGGTAACATTACTACTAATAGCTTGTTTAGTTCAATATTGATCTTTTTAAAAACTCTAAACTTGATGAAACGTATCAGAAATATACTTTAATATTGTAATACAACCAATTTTGGAAAAATATGATCTTTATCAATTTAAAACAAATGATGTTACGTGAGAGATATTACTACTACACAAGATAGGTAACACTACTACTAATAGCTTGTTTAGTTCAATATTGATCTTTCTTAAAAACTATAAACTTGATGAAACGTATCAAAAATATATTTTAATATTGTAATACAACCAAAAATGTAAAATTATGATCTTTATGAATTTAAAACAAATGATGTTACATGAGTGGTATTACTACCGTAAAAGATAGGTAACACTACTACTAATTGCTTGTTTAGTTCAATATTGATCTTTTTAAAAACTCTAAACTTGATGAAACGTATCAAAAATATATTTTAACATTGTAATACAACCAATTTTGTAAAAATATGATCTTTATCAATTTAAAACAAATGATGTTAAATGAGAGGAATTACTACTACACAAGATAGGTAACACTACTACTTGTTTAGTTCAATATTGATCTTTCTTAAAAACTCTAAAATTGATGAAACATATCAAAAATATATATTAACATTGTAATACAACAATTTTTGTAAAAATATGATCTTTATAAATTTAAAACAAATGATGTTACATGAGTGGTATTACTATTACACAAGATAGGTAACACTACGCTAATAGCTTGTTTAGTTTAATATTGATCTTTCTTAAAAACTATAAACTTGATGAAATGTATCAAAAATATATTTTAACATTGTAATACAATCAAAAATGTAAAATTATGATCTTTATGAATTTAAAACAAATGATGTTACATGAGTGGTATTACTACCGCACAAGATAGGTAACATTACTACTAATAGCTTGTTTAGTTCAATATTGATCTTTTTTAAAAACTCTAAACTTGATGAAACGTATCAGAAATATATTTTAACATTGTAATACAACCAATTTTGGAAAAATATGATCTTTATCAATTTAAAACAAATGATGTTACGTGAGAGATATTACTACTACACGAGATACGTAACACGACTACAAATAGCTTGTTTAGTTCAATATTAATCTTTCTTAAAAACTATAAACTTGATGAAATGTATCAAAAATATATTTTAACATTGTAATACTACCAAAACTGTAAAATTATGATCTTTATGAATTTAAAACAAATGATGTTACATGAGTGGTATTACTACCGCACAAGATAGGTAACATTACTAGTAATAGCTTGTTTAGTTCAATATTGATCTTTTTAAAAACTCTAAACTTGATGAAACGTATCAGAAATATATTTTAACATTGTAATACAACCAATTTTGGAAAAATATGATCTTTATCAATTTAAACAAATGATGTTACGTGAGAGATATTAATACTATACAAGATAGGTAACACTACTACAAATAGCTTGTTTAGTTCAATATTGATCTTTCTTAAAAACTCTAAACTTGATTAAACGTATCAAAAATATATTTTAACATTGTAATACAATAATTTTTGTAAAAATATGATCTTTATGAATTTAAAACAAATGATGTTACATGAGTGGTATTACTACTACACAAGATAGGTAACACTACTACTAATAGCTTGTTTAGTTCAATATTGATCTTTTTTAAAAACTCTAAACTTGATGAAACATATCAAAAATATATTTTAACATTGTAATACAACCAAAAATGTAAAAATATGATCTTTATCAATTTAAAACAAATGATGTTACATGAATGGTATTACTACTACACAAGATAGGTAACAAGTTAGGTAATACAACTACTAATAGCTTGTTTAGTTCAATATTGATCTTTATTAAAAATTATAAGCTTGATGAAACGTATCAAAAATATATTTTAATATTGTTGTAAAATTATGATCTTTATGAATTTAAAACAAATGATGTCACATGAGTGATATTACTACCGCACAAGATAGGTAACACCACTACTAATAGCTTGTTTAGTTCAATATTGATCTATTTTAAAAACTCTAAACTTGATGAAACGTATCAAAAATATATTTTAAATTTGTAATAAAAACAATTTTGTAAAAATATGATCTTTATCAATTTAAAACAAATGATGTTAAATGAGAGAAATTACTACTACACAAGATAGGTAACACTACTACTTGTTTAGTTCAATATTGATCTTTCTTAAAAACTCTAAACTTGATGAAACATATCAAAAATATATATTAACATTGTAATACAACAATTTTTGTAAAAATATGATCTTTATAAATTTAAAACAAATGATGCTACATGAGTGGTATTACTACTACACAAGATAGGTAACACTACTACTAATAGCTTGTTTAGTTCAATATTAATCTTTCTTAAAAACTATAAACTTGATGAAATGTATCAAAAATATATTTTAACATTGTAATACTACCAAAACTGTAAAATTATGATCTTTATGAATTTAAAACAAATGATGTTACATGAGTGGTATTACTACTGCACAAGATAGGTAACATTACTACTAATAGCTTGTTTTGTTCAATATTGATCTTTTTAAAAACTCTAAACTTGATGAAACGTATCAGAAATATATTTTAATATTGTAATACAACCAATTTTGGAAAAATATGATCTTTATCAATTTAAAACAAATGATGTTACGTGAGAGATATTACTACTACACAAGATAGGAAACACTACTACAAATAGCTTTTAGTTCAATATTGATCTTTCTTAAAAACTCTAAACTTGATTAAACGTATCAAAAATATTTTTAACATTGCAATACAACAATTTTTGTAAAAATATGATCTTTATGAATTTAAAACAAATGATGTTACATGAGTGGTATTACTACTACACAAGATAGGTAACACTACTACTAATAGCTTGTTTAGTTCAATATTGATCTTTTTAAAAACTCTAAACTTGATGAAACATATCAAAAATATATTTTAACATTGTAATACAACAAAAATGTAAAAATATGATCTTTATCAATTTAAAACAAATGATGTTACATGAATGGTATTACTACTATACAAGTTAGATAATACCACTACTAATAGCTTGTTTAGTTCAATATTGATCTTTCTTAAAAATTATAAACTTGATGAAACGTATCAAAAATATATTTTAACATTGTAATACAAAAAAAAATGTAAAATTATGATCTTTATGAATTTAAAACAAATGATGTTACATGAGTGATATTACTACCGCACAAGATAGGTAACACTACTACTAATAGCTTGTTTAGTTCAATATTGATCTTTTTTAAAAACTCTAAACTTGATGAAACGTATCAAAAATATGTTTTAACATTGTAATACAACCAATTTTTTAAAAATATGATCTTTATTAATTTAAAACAAATGATGCTACATGAGTGGTATTACTACTACACAAGATAGGTAACACTACTACTAATAGCTTGTTTAGTTCAATATTGATCTTTCTTAAAAACTATAAATTTGATAAAACGTATCAAAAATATATTTTAACATTGTAATGCAACCAAAAATGTAAAATTATGATCTTTATGAATTTAAAACAAATGATGTCACATGAGTGGTATTACTTGCACAAGATAGGTAACACCACTACTAATAGCTTGTTTAGTTCAATATTGATCTTTTTAAAAACTCTAAACTTGAAGAAACGTATCAAAAATATATTTTAACATTGTAATACAACAAATTTTATAAAAATATGATCTTTATCAATTTAAAACAAATGATGTTACATGAGAGGTATTACTACTACACAAGATAAGTAACATTACTACTAATAGCTTGTTTAGTTCAATATTGATCTTTCTTAAAACCTCTAAACTTGATGAAACGTATCAAAAATATATTTTAACATTGTAATACAACAATGTTTTTAAAAATATGATTTTTATAAATTTAAAACAACTGATGTTACATGAGTGGTATTACTACTACACAAGATAGGTAACACTACTACTAATAGCTTGTTTAGTTCAATATTGATCTTTCTTAAAAACTATAAACTTGATGAAACGTATCAAAAATATTTTTAATATTGTAATACAACCAAAAATGTAAAATTATGATCTTTATGAATTTAAAACAAATGATGTTACATGAGTGATATTACTACCGTAAAAGATAGGTAACACTACTACTAATTGTTTGTTTAGTTCAATATTGATCTTTTTAAAAACTCTAAACTTGATGAAACGTATCAAAAATATATTTTAACATTGTAATACAACCAATTTTGTAAAAATATGATCTTTATCAATTTAAAACAAATGATGTTAAATGAGAGGAATTACTACTACACAAGATAGGTAACACTACTACTTGTTTAGTTCAATATTGATCTTTCTTAAAAACTCTAAAATTGATGAAACATATCAAAAATATATATTAACATTGTAATACAACAATTTTTGTAAAAATATGATCTTTATAAATTTAAAACAAATGATGTTACATGAGTGGTATTACTATTACACAAGATAGGTAACACTACGCTAATAGCTTGTTTAGTTTAATATTGATCTTTCTTAAAAACTATAAACTTGATGAAATGTATCAAAAATATATTTTAACATTGTAATACAACCAAAAATGTAAAATTATGATCTTTATGAATTTAAAACAAATGATGTTACATGAGTGGTATTACTACCGCACAAGATAGATAACATTACTACTAATAGCTTGTTTAGTTCAATATTGATCTTTTTAAAAACTCTAAACTTGATGAAACGTATCGTAAATATATTTTAACATTGTAATACAACCAATTTTGGAAAAATATGATCTTTATCAATTTAAAACAAATGATGTTACGTGAGAGATATTACTACTACACGAGATACGTAACACGACTACAAATAGCTTGTTTAGTTCAATATTGATCTTTCTTAAAAACTCTAAACTTGATTAAACGTATCAAAAATATATTTTAACATTGTAATACAACAATTTTTGTTAAAATATGATCTTTATGAATTTAAAACAAATGATGTTACTTGAGTGGTATTACTACTACACAAGATAGGTAACACTACTACTAATAGCTTGTTTAGTTCAATATTGATCCTTCTTAAAAATTATAAACTTGATGAAACGTATTAAATATAAATTTTATCATTGTAATACAACAAAAAAATGTAAAAATATGATCTCTATCAATTTAAAATAAATGATGTTACATGAATGGTATTACTACTAAACAAGTTCGGTAATACTACTAGTAATAGCTTGTTTAGTTCAATATTGATCTTTCTTAAAAATTCTAAACTTCATGAAACGTATCAAAAATATATTTTAACATTGTAATACAGCCAAAAATGAAAAATTATGATCTTTATGAATTTAAAACAAATGATGTTATATGAGTGAAATTACTACCGCATAAGATAGGTAACACCACTACTAATAGCTTGTTTGGTTCAATATTGATATTTTTAAAAACTCTAAACTTGATGAAACGTATAAAAATTATATTTTAACATTGTAATACAACCAAAAATGTAAAAATATGATCTTTATCAATTTAAAACAAATGATATTACATGAGTGGACTATACACTACCGAAAAGAGAATTTTAATTTTAATTAATTAATTATGTAATTTGTGCCAAACAATAAATATAATTAACAAAAACATATCCTCCAATTTTTAATTTTTTTATTGGCAAAATAAAAATTTTATTAACTCAAACTTGGAGCATAATGGGTACTCTATTGCACGTCACCATTACAGCATTCACAAAAAGAAAAATATAGCCTCCAGCTAAGTTTATGACTCGAAATTTAACTAATTAATTATTGTGAGATATTTAGTTCATTAAAATAATTAAATTTATGGAGATTGTGTGTTTCCAAAATTATTAAAATTCATTAAACTAATTAATAATTACGAAAATGGTGTGCTTCCGAAATTATTAGATTTCATTACACAAATAAATTATTTACGCAAATTGTGTGTCTCTAAAATTATCCAATTTGATTAAAATAATTATTTACGCAAATTGTGTGTTTTCAAAATTATCCGATTTGACTAAACTAATATTGTGTATTTCCAAAATTATTCGATTTGATTAAACTAATTATTTACGCAAATTGTGTGTTTCCTAAATTATCCAATTTCATTAAACTAATTATTTATGCATTGTGTGTTTCCAAAATTATTAGATTAAAATAAAGAAATTAATTATTTACGTAATTGTTTGCTAAAATCCTTAATTTAATTAATTATTTATGAATATATTACACTTATACAAAGAAAGCGGGAAAAATAAAATCCCAATGAGAGAGAAACAAATTTTATTTGAAAAGATTAGGTCAAATCATGCTATAGTAAAAATTCAAATTCAATTTCAAATTTGGTCAATGCTGTAATCAATATTTTTTCATTAAGGGTATATTGGTAATATAATGCGTTAAATTTCCCAAAATGTCCCTATCTGGCCGGGCAGAATCTGGCCGAATATCATTTCCCTTATTTTTTATTTGACAAAAAAATTTGGCAAGATTCTTTGTACTTGAGCTAAAACGCTTGCTTTTCAGTTCCCGATATAGGGTTCTTCTTGCTTCTCTCTGTCTCACTCTCTGTAAGTATCCGCTTCGATTTGTTACATCCTGGGATCAAGCGTGTGTCAGTTATTTGTTTGTGGAATTCTACTATTTCTTGTAGATTTCTTGTTTCATCGTTTTCTGTTAGATATACCAACTAAGGGGAAATTCTTGTTCTTTCTGTATAATTAATTGCTTGTTTAATTGGGTTGTTGGGGTTTTGCCCTTTGTGTTTGCGGTCAAGATTTGGTGAAGGAGTAGAATGGAGGTTGATTGTTTAGAAGATTCCAGATTAATGTTCTTTCATGTGGTGTTGCTCTGAGTGAAGGGATTGAAATAGATTAATTTTTAGCTTTTAGATGAAATAATCTTGCGATTTTATTTTTAAATTTTTATTGAAATAAGCAGTTGGATTAAGTTATTTGAGATTGAGTAGCAGTGATGGATAGAGGCATATATTGAGCATTTGATATCAGCTAGGAAAGCATTAAGGGCTAGTGTAGAGAAATCAAAAGCTTTGGGTGTGTCATTAGAGAAAGCTGGGCCAAGATTAGATGAAATTAACCAAAGATTGCCTTCTCTAGAAGTAGCAATTCGACCTATTCGGGCTGAAACCGATGCCCTTGATGCAGTTGGTGGTCATATAAATCGAGCAGTGGTCCCTGCAGCTGTAGTCCTTAAGGTCTTTGATGCGATCCATGGCCTTGAAAAGTCGTTATCGACCCTCAATCTAATCTCTCAGTGGTATCTTGGTGTGCTTAAAAGGCTTGTAGAAGCATTGAGTTTTTGGGAGAGAATTGCGGGATGGCAATCCAATGGCTGGCTGATATCGTGGAGTATTTGGAGGATAATAAGGTGGCTGATTCACGGTTTATTTCGTCTTGAAAGAAGGCTTTGAACACTCTTCGTGAATTGGAGAGTGGAGAAGAGAAGGTTTATTGATTGCGTAGTAATCGGGCAAGAGATTTTAAGACAACCAAGTATATCGAACCCAAGAGAAAAAGTATGCGGTGAGGCCCTAGAAATACAAGTTCTCGATGACTATTGTTGCAAACGCGGTTTTGACTCTAAAAACAAAATACAAAGCTAGAATCTAAAAATAAAAACTAGCAAGCAATTTATCAAACACTTGGTATGCTAGAACAAATAGCTAAAATCAATGAGGGATTGGGGTGCTAGGGATAATATCCATCAAGGAATCAATGGTCACAAGCTATGATTGAATCAAATTGCAAATCAACTAAGATAGAAAGCATAAAACCATCATGCAATTAAGTCTCCATTAATCACACAATGCCTAATGTGAGTATCCTTAGTGCAACTAATCTCTCAATTAAGAAGCACCAAATTCATACAACCATACACAATTATAACCCGATTAATTCCTAGTCACGTTAGCTCAACTCTCGCCTCTTGCTAGGGTGATCAAACATTAATCTAAAGAGATAAAAATGCATAAGCACAATTTGAATCACAATTAGGGGACTAACTATCTCAATTGATCAACAATCATCAACAATCATAACATAAGGCAATCAAACCATCCTCAATTTCAATTATCCCAAACACAAGAGTATTAGCCCATGGTGCAAAGAGTAAAATCCATGGGTAGAAAATCTAATTGCACAATCACAAAGCTAATTACAACAATTAATGAATTGAAATGAGAAAAGAGGAAGAACATCACCAATTGGATCAAAATGAACTCTAATAAGAATGCTTGAATCTTCAATGTACTTCTTCTCCAAAGGAATTACAAGCTTGAATTGAGAAAACTAAATGATCTATGTCTAATCTAAGCAACAATTAATGAAAATCTATCTAAATCTACCAATCTAATCTACCTACAAGGATAAATTGGCTTGGGGCCTGAGAAATCGCCCAAAAATTGCTTTGTAATCGCTCTAATGAAGGTTATGCTCGTTTTCCGCTCAAATGGGTTTAAAACTCAAATTTCTGAAAATCGGCACCCTCGGCTCGAGGTTGGGGCCCTCGAGTCGAGGCTCGTTAAGTCGCATCCACGATTCTTCAAAAAGTCTCCAGCCTCGACTCGAGGCTCGGCCCTCGAGTCGTGCTTGCCGCCTTTGCTCGATCCTCGGCTCGAGGCTCACCTCAAGTCGAGCTTGCTTTGATTTTTGGAATATCAAGTCCTTGCCGGCACCCTCGGGTTGAGGTCCCCGGCCCTCAACCAGAGGTCGAGTCCAGGGAATTTTCTCGACCCGACTTCCGCCTCTAACCCCGTTTTCGCCCATCTCATTCGCCTCTTCACCCTATGAATGCCGGTACTCTCGGCTTGGCCAAATTCCACCGATTTACCTGAAAACGGGACTAAAAACATCAAAAATCCATCAAGTAATACCTTTTAGGCAAAGTAGTGATACTCTACACATTTAGGCACAAAATCTAACACTTTTGATCACTTTTTGCACTAAAATACCCCTAAAATCATGCATCAATTCACTTCAATCATAATACACCCAAACTTAAAGTGTTGCTCGTCCTCGAGCAACGTAGCAAATAAGCACAAAAGAGTGAATTGATTGCAACTATGTCTCATGGCACCATAGAAGAAATATAAGACAATCGATCTCATCAATGAACCCAAGTATCAATGCCAACTATCAACTAGCAATCAAGATGAATCATGCTCAAACAAATGCAACATCAAATACTCAAAACATTGCTCCTTCCATAGAGTGTTTCTCTCATCACTCAAGTGTATCAAGTAAAATGCACTCAATCACCAAATTCACAAACATGCACAACATAAGCTTGCCAAAGGACTCAATATCAATCACTTTCTTTTGTGTTCAATCAAGTATCAAAGAGGTCTTTCATCAAGGTTGTAATGTAGGCTCTTTGGAATGGGTAGGTGACTTTAGGTAAGAGTGACTCAAATAGTAGAGAACTTGAATAATAGCTAACACTCCACTACACTTCTCTTTCAATTCTTCATCAATCAACTCTTTCTTTTTCATGCATTTCAAAGTTCAATCACCACCTTTCTTTTGAGCTCTCTTTCACATTTAAGCTCTCAAATTGAATTTTTCTTCTTTTCATGTCACAATTTTTTTCTTTTTCCACAATTCAATGTTCATCTCAACCTTCTTTTTTTCTCAACCATCAACTTAGCACATCATCTTTCCACCACACTTTACATGCAATGCACCATCTTCTAGCCAACAATCAAGCTCTACTAAGCATAGGACAATAAGACTCATAAAAATAGGCAAATGGCTTCAATTTCACTTGGCTTGCCAAAGAATATGGATACTAAGCTCAAAATGGCTTACTAAGGAAATCAAATATTTTTGGTGAGGAAAAATTTGGCTAGGTGACTTATCATATCAAACATGACCTCTTATCATATTCATGAAATCACACAAAGATCAACTTCAACAAGTCCGAAGGCAAGTTCTAGTATACAAATTCATGAATGATGCACTCACAAAGAAATTAATTCAACCGTATAAGATGTACGATTATAAAGGCACAAAAACTCACGCTAAAATTGAGCAATGAATCAAGCATTTTCAGTCACATTTATCATCACATAATTATCAAGCATGCTAGCTTCAAGCCACATCTCAACTCATGATCAAATCAAAATTCAATATATCTTGCAAATCAAGCACAAGTGCACATGTACATAATCCCAAGCACACTCACTATGTCAACAATGATAACTCAAAGATATGCAATAAATCCACAATTAAGCTCAATATGAATCAATGCCAAAAATATATGCAAGGTATCCAAATCATCAAGATAACATAATCATCATATCATACTATAAGCAATGAAAATCAACACATCCAATCTCATCAAAATCATCCATAGAAATCAAGTACTCAAATCCACCACAAGTCAAATCATTAAGTACATCCCAAACAACCACAAATCATCAATTCAATACAAATCATCAACGAGGAATCAAAAAGATAGCTAAATGAACTAAAGGAATCAATTAAGTACATGTCCTGCGATTCTTCGTACTCTTCCCGCATCCTCCGAGTCTCTTCATTAAATCGACGGGTATCCTCCATAACTCGAAACACTCGTCTGTCGTGTGAGGCACTCTAGCTACATCCTCGACTATCAGCCCACATCTCTTTAGTGAGTGTCCACCGCCTTTGTGACGAGCTCCCGACCTCGAACCGCCTACTCGCATCTCATCCCGCCGGTAGTAGTTGATCTCGCAGATACTCTCCATCCTCCTCTATCCTCACCGGCTCCTCAACCGGCTCATCCTCGTCGCCTTCTTCTTCCTCTTCATTCTCCTCATCTTCAGCCTCAGCCTCTTTCTCCGATCCGAATCCTCCCTGCCTGCTCATCTTTCTCATCATCATCATCATCATCATCATCATTGAGATTCACTCCATGCTCCCGAGTATAGGCATCGATCGCCTCGGTATGTCGCTACGACCACATCTGGAGGTTGATAGTCACATGCCCTGCGGCTCCGAACATAGTAGTCAACCTCTTATTAGGAAGAGGGAATCGGCCTCCGAGGTGCTACTAAAACACCAAGTCCTTCCGATGAGGTCTAGTGTCTTCATCCGCCTCATCGTGTCGGCTGGTCGTGTCTGGCCCCTATAGTGCTCGCATGTTGTGCGTCGGTATACCAAAGTGCTCGGCAATCGGTGTAATCAAACCTCCGAAATAAATCTTTTTGAACCGGGTGCTCTTCACCCTCTCGAATAGGTAGCACAAATAGGCGGCAATGTTAAAACGAACCCCGTGGAGGAAGCACCATAGAACATATAACTCCTCGTATACAACCGCTGCTCCTCCCTTAGAACGGGCAAATATCGTGCCGGAAAGAATCTTCTCCGGATACCTCATAACAGGGTTGCGGATCCCGGTACTCTTCGACTTTCCCGGTGAATCATGGCTGCTCTGTGCCCCGAATCCAATATCCGTCTCTAGAATTTCTTGGCATTATACTCTCGCCTCATGTTCAGCAAGGAGCCATCCGGATCGGTCGGTGCACCCAATATCTCGTTGATCTCGTTCACCGCCAACGTGTACTCGTTTCCTATCAACTCAAAAGTAATCACTCTTGGGAACTTTGCCTTCCTTGCCTTGTCGAATGTCACGGTGCACGTAAACTCGAGAGTGAGCCCCAAGTAGGTCCGTGACCTCTTAGCCGTAAATCCGACATGCCGACTGATCGAACAACCAGGGATGTCATCCTCTATCCCCATCGAGACCATACAGTCATGGTCTATGAGGCGGGTCTTCACCACCTTGTTATAAATCTTGGCATACAAGATCAAGTGCTTTTTCCACTTGTAGTCGTCCCACAGAATCCCCAGTCGAGCCGGTGATCGTCATATTTTAATGATAAGAAATTTGCGACCAAATATATCAAACCCAAAAGACTAGGAATGAAGTGAAGCCATGAAATTGCACGTTTTCAAGTATTATAGCAGCTAGTCAAGATTGCAAAATTAAGAGACCAAATAACAACAAAATTCCAACAAAAATTAAACGGAACACAAAGCAAAAAGCACCAAGGATGAGATAGTAGTGCTCGGGTGCAAATCACCAAAGACTCATCAATTTCGGATCATCAACAATCAAGTGTTCATTCTAAGAGGGATCATAGGGATAACCAACAAATAATTCAAATAAAACCGTCTTTGGATAAGCCTAGGTTCTAAATGATCGATTAAACACGTAGGAATGTAAGAGACGACACTCTCACCCCCTCACTAATTACAAGCAAACAACAAGTAATCAATGTGCCTTAATGAGGTTCTAATTAATCAACCAAGTATCCTTGTGTTAACTAAATATCCACTTCAATCACCCAAGTAATCCTAACACCTATGCATCAATTCAATAAACCAAGTATCCTTGAGTTAATCAAACCAATAAACACAAGATCAAAGCTCACCCAAGTAATTAAATCATTCAAAGCATCATTAAGACAAGTAATCACCTCAACAAATGAACACCCAATCACCAATTCTCCAAAATCAACTCATCAAGGGGTCATTACACCCAAGCACATATGAATTTAGCCAATCATGGCTAATTGAAAGAAACCCATGAACAATAAGTAAATAGAAAACATGAATAAGCTGGAATTAATTAACAAAACTGAAAATAAATGGTAGAAGTCACCTTGATGGAGTCTAATACAACTTGTATGCTCAATTCTATCAGCTATAACTCTTGGGTAATTCAAATCCTTCCAAATGCTAAGAACACCTATCACTATGTGTAAATGTGTGCAAGAGAGTAATTCTAAACTAAATCCCTATGAAATGTGCTAAGTGTGGAAAAACTTCTTCAATCAGCTGAATTGAGGAGTATTTATAGTGGGGGCAAAGTTACAAATTCCATTTTTCAATTAAGGGCCTCGAAAATGACACAATTATACTCAAAATCGCGCAGCAGTGGTCCCACTCGGCCAATAGGAGTCTCACTCGGCCGAGTGGCTAGGAGCTGGTCGAGTGAGATTTAGTACGCGAAATGTGACTCGGGCAATACATATCCCACTCGGCTCGGACTACTCATGGCCGAGTGGAATTTCTTCTGGAATGGGATGACTCGGCAACACTGTCTTCACTCGGCCGAGTCACCCTTGCTATGGTCGAGTGAGAATTGTCCTGGAATGAGATGACTCGGCCAAGAGTGTTCTCACTCGGCCGAGTGGCCCCTGCTTCCGGTCGAGTGGGAATTCTTCTCAGAACTTGCCAACTCGGGCATAAATGTCTTCACTCGGCCGAGTCGTATAGGTTGTGGTCGAGTGAGCATCTTTCAAGACAAACTTGACACCGGCATCTTCATTTCACTCGGCCAAGTGACATCCCACTCGACCAAGTGACTTCAATTCCTCTCGTTCTCGACTTTTGACCCTTCTCCAAGATTTTTCACCTCATCAAAACTTGTGCATCGAACTTTTGATCACTTTCTTCTCACTTCTCAGCTACCTCTCCTCCTAAAATGGATCTTGCTCACCAAGTTGTTGTCTAGCTCGATTCTTTGCTCTTTTTCACCTTTTTCCTAGAAATGAGTCAACACTTGCATTAAAGTATTAGTTCCACAAAATTAAGCCCATTAACTTAAGATTTGCAATGAAATACACCGGATACGAAATAAAATGATCATCAAATATCATGCAAGAATGAACCCAATCAACTCCCCCAAACTAAGAGATTTGCTTGTCCCCAAGCAATAAGACAACTAAGCACAATTGGGTGAATTCATTGCAATCACGTTCAACGAGCAAAAGAATGAAATGGGATGGTCAAACTCCTTCAATGAAAACAGGCTTCAATGCAACAATCAACTAGTCACTCAAGAATTTTCATGTTTAGACGAATGCAATCTCGAATGCTCAACTCAATGCTCCTCCCAAGGAGTGTTTCACTCACTCTCAAGTGTATAAAGGCATGATAAGCACTCAATCATCAATCCACAAAAATGAACACCATAAGCTTGCCAATAGACTCAATCTCAATTGTTTCTTTTAGGCTTCAAACATGAATCAAAGAGGGCTTTTTCAAAGGTTGTAATGTAGGCTCTTTGGAGAAGGGTAGGTGAATTTTAGGACAAGTAACTCATTAATTAGTAGAGCGGATGAAAGTTGACTAAACAATTCAATGCCAACTACACCACAATTTCAATCATCACTCTTTATTTCCTTTTTCTTCCATTCAAATACAATTCACCATCAAACTCTTTTGAGACTTTCTTGCATTTTCAAGCTCAAAATTGAATTTTTCTTTCTTCACACTCATTTTTCATTCTTTTCGCAATTCAATTTTTCCTTTTCAACCCTTCTTTTTTCTTATCAACTTAGCAAATCAAACCACCACACTTTTCTTTTCACTCACCATTCTTTTGTCAACAATTCATGCTCCACTAATTTTAGGGACAAAAAAGGCTCATAAGGATAGACAACATGGTTTCAATTTCACAAGCTTGCCAAAGAAATAAGGATTTAGGCTCAAATTGGCTCACTAGGGAAATAAATATTTTTGGTGGGGTCAAATTTGGCTAATTGGCTTTCAAAACAAGCAAGGTCTCTTATCATCTTCACAAAATCCACACAAAACTCAATTTGGACAAGTCTCTAGGCAAGTTCTAGCATGCAAATTCGTGAACGATGCACTCAACAAGGAATTAAACAAAGATAACGTATACACGATTTAAAAAGCACAAAAGCTCACGGGTTCAAAATGAACAAAGAGTATTGCATTCTTGTCCACACTCATCATTACAAGTCAATCAATCATGATAGCATTATGTTACACATCCACCTATTAACACATCCAAAGTCTAATGAATCCACTAATCAATCACATGAGCTCATGATCGTAACCTCAACAAATACCACCATTCACAACAATACTCATCACAATCAATTTTTTCAAAAATTTTCTCATAAAAATGAGAGGCCAATTGGTACAAACAAAAGATTGCACAACTAACCTACCCCCAAACTTTTTCATTGCCATGCAATTAAAAATTTGGTAAGATAAGTAGGGCAATTTTGTTTGTACACAACTACCTACAGAAAATCCACCAAACATCTCAACAAACAAAAGCATCACATCGAATTAACCACGAGGAAAGTTAACATCCAAAACATCCATCAAATAAAAATTAATACAATCCCCAAATGACATGAATAACAAGGAGTTAAGAATCAAAAGGAACAAGAGATAAGAGTCTTGATACCACCCGATCAATTCATTGTGGAGGTATAACTCGGAAAATGCCCTTGAGCCACGTGCCACTCGTACATTGCTCGCTACATCATAAGTTGTTCATCATGAGCAGCCTTGTTTGCCGCTTCCATCTCCATCATCCGGCTCTCCATCGCCAACCTGCCTCTCCTCCATGCCGCTCATCCGAGTGCCAAGCCCCTCTGGCCTTTCTTCCAAGCTTCGCATACGGACATTCAAAGATTGCATGCTCGAAGTTAAGCGTTGCATTTCCGTTCTCCTCACGTATGTGTCTTGGAGAGGTTGAACTCGTTGTGGTGCCTCGTGTCTCCCTCTCTTGCTGCATCTCATTAGCTTCTTCATGGACTTGGGCACGGCTAGATTCTCCTATATCACTTCTTGGTCTCTTCTCCCGTCCTTCCGCTCTGCCATGCATAAAGACACGTACACACTCTTCATGAGCTCGAGAGTTCATCCGCTAATTTACTCTGTTTGTCACGGTGATGAGAGATGGGTTGTTCATAGGGAACTTCACTCCATCATGCATGCAAATACAGATTGTGTCCTCTATCTTCTCAATGATACCCATTCTCGCCAATGTCTTGCTATCCAATCTATTCCCCCGCCTAATGGCTTCTCATCCGAGCTAGGCTCCCAATTGTCTCCCTCAGCTATGTTGACTACCAATCCACCAATTGAGCAATTCTTCACCTTGTCTTGTCTTCCCAACTGCCCAATCAAGTAGATCCCAAAATTCAAAGGGATACGGTTAGCCATGCAAGACAAGATATATAGCTCTTCGTTGCGCACCGATCCACATTCGTGTCTAGCAAACAATGTGTTTGCTAGAATCCGATGTGCTAGCCGGAAAATGGGGTTCAAGATGTTGGACGCCTTAGAGCGTGCCGCATCAAACACGCATCTCTCCTCGTGAACTCTATTTGAAATGCTATCCCACATCGCATTTTTGTCGAAATCTTCCATTGCTTGATACGAGTTGACGGGGACATTTCGCCGAGTCTCAAAAAGGATGTTGAGCTGCTCTCTCCCCAATACCTTGTTGGCATTCCCTCTTCGAATTTGATTTTGTACGGAATGTTCTTTTTGTCCGTGTACACCTCCAAAGTGCTTAGAATTTCTAGCACCGGTGTCAAGTAAGTTTCACTTTGGATTTCCAGAAATCTTTCCATCCGATATTGTCGAAGAGTTGCTCTACTTCTTCCTTGATTCCCATCTTCCTCGCCACCACCGGATCATAGTATCGGGTGGGCCTCATCTTCATCTTCACCAACTTCACAAACTTTTCAGCAAACTCATCCCTCTGTGGCCAAATACAATTCCATAGTCGATGGTTTTTTTCCACACAAGGCTTGGCACCGAGCATTCATTTCCTCCTCAGCTGAATTTTTGCTCGATTCCGAGAAGTCGATGCTTTTTTACTCATTTTCTGCAAAAATCATTCATTCCATGAGTAAAGCATATGCAATTTCTTACACAAATTTCAAAATTTCCATTCACAACTCTTGTCACTTCAATTTCAATCCTATCCTAGCATAATTTGCAATTAAACTTAAATAATCACAAACAAACATTAGTCTCTTATAAGTTTAATTCATGCTCAAGGATATTTTAACAATCTAAGCAACACTCTTCTCAATTCCTTCACACAACAATCAACTTTTTCAACAATTTCCCCCTAGTCAAGTCAAATTCACAAAAATATATCAAGAGAATTTTGAAATTGACCAAGCATTTGAGTAACCCATGACATATATGAATTACCAAACTCAACTACATGAAGAAAATTGCATCAAAGCATCAACAACACCTCTTACCTATAAATTTTGAATTCAAGAATCATTCGCAATGCAAGTTTCAATTTCTTTCAAAATTTCAACAAATTGGCACAAAATTGACAAGGAATTGGGATGCCCATAACATATAAACATGATTCAACATCAATTCTAGGCTATTTCATCACATTCATCATCAACTACACAAAATCCCCAATTTTTCAATAAGAACCCTAAGTAGAGAATGCCTTAATTAATCCAAGAGAATGAGAGAAAGAGTAGTGAATGAGGAATAGAAGCACATACCTTGAGGTTTTGAGAGGGAAACGGCCGTGTGGAATGACCGAGTGAAGTAGCCGAGTGAATTTCAAAGGGGGAAGCGTGAGAACAGCGTGAGTGTTGTTGCGTGAGTTTGTGTGTGTGAAAGTGTGTGAATAATGCTGAAATGGGTTTAATAAATAAGGGGAGGGGCTAAAATGAAATAAGAGAAAGAAAGGAGGCCAAAAATTAAAAGAAAAACTTACCTGCGAAGCGCGACTCGGCCAGACCTTCTTCCACTCGGCCGAGTCGATTTATGCTCTGTCGAGTGGATTTCTTTACGGGCGTGTATCACTCATGCTGCACCTCTCTCACTCGGCCGAGTCACTTGGGCTCTGGTCGAGTGAGATTTAATCTGGAAAGATATGACTCGGTCATTACACCTCTCACTCGGCCGAGTTCCTTATGCTCGGTCGAGTGGAATACACACCGAAACGACCCTACTCGACCTCCTCGGTCCCCACTCGGCCGAGTCGGACTACTCATGGCCGAGTGGAATCTCTTCTGGGACAATACCACTCGACCAAGTGATCCCCTACTCGGCCAAGTCATGTTTCAACTCGAACTCCGACCCCCTGTTTTCTCACAAATACACCATTTTTTCTCAAATAATCAAACCTTTTTAGCCTTAAACAAATAAGCATCATACCCCAAATCATCAAGACACCAAAATTAAAACACAACACACCAATAGAACATTTTAGTGCAAAACGAATTGAAAAACGAACACACCCCCAAACTTTTTCATTGACGTGCAATTAAAAGTTTGGAATGAGAAGTGTTTCAAATAGAGTGTGCACTAAATAGCTAATAAGCCCAAAACAACAACAACAACAACAAGAGCTCAATCACAAGCATAAAAATCCATCAAGAATTACAATTCAAGGCATGAATATAACCCGACAAGGGTGTGCGCCGTGCAATGTCAACATTCTCAACAAATAAAATCCCCCAAACTTAGACATTGCAAGCAAGTCTAAGTTCGAGACCGGGTTCCTTACAAAAATTTACCTATATTGCACCTCTTGCACCCTTCTTTTCCTTTCACATCCCACAACGTCTCCTCGAATCTCATAGATTTCCACACTCTTACATCTCGACTTCACCTTCTTAGCGTAGGTTTCATTATGTACATCCACCATTGTTGATGTTACTCCTCTTACGTAAAATGCTCATATACAAATTTAGAAAGGATTTAGGAAAATTTACAGAGAGTTTTGAGATTTTCTCAAAGTGAAAAGAATGACTTTGGAGAAGAAGATGTATTTATAGGGGAATAGATTGGAAAGAGAAACCGCCATTTTTGAAAACTTGAATTAATCTTAGCCATTTATTCAAAAAGTTTTTACCGAGTATTAATCAACGGTTAAAAACTAAGATAAGCGATTAGGATTCAGCGCGTGGATGTTAATCGCCTTTGGAATGCGTAAATAGTTACTTTATAGATCGTTGATTTGACATATGTAGGTTACTTTATGCAGAGAAGTAAGTATACCCGACGTCCACCTAGGGTTACCTTACTTCGCTAAGGGTTTGCAAATCGGATGAGTTTGAAAACAGACTAGTTTCAAAAACAGATGGGTTTAGAAAGTCATCTGATAAAGTGACTGTCGATTTTGCAAATCAAGGCTTTTAGATGTAACTTTTTAGCAAAGTTAAAAAGAATTAAAACAGACTCAGACTTAATTTTCTAAAACTAAGTTGTTCATCCATTTTTAAAAGAAAAATTTTATTAAGAAATAAAAGTAAAAGAATAAAGGAGTTTGAATCAAAATGAAACAAGATTATCTCATGACTGCCTCGCAAAGACATAAACTCAAAAGAAACCATCGGAAGCTTAAGGTAAATCGGATAAGATGTAAATAGTCATCTGCTTTCTTTAGAAGATCACCGACTATTGTGTCCTTGTCTGATTTACTCAATGTCGATAAGTAATTATCAATTCAGATAAGATCAATATGACTAATCCTTGATTCTTGATTCCTAAAAGGAGATCAATGATATCACCTACCCGATTGTCCTTTGACACATATCTAGTCCGATAATTCTTTCTAGACATTTTAAAGAAAAGAAAAGATAAGAAATAAGGAAACAGATGCACACAAATTAGAAACCAGCTAAAGATGCATCAAGTAACCCTAATTCTAAGCACATTTCTTTAAACCTAGATTCAGCTAATGGTTTTGTAAGAATGTCACTCTTTGTGATTCAAAGGCAATTTTCTCAATCCTAATGTCATTCTTCTCAACATGATCCCTAATGAAATGATGCCTAATATCTATATGCTTACATCTAGAATGTAGTACAGATTGTAAGTCATTGCTATTGCACTATTACTATCACAAGAATAGGAACCTGATGTTTGAATACTATAATCTCTAAGTCATTGACTAATCCAGAGGAGTTGAGAGCAACAACTTCCATTGCCATGTATTCGCCTTCGATTGTGGAGGTGGCAACAGATGTCCTGCTTCTTAGATAACCAAGAAATTAATTTGTTGCCTAAGAATTGACAAGTTCCGAGTGGATTTTTATCAATCTTACATCCTCCAAAGTCCGAATCAATAACCCGTCACCAAAGTTGTCATCACCGGGTACCATAACCCTATTTGCAAGGTTCCTTTGAGATATCTAAGAATTTTCTTAGCCATCTCCAGGATGAGTTTTCTTGGGATTAGACTGAATCTTGCACATACCCCTACCGCAAAGGATATGTCCGGTCTACTTGCGTGAGATAAAGAAGAGATCCAATCGCCTACGATACTCCGTTGCATCGGTGGGTATCCCCGCTCATCCGAATCCATTGAGAAGTTAGTTGCCATAGGTATTTTAACTTCTCTGCTAGTTGACATTCCAAATTTCTCAATCAGATCCTTAGCATACTTAGACTGATGTATAAATATACCCTTACTCATCTGTTTAATCTGTAAGCCTAGAAAGTATGTTAATTCTCCCATCATTGACATTTCAAACTTGTTTTTCATGAGAATGCTAAACTCTTCACATAATTTCGTATTAGGTGAACCAAAGATTATGTCATCTACATAAATTTGAACTAGTAAGATGTTGCCATCTACTTCCTTTCTAAACAAAGTTCTATCAATCTTGCCTTTAGAAAAACCATTTGATGTCAAGAAATCGTATAGAGTATCATACTGTGCTCTGGGAGCTTGTTTCACCCATATAGAGCTTTGTTGAGTTTATAGACCTTGTTATTGATCTTAAACCTGTGAGGCTGCTCTACATAGACCTCCTCAAGTAACACACCATTAAGAAAAGCAGACTTAACATCCATTTGAAAGACTTTGAAAGATTTATATGCAGCAAATGCCAAGAACAACCTTATTGCCTCTAATCGCAATCGAGCATAGGTTTCATCATAGTCTATTCCTTCAGCATCATGAGTAACCTTGTGCAACCAATCTTGTCTTATTTCGAACAATAATATTGTTCTCATCTGCTTTATTTTTAAACACCCATTTGGTGCCTATAATCTTTCTCGTGTAAAGGTCTTTCTACTAGATCCCATACATTTTGTCTTTCAAACCGATGCAGCTTCTTCCCGCATGGTCATATCCATTTGGGTCTGATAGAGCTTCCTCAATAGACTTGGGTTCAAGAAGCGACACATAACAACCGAAAAGACTTTCGTAGTCTAGCATCATTCGTGTCCGCACACTACTAGATGGGTCTCCTATAATCTCGATCGGATGGATGATAGCTTCTCATCCTTTTGCCTATGTGAGGAGAAGGATCCTCATCTTGAGTCTCGTGAGGCAACTCCTCCGACTCAACCTCACCGACGTTCCCTTCATCACCGACCCTCGCCGATCACCGATGTCAAGGGTGTTTGTTTCGATGGAGTCCGATCGTAAGTTGTCTTCTCGATTATCGGATGGGGATTCTTCTTCATCCGATTCTCAATCAAGACTAGGTAGATAGACAGCTTCTATGTTTAGTCTTGGACAGTTCAATTTTATCTAGACTTTCAAAAATTTGATTCACTTTATCCGAGAAGGAATACAATTCATCAAAAACAACATGAGGGGTTTCCTCCACACAAAGGGTTGTCTTGTTAAAAACTCTAAATGCTTTGGAAGTATTAGAATATCCCAAGAATATTCCATCACCGCCTTAGCATTAAAAGTTCTTAACTTAGATTTTCCATTGTTATGGATGAAACACTTACAACCAAAAGCTTTGAAGTATGAGATCCTTGGAATCTTACCCTTCCAAATCTCATAAGGAGTCTTACCCTTGTCTTTGACAACTAAGCACCTGTTCGGGTATAGCAAGTCGTATTGATGGCTTCACCGTAACCTATGAGGGGTATTATACTCACCAACATGCTCCCGGCCGCTTCCTTCAAAGTTCTATTCCTTCTTTCAACCACTCCATTTTGTTGAGGAGTTCTTGCTGAAGATGTCTCATGAATAATTCCACACTCATTGAAAAAATTAGATAAACAAGAATTCAAAAATTCTCGTGCCCTTATCACTCCTTATTTTAATAATATTAACACCCTTTTCATTCTCAATCATGCAATGCATCAGAATCTTGTTCATAGTCTAATTTTTCTTGAAAAGAAATATAACCCAAGTGTATCTAGAAAAGTCATCTACTACAACAAGAGTATATTTCCTTCCACCGAAACCGAGAGGTGAAACAGTCCAAACAGATCCGATGAAGAAGTTGTAACACTCTTTCGATGAAGAGGAGTTAATACTCTTAAATGAGTGTCTAGGTTGTTTACCTTTTGACAAGCATCACATTTAAGATCAGTGGATAAAAGTTTTTCGTAATCCTTTGACAAGGTTCTTTTTAGCTACCTTACTAAGGGTCTTGAAATTCGGATGACTAAGCCTCTTGTGCCATAGCCACCGAGATCTTCTCCACCCTTAGCTATCGACAGTATCTTTGGGACAACTATTAAAGTTGGCCACATAGACATTACCATGTCTCAAGCCGCTAACAAGACCTTATCTCGAGGAATTATCTAAAATATCACATTTATCCCTTGAGAACTTGACAAGAAAACCTTTATCACAAAGCCGAGAAATGCAGGCAGATTATGTTTCAAACCTTCAACAAAATATACTTCAGATACCGAATATCCTTGATAATCGCAGTACCTACACCTTTAGTCTGCTCCACAATTATTATCACCAAATAAAACTCTTGGACCATCAATGCTTTGAAAATTTGATAATGACTTCTTGTTATGGGTCATATGTTGTGAATGTACCACTATCAATGTACCATATTGAAGCTAAGATCTCTTCCTCGAGTGATGATCCCCGTGAATCCTCAGAAATGATTAGTTTTGAGGTACCCTAGTGATCTTGGGTCCTTTTGGGTCAAGAATCACTTTAGGAATCCAAATAAACATCTCATCTTCGGATAATAAATCGACTCAAGTTTTCTACCAAATCTGCCTACAATTATATCATTTTTGAATGATAACTTGTTGTATTCAGATTGAGTAATTTTCCTAAACTTAGGAAATGTAGGATAGCATTTGCTCTTTCCATCAAAAGAATTATAATAAGAATATCTTCTTATTTTGGTTCTTGGATTCCTTCTAGTCTGATAGGGAGTTTTCAAATGAATTCTTGGTTTCAGATCGAAGATGTAGTCCTTATCTCGACTAGTTGGTTTCCATGGACCAATTTTAATATCCTTTGATTGAACAGATGCTTTCACAAATTTTCTAGGTTTTTGAACATCTGATTTATTGTTCCTATCATAACCAAGACCGTCTTATCATGAGGTTTTTGAGAAGTATTAAAAATATGATCTATTACCGATTGTGAATTATTAAGTCGACTAATTTTGAAGACAAGCTTCTCATTGTCTTTCTTAATTAATTCATTTTCAAGACAGAACTACTTCAAATTTGTCTTTTAAAGTTTTCAATTCATTTTCTAACCTTTCGTGTAAGCCGATCGATGTACTAGCTTTCATCAAGAAAACATTCCCCTTGAATGTTTCCTCGCCTCTGAGCAGCTTCATCACCGCTTGCCTTTATTTAGAATTTGAATCGATCCTTTAAAAATAAATTCTCTGTCTCTAGCTGTTTATAAGCAGCTAAAGATGTCTTTAAATCTCTCAATAACTCATGAATAATAGCTTGGTCATGATCGATGCAGATCGACAAGAATCATTATCTCGACGATGAATAGTAGATTACCTCATTAGCCATGAGATAGATCTCATCATCCGATCCGAAATCGATGATGATGATGATGATGATGATGATGATTTCTTTGGCTCTTTTTCTTCAGCCAATAAAGCTCTTTGATCTGCAAATCTTCTGTCTCTTTTCTTCCTCTTTTCTTCCCTTTCTTTAGGAGTCGATTGAGGACAGTCATAATGAAATGTCCTCGGCTTGTTGCATGTATAGCAAATGTCACTCCTGCCCGATCTCGGGACTGGAAGGACTTCTTCGACAGGTGATCTGTATCTTCTTGTCTCGGCTCTTGTTTTTGTCATCATCTCAAGATTTATCCACCTTCCTATCTCGATCTGGGTCTTTGTCTATCCTTACCTGCAAATCTCAATTTATTTCTCTTATACTTCATTCTCAATTTATCATACATTTTTGTAAGTAAAGCCATCTCGCTTCTTTCGTAGATAGATCGGCTCCTACAGACTGTTGACACCTTGTCTTCTTATCGACAAAGGCAACAGACTTGGATGAGGTACTTGACTCCATCTCATCTTCCTCATCTTCTATCTGGATATCATACTCTAAAGCTTTAAGATGAGAAAATAAAGTATGGTGAGTAATAGAGGATAAATCTTGAGTTGCTTTAAGGATATTGGATTTTTCCCTCCATCTCTTGGTTAATGATCTCGTAATCTTGTTATTAATCTCTTTCTCCGAATAATTCTTTCCAAGGTCACCGCTTTGTTGAGAAGATTGGTCAACCTAACATCAAACTGATCCACGTACTCATTTTCTTTCATTTTGAATGTTTCAAATGTATGCAATACTTACCGTAGCTTGTTTTCCTTGACTTGATCAGATCCTTCACAAACATTGGCTAAAGTTTGCCACATCTCTTTGGCTGTTTTGCATCTCTTAACCTTCTCTATCCAATCTTTACTAAGAGTCTCGATGATTTCAGTTCTAGCTACTTGGTCAAGATTGTTGACCTTTCTTTCATCATTCGTCAATTCGAACTCTTCTTTTCTTGTCTAGTTCTTGATTCAAATTGCCTCTACTCCAGTTGCTGGTGCCTCCATGATAGAACTTTATAGGACCTTCCTCAAGGACCTCTTCCATTCTATCATGAATGGCCTTCAGATGGTTTTCCATCCTAAATTTCCAATAATCATAATCTTCAATGGAAAATTCAGAAGATTCCTAGACTTTTATTTTTCCCGATGACATGATGAAACAAGAACAAAATACTCCACAAAAACTTATTAGTAGCACTGTTAGTAATGAAAGAAAATGAAGAAAATCAAGATAATTCCAGAATCTTGTTTAAGACCTAAAATCAATATCGTAACAAGCTTAACACCGCTCCGATACCACTTGTTGGTCCCTAAAGTTGAGTTGATTAAAAACCTTGAGTTAGCTTCCTAGAACAAAATCTAGAAAGGGGGGTTTGAATAGATTTTGTAGATTTTTTAAATCTTTTCAAAATTAATTCAAAATGTCGATTAAACACAATGAAGATAATTGAAAACTCAACTTTTAACAAGATCAAAAGCAAGGTTGATATTCGATTTTAGTTAAGATTCTGAACTTTAATCTTGAATTAACAATATTGTAATTTGAACAAAATTAAAGAAAGCAAGAAATAACACCAGATTTATAGTGGTTCGGATTTTAATAATCCTACATCCACTCTCCTTCTCCAATCAAGAAGGGACTCTGCTTACTACTTACTTTCTTACTTTCACTTACAACTTACAACTTGTACAAATCTTCAAATCTTCAATCTCCTAAACCCTTCTCTAAAATCTAACTATTACGGTGAGTATTGGATTTTGAAGATTACAAGAAAAGTGTTCTAAAAACACTTAGAACTTATTGAGAACTCTCTTGAAATATTTGTGAAAAGATTGTGATTGAAATCGAGTAGTGAATAGTGTGAAAAATCAAATATGCATAAGTAAGTTGAAGAATAAAATCTAGTCCTATTTATAAGTCTCGAGAAGACAGGTTAGTTTGTTAGTTAGTTCTAACAAACTTGAAACCGCTTAACAAACTTAATCTTGTAAAGCTGCTTGAGACCTCAGGTGATTCTTCATACTCATCTGCGGTGACTTGGTGAAAACTTCGCCTTTCTTATTCTACTCGGCTTATCTTGACCTCGCCGAGCTCTTCATGTTAGTCTCCCGCAGATGACTAGGTTCAAGCTCGTCTTCGGATGACTAGCATGATATCGGACCTCAGGTGATTAGGTTGATGCTTGACCCGTCCGATCAACTCATCTTATAAACTTATCCTCACTGTTCTTCAGGTTGTCTGATCGATCCTGAGTTGTTCTTTAATTCATCAAAACCTCTTGATCCAACAATATCAAAACACCAAAAACCCCAAATTTCTTTCAAAACTCTCTCAAGTTATGAATGTGATGAAATGGATGGTGAAATGATGTAAAAACTGATGAATGTATGGTGAATTTGAGTGTAATGGGTCGAAAATAAGTGAGGACGCAAAGGAGATCGAGGGGCTAGGGCACGGGTCGTGTTTCTTTGCTGCGAACTAATGCCGCGTATATTTAAAATTGTCCCGGCCTTGAGTCGAGCTCCAGCCCTCGACTGGGCATCTAATAATTAAAGACCCTCGACTTGAGGCTCACCTCGAGTCGTGTTGCCTATTCAAAATTTTGCCTCGACTCGAGGGATGAGTAATTTTTCGAAAAATGCCTAAGTATGGATCCCTCGACCCGGTGCATTGGTCACCTCGACCAAGAGTCGAGTTCGGGGAATTTTTACGGATTCTCGGACCCGGCCCGACCCCCAAAACTCTTAAAATCGACCCTCTCGACCCCAACAAACCCAAATATGCAAATACTAACCTTTTTGGTCCCTCGATTTAAGTCCTGTCGCTCATTCGATCGAGGAGACCAGTCTCTTCCTTTTTGCTTAATTTTCACCAACTTTTAAGCACTTCCTCTCTTTTGATCTTGAATTTCCTTGCAATGACAATCACTTTCCGGTCAAATGTAGCAAGTGTACCTACAATCGGGCATAAGAATCATCAAATCATTACCACAAAGAGATGCAAATGAACAATAAAACGATCATCACCCCCAAACTTAAATGTTATCATGACTTCCAAGTTTTGCACAAGAGTGATACAAATATATATATGCAACTCCAAATGGAATCATTAAGCTCAATAATCCAAATAAATCCCATAGCATGATATCATAACCTCCTAGGCATGATCACTAGTTCCAAGCTAATTCTACAAAACAAACACAACAAGCACACAAAAGCAACAAAAGGATGGGTTGCCTCCCATCTAGCGCTAGGTTTAACGTCCTTTGCCGGACGGAACTCAAGGAGTTCATACTTCCCTTTTAATGAAGAAATGAGGATCCTTCTTGTGCCTTACTAGATCTTCCTTTGCAAAAAGGCAACATCCCCATTTGTCTTCTAAGAGGAGCTTTCCTCCTTCTTTTATCTCCTTCACCGTCAAGACTTCCTTGAGTCTTTCCACCCCTAGCAATCGACTCCACCCGATTCGCTCCACACCACTTGATCTCCAACTACAAAACTCACTTCCTTCTTCTCAAGTGGTATCTTTCCCTCTTCTAACACCCCCAAACTTGAGCATTGCTCAAGCTTGGTCACTTTCTTCTCACCTTTTTCTTCAAGCTTCCTATCTCCCGGATCAAGCAAAGGCTCCACAATAGCTTTCTCCTTCCTAAGATCATCAAGAGAAACACAAGACTTATTAGCAATCACTTTACAAGAAAGAATAAAATGCTCATTAATCAAAGAATTAGAAGAAGTAGAAGGTGTAGAATCATCCCTATCAATGGAAGGGTATAAATCGATGATTTCAATGTATCCACACGTCTTCTTCTCCAAAGTACTTGGAGCATCTTCTTCCAATGGAGCTCTACAAAATGTCACCTCTTCTCCATTAAAGCTCAATTTGAGCTCCCTTTTCAACATTGATCATGGCTTTGCCGGTAGCAAGGAAAGGTCTAACAAGAATTATAGGTGCCTTAAGCTCTTCCTTCATATCAAGCGCGATAAAATCAACCGGAAGATGAACTTGCCAACTCCTACTAATATCTTCAACAATCCCAAGCATAAGATTGATCCGCCAATTGAAGATTGATATTCGTAGGAGTCACCTCTCCTAACTCCAACTTCTTAAACATGGATAAAGGCATAACATTTATACTAGCTCCCAAATCACATAAGCCTTGAACTTTCCCATTCTCTCCAATTTCGCAAGGAATTATAAAACTCCCGGATCCTTTAGCTTTTGAGATAGGTGTCTCTCTAGAATCTCCTTGCATTCTTCCACCAACTTGATCATACCCTTCTCATCCCATCTTCTCTTCTTTGACATGATTTCTCTCAAGAATTTCTTTTAGTGGGGAATTTGCTCAAGGGAATCCAAAAGTGGAATATCAACATGCAAGCTTTTAAAAACCTCTAAAAACTTACCAAACTCCTCATCAAGCTTCTTCCTCCCAAGTCTTTGAGGATAAGGAACCGGAGTGGGTCTCATGGGAACTCCCCATGCTTCTTTAGACTTCTCTTCTTCTTTTGATTCTCCCTTTGCTTTGATCTCTTCACTTGCCTCTGTCTCAACAACCACACTTTCTTCTATCACCTCTTCTTTCTCCACCTCTTTCTCAACTTCAACTTCTTTTGGCATCTTTGGGCCTTCATATCTAGCACCACTCCTTAGTTGGATAGCACTACAAAAATCCTTTGGATTAGGCTCGGTGGTAGATGGATATTTTCCTTATTTTGCAAATGATCCACCGTAGACGAAAGTTTTCCAACCGTTGTGGCCAATTGTCCCACTTGGTGCTCAATAATCTTAAACCTTGTGTCCATTTGCTTCCCAATGTCATCTAGCCTTGAATCATTAGCCTCTAATCTCTTTACTATCATCCCAAGGAGCTCCTCCGTAGTTGCCTTCCCTCATTATTAGGTGCTTTGGCACCCGTATCAAATCCGGAAGGAAATTGAACGGCGGCTCTTGGATTAGCATAGGAAAAATTTTCATGTCTCCTCCAATTATTGGCATTAAATGGAGCTTGAGGTTGAGGTTGAAAATTACCTTGAGGCCTATTTTGATAAGACACTTGATATGGCCTTGCACCTTGGAAATTGCCTTGATAATTGCTTTAATATCCTCCTTGATATGGTGGCCTTCCCATGTAATTCACTTCTTCAATAGGCATAGGACTTGGACACATATCAACTTGAGGGATGGATGGACTCACATTTTGTTGACTTTGAGAAGTAGTAAGGGCTCCCAAACAGCTTCATCATCGTCATAGTCTTCATAGACTCTATTTCCTCCACATGGGACATGCTATGATGAGCTCCACGATTAACCGACACTTGGAAAGAATCTTGGGCAATATTCTCCATAATCTCATTCATTTGCCCCACTGTGTTCGACCAAATAGAACCATTAGCACAAGGATATAAAAAGGAACGATCCTCATCCGTCAAGCCATTGCAAAAATACATTATTGTTTGTTCCTCCGAAAAGCCATGTTGGGGATAATTAATAAGAAACATGCCGTATCTCTCCCAAGCTTCCGGTATAGCCTCTCCATTCTTTTGACGAAAGTGTGAAATCTCCTCCTTGGCTTGCACCGTCTTTGATGACGGATAAAACTTCATCAAGAATCTTTTGCTTAGGTCCTCCCACGCACGAACGGCCGGGAGGGATAGAATTTAGCCATGCTTTGGCTCTCCCTTAAGAGTAAAGGCAAATAGCCTTAGTTTCTTCGCATCCTCGGACACTCCATTGTACTTCGTGGCGTCGGAAATCTCTAAAAATTGTGCCATGTGTTGATGAGAGCACTCTTCTTCATCTTTCCCTTCAAATTGCTTCTCTCTCAACATCCTCACAAGCGCGGGACTTATCTCAAAATTATTCGCTTCAATTCTCGGCCTTGCAACACCATCATAATGCTCACAAAGTTGAGACTCAAAGAATTCCCTTAATGACCTACCTTGAGATGGAAGCTCTTGCATCGGTTGTGGTTGGGCTTGTGGAATATGAGGTGGCTCTTGATATCTTGGTTCATGGGTGTATGGCATATGAGGATAGTATGGTGGGAATTGTTGTGGACGAGGTGGATAGTATGGATATTGGTGAGCTTGTGGAGGGTAGGGGTATGGATTTTGGTGGGAAAATTGATGTGGTGGCATCCCTTGAGGGAAAGGACCAACTTAAGCGTTATAAGATAAATTGTGCCCATTACCTCCTACATTCTCTTGCACTCTCCCCTCTCCATTGCCAATAACCTCCTCAACATGAGGTTCACTAACTCTCTCTTCATTCATCAACTCTTCACCTTCTATCATTTTTCTTCTCCTTCTCCCACGATTTCTACGAATAGTAGCTTCAATTTCCGGATTGAGTGGCAAGAGTGGAATACCACTAGACCTTGTAATCATGCACCTACAAACCACCAATCCAAGTATCAAAATCCAACAAAAACAAGCAACAAAACAAAAATACAAAAACAACAACAACAAGTAGCCACTTTAAACAATTCCTAAGTCTCACTTATGGCGTAAAAACTAGATTCCCGGCAACGGCGCCATTTTGATTGCGAGTAATCGGGCAAGCGATTTTAAGACAACCAAGTATATCTAACCCAAGAGAAAAGTATGCAGTGAGGCCCTAGAAATACAAGTTCTCGATGACTATTGTTGCAAACGCGGTTTTGGCTCTAAAAATAAAATACAAAGCTAGAATCTAAAAATCAAACAACAAGCAAGCAATTTATCAAACACTTGGTATGTTAGAACAAGTAGCTAAAACCAACGAGGGATTGGGGTGCTAGGGATAATATCCATCAAGGAATCAATGATCACAAGCTATGATTGAATCAAATTGCAAATCAACTAAGATAGAAAGCATAAAACCATCATGCAATTAAGTCTCCATTAATCACACAATGCCTAATGTGAGTATCCTTAGTGCAACTAATCTCTCAATTAAGAAGCACCCAATTCATATAATCATACACAATTATAACCCGATTAATCCCTAATCACGTTAGCTCAACTAATACTTTTTAGGCAAAGTAGTGATACTCTACACATTTAGGCGCAAAATCTAACACTTTTGATCACTTTTGCACTAAAATACCCCCTAAAATCATGCATCAATTCACTCCAATCAGTCATCTTGATGGTGGGCTTCTAGAAGTTTCTTTAGATAGATTAGAGAACGAATTTCGTAGGCTTTTAACGGAGTTTAGTGTCCCATTGCCTTTGCCGTCTCACTATGCCCGGTGAACAACCGAGCATTGCTCCCTCTCCTTTGCCTGCTTCGTGATTCCAAAATTGCAAGTTATTTTAGGGAGATTGGCGGTATGCAAGAGGCTCAAAAAGTGTATATCCATTTATGTGGAGGTCGAGTTCGAATGTTCGGGCAAGTCTGCAAGCGCTTAATTTGGATTATCAGAAATATCTGTCTCTCGAAGTTCAATAATGTAGCAAGCATTGAGGTGCACATAGCTCGGTGGGGTAAGCATTTGGAGTGCTATGAAGCATCTCTTTGAAGTTAAATACAAACTTTGCAATGATGTTTTCGAGAGGATGGGATCGATGTTTGCAAAAATTACTTTCCTAAAATAGCCGCCTGGGCGGGAATTCTTGCTTTCTTGTAGTTTGGGAAAATCAGAATCGAAAGTAAGAAGGATCCAATCAAGCTATTAAAGCTTTTGGACATCTTTGCTTCCTTAAATAACCTAAGATTGATTTCAACCTGTCTCTTTGGAGGAGAAGCTGCTTGTCTTGACATCCAAAACATGACTAGGGATCCGATTAAACGAATAATCGAAGGTGCTTGTGAGATTTTCCGGGAGCTATCGGTACAAGTCAAACCGCAAAGACAAATGCCCTCTTTCGCATTGCGGTATTCCTAGAGTGGTAACTTTTATCACAAATTATTGTAACAAACTGGGATGAATATAAGTCGATTCTTACACAAATTCTCGGTCATTGAAAGAAGCCGAAGCAAGAAAAATTCCAAGAAAGGATCCTTATTACCGAGCTTCAATCTAGTTAAAGACATCGAGCTGAATTTGGACATGTGGTCCAAAGGTTACGAAGATACAATTTCGTCTTATGTATTTTCGATGAACAATCACCGCATTTGTTCAAGTCTCTAAAAGGCACGAAGCTTGGGAATCTTCTCGGAGATCCTTGGTTGCGAGCATGAACAAGACAAGGAGTATTATTCACCTATGTTTTTTAGAGGCAGTGCACTTCCCGCCTTTTAAGTAGAGAAGGTCTGATTTTGTTTTCGGTGGATGTACAATCGCTCGTAATCTTGTAAAACAACGGTTGAAAGCTTTCAACGATGCTTTTGATGAAATGTACCAAGTACCCAACTTTGTTATTTTGGATAAAGATTTACGTGACAAAAATGTGTCGCTATAATTCGCATAATCGTCCCCTGTTTATCGTAGCTACATGCGTAATTACGGGCCTTTGGTTGGGCAAGACCAAAGTGCTAGAAAATACGCAAAGTACACAAATTTCAGAGCTTGGAGAAAATGCTTAATTCCCTTTTCGTCTCTAAACCGGTTAAGCAGGTAGTTTTAAGATGAGGCAACCGAGTGGCAAATTCAATGGGGTCGATCAAACTTCTCCTACCTGCTCCAAAATCATCATGATTTACCATTGCCATTGCCATTGCTATTGCCAATTCCTCGTATATATTCGCTTTCGGATAGTTTCGATCTTTAATATCGTGTTCCGGATACCATCAATGATGAATTTTATAATTTTATCTATTCATTTATATAACATGTCTCTTTTCACGATTCGTGACTAGTAAGTAGCAGACAAATTCATTGTCATTCTTCTTTGGATAAGTAGCGCAGGCGCTTGATTAGTTACTCATCAAGATTGGAAGAACAAAAAAAGATAGCAAGTGTTTTTAGAATGCCGCAATCGTAAGATTTCCAAATGTATCCGAATAAACGGTCTTTTCATCCCTTGGACTGGTACAAGGTAACCGGACTTCTTGTTTTCGGGCTATTTTTATTCGTCTGATGGAGTTTTTGCTCTGCATTTCCATGATGAACATTACAACATATTCTCTTGTTGGAGTTGATATATATTGACTATTCTTGTTTTGAACATCAATCTTTATGCTATCGATGTCTTGTTGGTGTATTGTTCTTGGTATTGGAATTGGTCTCAACATCTTATTTTTTTCGGTTTAAACGGTCCTAAAAAAATTAGCCCTAAATCTTATTTTTTCCGGTTTAAATGGGTCACCCTACGGGCATGACCCTTTTAACATCTATACTTTACTTGTGCGTATGTAACAATCCATTCTCGATCAAGATCATGACATTGTGTTACATATATCTTTTACATTTGATATGTGTTAAACAATGATGCAGAACTTGCCCTAGAGTTCGTTGGCCAACTGAGTTTAGTCTAATCGCACATATTAGGAGTTTCATGCATTAGGTGGCCCGCCTTCAAGGCAAGTGTGCAAAACACTTTTTTTTTTAACGACGTCGTTTAGTAGATTTCACTTAATTTGATTGATACATGTGTTTAGTTGTCTAGTTTGACTATTTGCATTTGAAAGTTGGAATTATCTTGTTAATTTATTGTGTATTTTTCCTTGTCATTTTATTTTTAGTAATTTATGCATATTGATTATTGTCAATCATTGATTTACCTAGTTATATATACTAAAAAAATTAATTCGTCTTTACATTGTTATCAAATAATTTTTTTATCATAGTGAGATATAAAGAGCATAAAATTAAAGAAAAAAATTGGGTCGACTAATCGGCTCTCTTAGGCGCCGCACTCATTGTTAAAGAACGAGATATAACGCTAATTACGTTATAAGATTTGAATTATCAAATAGTAGTGAAATTCACCTATCGGTTGGATTAGTTCATTCTTCAAAATATTTAATGTATATTCGTCTGCTTTTATTTTTATTTTATTTTTTATAACTCGTATTCGGTTTAACGACCGACTAATTCGGGAATAATTTCACCGTCCACTAACGGAGACCTCAATTAAAGTCGAATAAAATTTTGTATATACTGGCTCATTTAAGAAATTGCTCGCATCCGGTGGATTTCGAACCCGAAACCTATATTCTTCTCGTTCTACATTGCATTATTTTACACATTAATTTGTCATAAATCTAATATGATCGGGCTTGGCTCTCATAATAATTTGGGAGACAATAATTGAATGTTCCAAATATAATTAAAGATATTATTTACAAGTAAATAAATTTTAAGAAAACTCAAAATGTAAACGAAAACAAAATGAGAATAAAGCATTTAAAGGTTTATGACTATTAGATACTCCCTCCGTCCCGTGATTTCTTTCACGTGTGAAGTGACACACCAAACAAGAAAATTGAATTTAGTGTAGGAGAGAGAATAAATTATAAGGGTATTTTGGGTGGTTGAATGATATAAAGTGTAGGAGAGGGAATAAAGTAGAATAAATCAAGAGTGACATTTTTGAAATATAAATGATATTGTGAGGGTGTAGTTTATGGAGGGTATTCCATTTTAAGGGTGTGAAAGTAATTTTGGGACGAACAAAAAGGAAAGTGTGAAAGTAATCAAGGGACGGAGGGAATACTATATTTCAAAAATTATTGTTGATAGATACAATAATAAAAAGTTAATATTACTAGATACAATCTCTCCATAGTAAATATCCTTATTACCCATTCCCAATTATATCGGTCAAAACCTCCCCCTCTCTCTCTCTCTCTCTTCCTCTCTCTCTCTCTCTCTCTCTCTCACACACTCATATCTTCCTTCCCTCTACAGCGCCTCCGAGCCTTTTATACCGAAAGTGCACAAAAAGTGTGTACTACATATGGTGAAGAGTTTGACATGACACCTAAAAAAGGAAAAATTGTGCCCGAAGAAAGCTGTTGGAGATGTGATAAACCCCGAGTTTGAAGATCAAATTTGCAACCGGAAAGTGGGAATAAAAGCCAAAGGAAGCTTTGTTTTGTTTTTTCAATGAAATTAGAAAGGAGAAGCTGAGCCTTTAAAAGCATGTAGAGACGTCGAGAGTGTGTTGTCAAAGCAAGCTCCAGCAACTCCGAGGTTAAATTAATTAGTCTCTCTCTCTCTCTCTCTCTCTCTTGTTTTGGGTTTGTTTGGATTTATTTGAAGAAGAATCGATCTTGCATGTTTCAATGGCTTGTGATTTTGTTTGGGTTTGTTTGAAGAAGAAACCCCGATTTTAAAGTTACCACAATTTTCGGATCCACCGCTCACGAACACGAGATCTAATTCTCGATGGAGTTCACATTTTGAAGACCATGGCGGCAAGCCTGATGAGTCATAAAACCTCGAACTTAAGTCCTTGGACTCGGAGCTTCCCCTGCTGGCGGTTAAATGTTGTCCGACGGAGAAAATGAGGCGAAGTTGCAGATTTGGTTAAATCGGAAGAGACAAGTCACCTCGGCTTTGGAGGATGAGGGCAGATCCGAAACTCACCGAGTTTGTGACTCGATTTGAGTTCTTAGTTTGGTTTTTTTTTAAAAAAAAAAAAATTCTTCTTAATGTTGTTTATTAAAACTTGATTTGTTTGTATACATTGGGACAATAATGTGCAAGAAATTTTTTTGCACAAGTGCAACATCAATTTTTTTCACACCGTGTGTGTCACCGATGGGGTTGTTGACCCTATTTTTTTAACAAAATGATGTAATTTTCAATTGATGAAGAATGATGTATTTTTTTTTAATTCTTAATTTTGAATCCTCATTGCAACTACAAATTTTGAATTGATAATGAAAAATATGAAGGAAATTAAAAGGAAAAAGAAAAAAATGGAATGAAAGGGACGCCCAATCAAACAACAAAATTGGAATTGATAATGAAAAATTGTATCAACAAAAGCAATGAAAGGGACGCCCAATCAAACAATATCTTGCAGCAGCTCAATTAAATGGAAAGGCAAAAATGAAAAGTCAAGACAAAAATTGTATTTACTAGCATTAGGAAAAAAATTATATCTAATAGTGTTAGGGGTCTTAAAATTGTACCTAGTAGTTACTCTCTCAAATTTAAATGAGTAAAAACTTGTTTATAAGATGAAATCGAGCTCCTTAAGAACTCATACATGGACAATGTGTTTTGGATTAAAGGTTTGTTTTGAAATTCTATTTATTTAAAAAAAAAAAAATTTAGTGTGTTTGTAAACCCAATTTTATGAGCAGAATTAATATTTTATTTTGAAAAAAATCACTTATATAATGTTTGTGAGTCTAACAAATTTTTTAATCACTTAAAATCTATTTTGACAACTAATTAACTTATTTTTGGATTCTCTAAAAGTCATTCTCATTGTGAGAGTAGAAAAACAATAATTACCCCAAGATATAATTATCTCCACTATT
Organism: Paraleonurus japonicus; assembly: GCA_030762865.1. Lineage (NCBI taxonomy): Eukaryota > Viridiplantae > Streptophyta > Magnoliopsida > Lamiales > Lamiaceae > Paraleonurus > Paraleonurus japonicus. The sequence goes on from CM061056.1 coordinate 40,814,432, forward strand.
AAAAAAATTATTATTTTTTTACAAACATATCACTTTTTTAATTTGATTTAAAATTATTTTATTTTAATATATTCATCACTTTTAATTTTAATACAAAAATCAACTAAATCTTAAAAAATAATTAAATTTAAAAATAAATTAAAATTTGTAAAATATTTGAGAAAAATAAATAAAATCAGAATAATATTATTTAAAAATCCACCAAATCTTCAAAAATAAATAAATTCAAAATATAATTAAAACTATATAAAATTTGAAAAACATTTTATATATAAATATGAAAAATAATTAAATTCAAACAATCAATTAAAAATTAAAAAAATCTAAAAACTATTACAAAATATATATATAAAAAAATCAACTAAATGTACAAAAATATTTAAAATGAAAAAAGGGTCAACAACATCTAGGTACAATTTGTACCCCTTAACACTACTAGGTACAAAATGTAAAAATAACTACTAGATACAAAAAAATAGTGTATGTAATCCCCAAAATACCCCCAATCACACCTTCTATATCCAACATTCAAATTAGCTGGTGAAATTAGTGATTAGACGTTTTTTGCATCCCCATAAACCCACCCAAGTCTATCATTTCACTCAATTCAGAAATTGGGTTGATTTCTTCTCCAAATAACCAGACGATTTTGGAGAAAATCTTGTTCACTCTCTGCATTGATTATTGCTTTCTAGCTATGTTGCTCGGACTCGGGCGCGGGTGTCGAACACGGGTGCGAGGGTATGAACAAAGATATCGAAGATCTCAACAAGATGATGTTACAACTACGATCAAAGATATCGAAGATGTGAACAAGATGACCATCAAAAGATCGGTTGTGAAGTTCTATGAACAAGATTCGAGATACGAAGAAGAAGAAGAAGAACCAGATTCAAATAAAGAAAAAGAACCCGAAAGTTCTTCAAGACCGGGCCGATCGACTACCAACATACCGATGATCAAGAAGATGCATCAAGGTAACACGTAATCATTTGAAAAAGATACTTGCATAAATCTTCATCCATAGTAAAAGACAAGGGTAAAAAGGTAATGTCTTATCATCCAAATTGAACAAATAATTGGAAATTTAGATTCTGAGTCAAGACAAGGACACAACTAAATCAAGATTGTATGTTCGGTTGTTACGTGTCATTACTTGAACCTAAGTCAATTATCGATGCTCTAACCGATTCCAACCGGATTAACGCCATGCAAGAAGAATCAATCGGGCTTTCAAAGACAAGATGTGTGGGAGCTTGTTGAAAGGCCTCATCATCAAAAAGTCATTAGAACTAAATGGGTCTTTAAAAACCAAAGAGATGAAAACAATATTGTGGCTAGAAATAAAGCTTTACTAGTTGCTCATGGTTATTCACAATCGAAGGGATTGATTATGACGAAACCTTTGCACCGGTAGCTCGTTTGGAAGCTATAAGATTGTTCTTAGCTTGTGCCGCTTTTAAAAGATTCATAGTTTTTCAAATGGATGTTAAATCAACATTTCTATATGGAATCTTAGTGAAGAAGTTTATGTAGAACAACCTCCGTGCTTTGTCAAAGGAGACAAGGTCTATAGATTGAGGAAAACTCTATATGGACTAAAACAAGCACCTAGAGCATGGTATGATACTTTCGCCGATTATTTAATTCAAAATGGTTTTGTGAAAGGTAAAATTGATAGAACTTTGTTTAGAAAAGAGTTTGGTTGTGATCTTTTATTAGTTCGTATTTATGTTGATGATATCATTTTTGGGTCAACTAACATATCTTTATGTGAAGAGTTTAGTCATCTCATGAAGAACAGATTTGAAATGTCCATGATGGGTGAAATGACATACTTTCTTGGACTTCAAGTCAAGCAGACTAAAAAGGGAATATTCATAAGTCAAGTCAAATATGCAAAGGATCTTATTGAAAAATTTGAAATAGGTACAAGTCGAGAAGCCAAGATACCTATGATAACAAACTTTTCAATGGATCTAGATGACAAGGGAGAAGATACGGATAACAGAGTATTGAGGTCTAATAGGTTCATTATTATACTTAATCGCCTAGCGCACGACATATCTTTTGCGGTGGAAGTCATGCACGGTGTTGGCCCACAGATTGAAAGTGATTAAGAAGAGCTTAGACCACCTCCTAGTGAAAATCTAGAAGGGGGTGTTTAATAGATTTTCAAATCTTTTCGAAGATCGATTACCTATTCAAAGAATCAAAGCCAAGCAAAGCAGTAAACAAGTTTAAACTCAATCTTTTAAGCATAAAAAAGCAATCAATTTAATTCTCAAATGAATTTGATTGAATAGTTGATGAATAACAAGTAAAACAAGAAGTAAAGAACATCATAAATTATAGTGGTTCGTATCAAACAGATCCTACATCCACTCTCCTTCTTCAACTCGAAGAAGGGCCTCGATCGACCTACCGCCTCACTTACTTACAAAGTTACAATTACAGAGATATGAAGATTCTTCTCTTCAATCCTATCTTCAATCCGCCTAACTCTCTTGAAACTTGAAGATTACAGTCTTTGAAATTTTGAAGATACACAAGTAAGTGTTCTACAAACATTTAGAAACTTATGAAAATTACTTTGAAAAACTTTGTGAGTGCTTTTTGAAAATTTGTGAGTATTTGTGAATGAGAGTGTTGATTAATTTATTCAGAATTGTGCCTAAACTTATTTATAAGCTCAGAAATGGTTAGTTTGTTGTAACAAACTAAAAACCGTTTAACAAACTTATTCTTGAAAACCTGTCTTGACTTCACCGATCTTGAACTAGTTGTCTGCGGTGACTTGGTGAAGACATGCCTTTCTTATTCTACTCACCGGTCTCGACCTCGTCTTGAGCTCTTCATTCTTGTCTCCAATAGATGACTTTATCAAGATTGTCTTCATGACCTAATCTTCCATAACCTCACCCGACTATTCTAGCTCTACCTAACTGATCACCTAGCACTAGAATTCATTACATCACCTATTCTATACGATCACTGGTCATCTTACTTACATGAGTTGTCTCTAATCTATATATTTTTAACTCATCAAAACTACTTACGATCTAACAATTTCCCCCTTTTTGATGAAGTTAAAACCGCAAGAAAGTAACAAGCTCACACTGGTGTTAGTCAAGATTATTCAAGATAATCAAATGAGCACTTTTAGAACACATAAGCATTTAGTTCATACTTAGAACATTTTAAAGTTTTTAGAAAAGAGATTAAGTCTTAAAGACTTTACCATTATTAGTACTTAGAAAAGTTTTAAGTCTTAGGACTTAGAAAATTTTTAGAAGAAAAAAATTTAATTCGAGATAGAGATTTTCTCGGATGATTAACACTTAGAAAATTTTTTAAGTTTTCTTAGAAAGCAGAAAGAAAGCTTAAAACATAGGACAAGATAATTCAGATAAGTTCAAGTATATTCACAGATGATTTACAAATTTACAAGTCAAAAGTGCGATAAGAAAGAAAATAAGAAAAGAAAGTTCTATCTTATCGGACACCCCATTGATCTCGCTTCCGGGATCTTCACCAAGTAAAGACTCTTTTTCTAATCAGCTTCAGCTCTTCTTTATCTTTGAGTCCAGACTCGACTTCACTTTGGTGATGACAGTCTTCACCGATTGAGATCAATGGTCCCATCTGCATTCAGCTTTGGCTTGGCATGCTTGTAGGCGGGAGCTATCGATCACATGAATACATCGCTTGCCTCATTGAGTAGCCTTCCATAGAGGTCCGGGTCTTCCTTCTCCATCCACTCGTGCCAACGGAGATCTTCATCTTCTGCTTCCAGATGCAGATGCCTTCAAGATGTACCATCCGGCATCCATGTTCTTATCTCGATACTCCTTGGTGAGTTGACCCGAGACCATCTTTGGTGGGGCAGATGAGCGGTGGAAGGGGCGGAAGTCTGCTTCATCTCGCGCTTTGGACACCCACTTCCCGATGCCCCTATCCCACTTCATCTCAACCCCTTTGGCAAGCTTCTTCCGCCTCTTCTTTTCTCTTTCCCGAACCACTCATTTTCTTGCTTTATTCTTCTTATCTGCTCCTCGCATGATTGGAGTAGTCCGACTCTCTCTTCTTCTTCTCACTTAGATGATCTAGAAATTATAGCTTTGGCTGTCTCCTTCTCGTACACCTTTCCCTTCCCTTTGCCTCGGCCTCGATGATTTTTCAGCTTCTTTAAATCTGGCCATCGCTTTTCCGTCTTCTCCTCCTCCTCCTTCTTCCTCCTCTCTTCATCTTCTCGATGGCCTCCTCAATCTGGGTTACCCTCACCGAAGGGCGGCAAGCTCATCTCGCTTAGATGACTGGAGGCCCTCACAGCCTGATTTGTCGTTGGTCGAGCATCTACCACGACCGCGTTGTCCTCACCATCTTTGCTTTCATCGCCTTTGACCTCCTCCTCCAGCCTCGCTAAACGGTCACCAACACCGAGCCGAATTTGTCGAGATAGATTCCCGGTGATGTTCACCTCGGCTATGCGCATGTTGGCCAACATCGTCTCCACATCGCCCGACGATGTGTTTCATCCTTCTAGCTACCAACCTCTCTACCTCCTTAATGATTTTTGTTGAAGGTTCGCGAAGGCATTTAAAGACCGATAGTGGGTCGTCTCGATTCTTCATCTTTGGAGGAGTCGGATGAAGAGGAAAATGAGGGGGTTTTGGGAGATGGGGAGCTCATCCGAATATCTCCAAATATATTGTGAGAGATATCCGGGATTTGGACTTGGGGAGTGGATTGGGTTGTTGGTGGTGGAATTTCGTGAGGGTGGTGGTGGTGAAGTTGGTGGCTAGGATGAGGAAGGTGCAGCCTCGGCCTGTTTGTGGGGGAGGAGATAAGGTAGTAGGTAAGGTGGTGGGAGGGGTGATTGTGGTTAGAGGTGTAGGAGTGTAGGAGTGTAGATGGGGACGATGGGTAAGGGAGAGGACTCAACCTGGGGTTGGGGGAGGTGTAGTTTGAGTTTGGGGTATGGAGGTAGATGGAGTTTCGGCTTGGACACTTGGGAAATAGGTCACAGTAGAGGCTCCGAGGTGCCACTTGGACACCTCTTCATCGCCATGGTGAGCAGATGAGGGGGAGGGTGGATTGTGAAGATGATAAGCTAGAAGAAGTCCGAATGATATTACATTTTCAACCTTTTCTTTCTTCTTTGGAGAGGAGTCCTCTCGAGCTTATCTCCTCTATCTCCTCGGGCTTCGCCACGGCCTGCCGCAGCCACCTCCAGCATTTGGACTTCTTGAGATAGCAAACTTGGTGGTGCAGAGACGATCCTCCCTCCTTCTCCGAGGCTTTCACCAGCCTCCTCCATTTTGGTGCCTTCTCTTTCAGCTTCATCGGCCTTGAGGCCTCGGCTGAACTCACATCGGCTCGATTGGTCATTCCTCCTCGGTGAGGCTCGGCTGCCCTCTCCTGCTTCCCCGTCGAGAATCTACTTGCCCTCCAATCAGCTCGTTCTTGGTGAGGAGCCCTTCTCGCTTAGTGTAGCTCTCGACACCGTCATCTGTCGCTTGAGGTCATCACCACAGATCCTCCAATAGGACAGCTTATCTTATTGAAAAGACTTGTAATGGACTTGGCGATTCATTCTCCATCGACGCAAATCACTGTCCTTCTCCGTCTTCACCTTTGTCAAGAACAACTCAGCCCAATTTACTTGTACACCATCCAAAATGGCCCTTAAGTAGTTTAATCGGGGCCTCGTCAAACCATCAAGGAGTTCTCGCTCCCCTAATATGGACTTAGTCAAGATCGTCATCGCAGACGATACTTCCTCCTAAGCATATTTTTCTTCAATTCTTTTTTTTGATCTTTACACGAAGATCGGGTAATCATCTCAAATGATTCCACCTAATTTTCGTCTTTGTATGTCGAGGATTCACACCTTCAGCATTGGTGTCAAAAATTCTCGCAATTTCTTCCCTTGTAACAACCACCTCCTCATCGTCGACCTTGGATTTAAAAACTCCATTCTCGTATTCTCCGTTAATGTAGAACTCGATCCCTCTCATGTCGAGGGTCTTGTTCTTCTCGAGACTTCTTCGAACAAAACCTTCTCAGCCTCGATCTTTCCAATAACCCCGTATCTCTAGAGATTTTGCATCGAGGTTGTATCGAAATCGACGTACATCTCCGATTTAATTTTCTTGTTGTAAGCCTCCTTGTTGAAGTTCACCATTGTGGATGTAAGTTTGACGATTTTTTGACTCATAAAAGGATTTATCGAGGTTTTGTAATTTGGGAATTTTTACAGTGTAAATCGGATTTCGAAAGTGAAAAGGGGTAAATGAAGAAGAAGATGGTTTTATAGGAGGGAAAGTTGGAGAGAGAGTCCACGTGTGAAGTGGATTTTAATCTGGATCGTTAATTCAAAATGATTTACTATTCTAGATCAACGGTTAAAAAGAAGATAAACATTTGGGTTTCGACGCGTGGAATTTACTCGACTTTGAAATGCGTAAAAAGTAATCGTTTAGGCTCACAGATTTGACGGCTACTAGGGTTACTTTATACAGAGAAGTAAGTATACCCGACACAAGCCTAGGTATACCTTTCTTTGCACAAAGGTTTTCTAAAATGCATAAGGGTTTGGTTGACTTAGTCTAAGAAATGACCTTGTCCAGGGTTTTTCAAGAATACAACCTAGTCTCGATCCTTTTTAAAACAAAATTTTAAGACGAGTTAACCAAAGGCCTTTATTTAAAAAAAACCTAAGTCTTATATCCAAATATAACTAGTATATAAGAATATCGACTTACTGGGTTTTTCAAACACCAACTCATCCTAAAAACTTTGAAATAGATGAAATGTGAGAATAAATTTTGAAAACAAGTTTTGAGAAAAACAAGGAAGAGTGTGAATAGATGAGGAGGTTTATCGATTAGAAGATTCATGCCGATCTAACAATATTAATATCTTAGTTGTTCCCGCAGATACATAAACTCAAGAAACCATTAGTAGCCAAAGTAAGTCGATAGGATGCAATTAGTCATTTGTTTTGAAGAATTCAGTTGACTATTGTGTCCTTATCTCGATTTACTTGATGTCGAATAAGTAATTGTCAAGTCGGATAAGGTCAATATGACTAATCCTTGATTCTTGATTCCTAAGAAGGAGATCAATGATATCACTCTGTGATTGTCCTTTGACACATATCAAGTGTGACAATTCTTTCTAGACAAGATTCAAAGAAAGGAAAAGAAAGAAAGGAAATACAAGATACAAACAATAAACATTATAAATCAGCTAAGGATGCATCAAGTAAACCTAACTCTAAACACAGCTCCGTAAATCTAGATTCACTAAGGGTTTTGTAAGTATATCTCGCTCTCTGGGACTCGATTGCTATCTTTTCTATCCTAATGTCATTCTTTTCAACATGATCTCTCGATGAAATGATGTCTTATATCTATATGCTTACACCTAGAATGCAAGACAGGGTGGTATGTCATGGCTATTGCACTATTACTATCACAATAAATAGGCACACGATGTGAGAATGTTATAATCCCTAACCTCGCCGACTAATTCGAGAGAAGTGAGAGCAACAACTACATTTGCCATGTATTGACTTCGATTGTGGAGGTTGCAACTGAAGTTTGTTTCTTAGATAACCAAGAAATTAACTTGTTGCCTAAAAATTGACAAGTTCCAGACGTGGACTTCCAATCAATTTCTGACCTCCAAAATCAATCAATAACTGAAAGCTCGAAGTTGTCATCGACGGTACCACAACCCAACCTACAGAGTCCCTTTAAGATATTTAAGGATTTTCTTAGCCGTCTCCGGATGAGTTTTCTTAGGATTTGATTGGAATCTTGCACATACCCCAACTGCAAAGGCTATGTCTAGCCTACTTGCGGTGAGATATAACAGGATCCAATCAATCCACGATACTCCGTTGCATCCGTGGGTATCCCCGCTCATCTCGAATCCATAGAGAAGTTAGTTGCCATAGGTATTTTAACTTCCCTACTAGTAGTCATGCCAAATTTATCTATAAGGTCCTTAGCATACTTAGTCTAATGTATAAAAATACCTCTACTCGTCTGTTTAATTTGCAAGCCCGGAAAGTATGTTAATTCTCCCATCATAGACATCTCAAACCTGTTTTCATGAGAACACTGGACTCTTCACATAAAGTCGATTAGGTGAACCGAATATGATATCATCTATATAAATTTGAACTAATAAGATGTTACCATCTATTTCTTTTCTAAACAAAGTTATATCTATCTTACTTTTTGAGAATCCACTTGATATCAAAAATTGAGACGGGTATTATACCAAGCTCTGGGTGCTTGCTTTAGTCCATATAGAGTCTTGTGGAGTTTATAGACCTTATTGGTCCTAAATCACGGGGCTGTTCGACATAGACCTCTTCAAGTAACACACCATTCGAGAAAGGCAGACTTGACATCCATCGAAAGACCTTGAAATATTTATAGGCGGCAAATGCTAAAAATAGCCTTATTGCTTCTAATCGCAACCTGGAGCATAGGTTTCATCATAGTCTATCCCCTCGGTGTGAGTATCCCCTGTGTTACCAATCTGGCCTTATTTCGAACAATAATGTTATTTTCATCGATTTTATTTTTAAACACCCATTTAGTGCCTATAATCTTTCTATGTAAAGTCATCCACCGGTTCCTAAACATTTTGTCTTTCAAATTGATGCGATTCTTCTGCATGGATATTACCCGACTTGGGTCGGATAGAGCCTCCTCAATAAACTTAGTTTCGAGAAGTGAAACATAGCGGCTGAACATACTTTGAGAATCTAACATCGTTAGGTGTCCTGAACACTACAAGATGGATCCCCAATAATCTAATCACCGGATGATAACTCCTCACCCTTTTGCCTACTTGAGTTGAAGTACTCTCATCTGTAGACTCGGTAGGTAACTCAACCGATTCTTCACGAGCAGACGTTCCCCCTTCGTCCACCGACCACTGGCTGATCGGATGATGTCGGAGGAGTCTCATCGAGATGGAACCTGAAGAGGAGTTGCCTTCTCGATTCTCGGATGAGAATTATTCATTATACGAATCAATCAAAACTAGGCGAGATAAGTTGTCCTCTGTTTAGTTTTATTTAGTTCAATTTTATCTAGATCATTGGTAATTTGATTCACTTTATCTCGTGAAATTATGCAATTCATCAAATACCACATGTGGAGTTTCTTCCACACAAAGAGTTGTCTTATTGAAGACTCGAAAGCTTTGGAAGTGTTGGAATATCCCAAGAATATTCAATCACCGCCTTAGCATCAAATGTCCTCACTTAGACTTCTCATTATTATGGATGAAACATTTACACCCAAAAGCACGAAAGTATGAGATTCTTGGAACCTTACCTTTCCAAAGCTCATAAGGTGTCTTACCTTTGTTCTTGGTAGTAAGCATACATTACGAGTGTAGCAAGTCATGTTGATAGCCTCGGCTAGAACCTATGAGGTGTTCTATACTCGGCTAGCATGCTTCGGCTGCTTCTTTGAGAGTCCTATTTCTTCTCTCCACAACTCCATTCTGCTGTGGTGTTCTAGCTGAAGAAGTCTCATGAACTATATCATTCTCATTGTTAGATAAACAAGAATTCAAGAATTCGGTTCCCTTGTCACTCTAAATTTTAATAATATTAACACCCTTCTCATTTTGAATTTATGCGAGGCAGATCGTAGATCTTGTTCACTGTCTCATTCTTTTTGAAAAGAAATATAACCCAAGTATATCTTGAGAAATCATCAACAACCGCAAGGGTGTACTTCCTTCCACTAAAGCCGAGTGGTGAAATAGGTCCAAACAAATCAAGATGAAGGAGTTGTAAAACTCTTTCGAGATGAGGATGTGTTAATACTTTCAAAAGAGTTCTGGGCATTTACCTTTTTGATAAGCATCACATTTCAGATCTGTTGAACAAAGCTTCTCGGGTAGTCCTTTGACAAGATTCCTCTTAGTTATTTTGCTAAGAGTTTTGAAATTCGAGATGGCTAAGCCTTTTATGCCATAGCCAATCGAGATCATCTCCACCTTTAGCTACAAGACATGTGTCTTTAGGGCAACTATTGAAATTAGCCACATAGACATTACCATGTCTCAAGCCGATTAAGAGTACCTTGTCGAGGAACTATCTAAGATATCACACTTATCTTTAGAAAATCTAACATGAAAACCTTTATCACGAGTTGAGAAAGCAGATAACAAATTATGCTTTAAACCTTCTACAAAATAAACCTCGAGATACCGGACATCTCCTATAATTAATGTACCAACTCCCTTAGTCTGTCCACATTTATTATCTCCAAACAAGAATCTAGGACCATCAATAATCTGAAAATTTGATAATAGCTTCTTCTCACAAGTCATGTCTTTGTGAACAACCACGCCTACATGTACCGGATGGAAGCTAGAATCTCCTCTTTTAATAGCAGTCCACGGGATTCCAAAGAAGACAGATTAAGTATGAGGTACCCTAGTGATCTTGGGTCCTTTGAGGTTAACAAACACTTTAGGTATCCGGACAAATATCTCATTATTCAATAATAAATCGATTGAAGTTGTCTCTCAAATCATTCACAAATATATCACATTTAAATGAGAACTTATTGAAATCGGGTTTGGTGACTTTCTTGTACTTTGGAAATAAGTGGATAGCACTCGCTTCTCCCATCAAAAGAGCTATAGTAAGAATTCCTCTTAGTCTTGGTTCTTGGAACCCTCTTTGTCGATTTGGATTCCTTATCGAATTTTATTTTTCGATTAGGAAATGCGATCTTATTTGACTCTGTGGTTTCCAAGGTCCAATTTTAATTTCTTTTGATGTTTGAAGCTTTCACAAATTTCCTAGGTTTTGGAACTTCGATTTATTATTTCTATCATAACCAAGACTTGTTTTATCATGGAATTTTTAGAAGTTCTAAAAATATGGTCTATGGCTGATTGTGAGTTATTAAAGCTGGTTCATTTTGAAGACAAGCTTCACATTGGCCTTCTTAATTGACTCATTTTCATTGAGACCACTTCAAATTTAGCTTTTAAAGATTTCAATTCATTCTCTAATCTTTCAGCAGACTAGCTGAAGTACTAGCCTCGGCTGCAAACATTCTCTCTTGAATGTTTTCTCGGACTCGTAGTAGATTACAACTTGCTTGCCTTTAATTAGAGTTTGAACCTGGTCTTTTAAAGTTAAATTTTCAATCTCTAATTGTTTATAAGCACTTAGAGACATCTTTAAATCTTTCAAAAGTCCCTTGATTACGGTTTGGTCATTGTGCAGACAGATTTGCAAGATTTATTATCGGTTGAGGAATAGTAGTCTACCTCTTTGGCCATTAAACACACTTCATCGTCGATCCAAAATCAGATGAAGATGATGATGATGATGATGATGATTTTCTTTTTTCTTTCTCCTCGGCAAGAAGGGCTCTCGACCTGCAAAACGCCTATCTCTTTTCTTCCTTTTCTCCTCTCTTTCTATAGGAGTCACCTGGGACAGTCATAGTGAAGTGCCACGGCTTGTTACAGTGTAACATGTGTCTCCCGGTCGATCTAGGGTGATAGGATTCTTCTTTACAGAGATTTATACCTTCTTGTCGATTTCTTCTTTTGTCATCATTTGTTGATTCATCATCCTTTCTCTTAGATCTGGATCTGGATCTATCCTTCTCTCGCAAATTTTAACTTGTTACGCTTATATTTCATCCTTAAACGATCATACCTCTTTATTAGCAATCCCATCTGTTCCTTCAAGGATAGATCGGCTCCTTTAGGCTCAGCTATAGTCTTGTCTTCTTTATTGACAAAGGCGATCTTGGATGAGGTGCATGACTCCATCTCATCTTCCTCATCTTCTACTCGAATGTCAAACTCATAACCCTTCAAGTGAGAAAACAAAGTGTAATGTGTCATAGTAGAGAGATCTTTTGTAGCTTTAATCAAGTTTCCTTTTTCCCTCCAACGCTTAGTTAGAGATCTTAGGATTTTATTATTGATTTCTTTTCGGTGTTCCAAGATCGGTGGCTCTATTGATCGGATTGGTCATTCGCATATCCAATTGATCAATAGTTTCACCCTCTTTCATTTTAAAGACATCAAAAGATGGAGAAACGACTTGGAGCTTGTTCTCCTTCACTGATCGTGCCTTCGCACATGTTGGCTAGGTGTCCCACATCTCTTTGGCTGTTTTGCACTTCTTAATCTTCTTGTACCATTCCCTGCTAAGTGTGACAATAATCTCATTTCTTGCCACGATCCAAAGGTTATACACTTTCCTCTCATCGTTGGTTAATTCGACACTTTCTTCACCGTGAGTTCGTGATTCCGAGCCGCTCGCTCCATCACTTACTCCACCATGATAGAATTTTATCGGCCCATCGAGACAAAATATCTTCCATTCGAGAATGGATCGATTTCAGATGATTCTCCATGCGAAATTTCCAATAGTTATAATCCTCTATGTCAAATTCGGGAAGGTTTTTAACCTTTCTTTCAGACTTAAAGACATGGTTAGTACTCAACAAGAAAATTAGCAGAGTATATTCAAGATCAAATTAATTTCAAGATTTTGAAAAATTCAAAGATCACTTTGACCAAAAGAAATATTCGTAACGACTTTAACACAACGCTCGATACCACTTATTGGCCCAAGGATTGAGTGATTAAGAAGAGCTTAGACCACCTCCTAGTGAAAATCTAGAAGGGGGGGGTTGAATAGATTTTCAAATCTTTTTGAAGATCGATTACCTATTCAAAGAATCAAAGCCAAGCGGCGGAAATAAGTTTAAACTCAATCTTTTAAGGATCAAAAAGCAATCAATTTAATTATGAAATGAATTTGATTGAAGAGTTGATGAATAACAAGTAAGTAAAACAAGAAGTAAAGAACACCGGGAATTATAGTGGTTCGGATCAAACAGATCCTACATCCACTCTCCTTCTTCAACTCAAAGAAAGGCCTCGGCCCGACCTCTTTGCCTCACTTACTTACAAAGTTACAATTACAGAGATATGAAGATTCTTCTCTTCAATCCTATCTTCAATCTGCCTAACTCTCTTGAAACTTAAAAATTACGGTGCCAAAATTTTGAAGATACACAAGTAAGTGTTCTACAAACACTTAGAAACTTATGAAAATTACTTTGAAAAACTTTGTGAGTGCTTTTTGAAAATTCATGAGTATTTGTGAATGAGAGTGTTGATTAATTTATTCGAATTGTGCCTAAACTTATTTATAAGCTGTGAAACGATTAGTGTGTTGTAACAAACAAAACCGTTTAACAAACTTATTCTTGAAAAGCTGCCTTGACTTCAAATGATCTTGAACTAGTTGTCTGCGGTGACTTGGTGAAGACTTGCCTTTCTTATTCTACTCGTGGTCTCGACCTCGTCTTGAGTTCTTCATTCTTGTCTCCAACGATGACTTTATCAAGATTGTCTTGAGATGACCTCTTCTTCCATAACCTCAGTGACTATTCTAGCTCTACCTAATCGATCGACCTATCACTAGAATTCATTACATCGGTTGTTCTATACGATCACCGTCATCTTACTTACATGAGTTGTCTCTAATCTATATATTTTTAACTCATCAAAACTACTTACGATCTAACACACGGTTTCAAGCAAAGCCAAAGAAGAGTCATCTTGAGGCGGCCAAGAAGATTCTCAAATTTCTTAAAGGTACAATAAATGTAGGTGTGGTATCCAAATTGATGATAATTTCGAGTTGTCGGGATACTCGATTCAGACTTTGGTGGGTGTAAGATAGATAGAAAATCTACCTCTAGAACTTGCCAATTTCTAGGAAGTAAGCTAATTTCATGGTTGTCTAAGAAACAAACCTCTGTAGCTATTTCTACTACCGAAGCCGAGTATATGGCAATTGGGAGTTGTTGCTCATGACTCATCTGGATTAGTCAACGGCTAAGGGACTATAACATTATCACTAGAGATGTACCAATCTTTTGTGATAGTAATAGTGCCATAGCTATTACCCGTAACCCAGTCTTACATACCGGTGCAAGCATGTTGACATACGACATCACTTCATACGAGATCATGTTGAAAAAAGGTGACATCAAACTAGAATTGATTTTAAGCGATTTCCAAAGAGCTGATATTTTGATAAAACCTTTAGCGAAGACAAGGTTCAAGGAATTATCCATAGAGTTAGGATTATTAGATGCTTCTTTAGTTAATCTATAATCTCATCTTATGTTTCTCATTCTTTGTCTCTCTCGATTATTTTACTATATCTAGAAAGAAGTATCGAGACAAGTAGAGGATCACATGGATAATCATAGAGTGATATCATTGATTTCCTCTAAAGGAATCAAGAATCAAGGATTAATCTATAGATCTTAGACTAACTTGATACTTACTTGTCGACATGAAGTAATTCGAGATAAATACATAATAGTCGTCTATTAAAACAAAACAGATGAGTATATGTACCTTGTGCGAGTTACTCACAAAGGTTACTAATGAGTCATTTGATATCTTTGTTCTCGGGAAAATTCAAATTTGGCTAACACATTCATCACAAGACAATATGAAGTGTTCCTTATACGAATAACCATAAGGCAGACAACGTTACAAATCAATCCAGGACAAGGTGAAAATAACAGGAAGTATTTTCTAACCTTTGATTGCTTTTAATATATGAAATTATGAATATTAGTTCACATAATCAATGTGTGAATTTAATATCATAATTTTATTATTTATTCAAAAATGAATTCACTCGATTGCTTCATTTAAAATTATTTTTCAAATAAAAGATAAGGGTTCTGATTTTGTTTTCTATTAAAATATATATACTTTTCAATTTATCTCTCCAATTATCTCGAAAAGTAAAGAAAAATAAGTTACTTCTTGTCGGAGAAGTTACTACGGACCCAAATTTTTATCAAATTGAATTTTGAAAAGTGAGTGTTGTTCACGCGCTCAAATTGGAGGCGGTTTCAAATATGAACCATCAACGATTCACGCGCGACATATTAAATATGTCTATTATTCTATTCCTTACACTTTTCAAAATAAATTGTCATAATTGCATTTATGATAGCACGAAAATCTAAAATTATACTTTATCGACCAATTATGAGTTCTATAATATTTTAATCAAATCTCTTTCCATATAAATAGGAGTTCGTGTGCATTATTATTACTTACGCACATAAAACCTCGCTCATATTTCTCTTACTCTCAAAATTTTTTTCCCCTCACAAAAGCAGTAAACCTTCAACAATGGCGGATTCAAAGAAACTTAAGATGAAATTTGAGTATGACTTGAAAAACATCGAGAAAGGACAAAATCGAAGATGTACGTAGATTGAGATACAACTACAGACCACTGAATCATGAGAGATTTTGCAACTCTTAGAATCGAGAGGTTTGAAGCGGTTATGTTCGATGAAACCTTCAAGGAACAAAACTCTCGATGATCTAGCCGTGGAGTTTCTAATTCGAGCAAAACGAAGACCAACTCATTTGAATCCGAGTTCGTTCAAGTGGGAGGAAGAAGAAGGTAGTGGTTTCAGTGGATGATTTGGGGAGATTTTTGGGTTGAGTACTGAAGGTACAAACCCTTTCATTTATAAAAGTGATGATTATGTGGAAAGTTTCAAATTGATGGCGAGAAGGCCATATCAAAATACAACGACGAATCAAGCGTCCAATGCTCAAGAGGAAACATCGATTATGGATGCCGATTTTAACTAAGTGTATATTGGGGAGTAGCAGAGCCATGATGGATTGACCAGGCCTAGACTCTGTTGTCTTAGGGATATTACGGATGGAGTTGAGGTCAACCGAGCTCGTTTATTATTCTCTAGATTGGTGGAGGAGAGGAAGAGATTTATAAAGATATAAATCTCTAAGGCGATGTTGAGGTGGACGTTGAACACCATGACTAGTATGATGACCAGGATAACCATTATCCTAGAGACACAATTAAGAGCAAACAACCTCAATTGGGATGTTGGATTCAAAAGTTCACAAAAACGAGAAGGGGTTGCTCGTCGAGGATGAGAAGGTTTTGGTCCCAGTGCACCACTGCACGAGGAAGAAGGTTGGTTCACAAAGCGAGAGGGAGATGAGGACATCCCAGTGCACCACTGCACCAAGGAAGAAGGTTGTAAAGGCCAAGTCAAAAAGGGTGGAGACAGGTGTTAGAAGATGAGTCCTCATCCGAGGAGGAGAGGCGAAGAAGACTAGAAGGAAGGAATTGAGAAGACAACTATCCAAGGGGAAGTGTCTCGGCGGAGAGGCTGCTGGAACCTTTGGACAAGAGGAGAGGGTAGAGGTATCCTCTCAAGAGGAATTGGAATAAGCTGCTCACTCATCATCATCATCATCATCCTCAATCAAGATGAATCAAATCACGAACCTTCCTCATCCCACCTTGGCGATGAAGAGGCGGACAAGGCCGCCTCGAGCCTCTAAAAGCGGTCTACTCACATAAGTCCAACCCAACCCCAACATGCGAGATGACCATTTCTCCTTCATATCCACAACCCAATATGAACCCAACTTATACCTTAACCTTCCCAACCCCACCGGTGAAATGGGAGCAACCGAACTCTCCCTTCGATCCTTAGGAAAGAAATATCTTTTAAGGAAAGAGTCAGCCCTAGCGAGATGAACCCGATCTTGCGAAGGATCAGGACAGATCCTTTGAGGAAACAACTATCCTCATAGGAGAAGCCGATGGAAATAACCTCTCTATCTGGGAAAAGAAAGTCCTAAAGAAGGTTGGCCTCAAATCCTTCCTGGAGATCCTGTCGAGGGTCGTTTTGTCAATTATATCCTTCACGTAGTATACCTTGGAGATGAGGTTGAACAACCATAAGGAGCCAAGGAGAAGGAGGTTGAAGCGAGAAAAAGATTTGGAGAAGGGAGATGAAGTGGAGAAGGAGGTGATAGAGGAAGTCGCGAGAAATGGAGACAGGGAAAGATAAGGTGGAGAAAGGAGATAAGGTTGAGAAGGAGGCGATAGTAGAGACTACGGAGATGGAGACAGAAGGAGGGAAAGAGAAGGTCGAGGCTGAAAAAGCAGTTGGTGGAGCTGTCGATGAGCCTCGCCGAGATGGATACAACAGGAGGCACAAGCAGAGCAGGCGGAGGAGTTGAGCAAGTACCGGCTGGGGTGGAATCATAAGTGCCAACTCGGATGCACTAGGCGATTCACCACCACAGGTCGAAGTCGTAATTCCGGTGAGGAGATAGATCTAACTCTATCTTCTCCGTCGAGAAGAAATTGCACAGCCATCCTCGTCTCTGCGTCTGCATCCGAGGTGAATGCTCAAGGAAGAAGTGACAAATCAAGGCTGCGTGTCGAATGCCTTCCAACTTATCCCAGAACTTTGTCACTTCAACCACAAAAGAAAACATCGATGCGGCGGTCAAGCTCAAAACAAACATTGATCTTTACTTCTCAAGGATCAGATTCGAAGAACAAATGGCTGTTGTTGAGCATAAAATTGCAGAGGAGGAGAGCAAGCGAGGAAGCTTGGGTCAAGAAATATGTTCGGGATGCATATGAGCAAATCAAGACTTTGGTGCATGAGCAAGCCAAGGTAGCATGGGCTGAAAGAGAAGCATCCTTCCAACAAATCCCTGAACATATCAATGTCCATGCAGTAAAGCTTCCCTCGCCGCAAGACTCAAGAATGAGTCATGAGGAGTAGAGGCAACAACCTCAAAATGTTTGATAAATTTGGATCAAAAGGCGGGACTTGTCGGAATAAACTTATGGGCCACCACCATCCGCAACACCCGATTTGCCGATGCTAAAAAGGGGGAAGGTGGTGAGCTCAAGAAAATGATGGATGCCCGTAATGACAAGATCCTGGTTTTAAATCAAGGTTGAAGAGCTAGCCGAAGAAGCTGAGGACTAAGAAAGAAAAGAAGAAGGCGAAGAGAGGTCTTAGTAGGTTCTTAAGAGATTAAGAAGAGGATAAGGATCAAGGGCTTGAACCCGCTTCCGGATCTGAAGGCTCAAGAGATTCCTGTTCAAGATCCTACTCCCATCAAAGTTGTTCCCTCTCCCTCAGCGAGACCAACCTGACAAGCCAAGGCTTCAAGCCGTCGAGAAAACTCCAGTGAGGTGGCTCAAGAAGAAAAGATCGGGGCGAGAAAGAGAGGAAGACATGGAGAGGCATAAGAGGAGAGATGCCAAAAAGAGAAGGGAGCAGGAGAAAGCGGCCGGAAAATTCTATGATCGGAAGCAGAGGAGGTGGGTTCGTGAGGGACGAAATGATCGGGGAAGAGGTCTTTCAACCTTACCACGAGTCGATGTTGTGCCAAAAGAAGTCCTGGCGATGGGAGACCTAGAAAGGTGGAGGTACTTTGAGGCGTAATGGATCTTCACTTCCATGTCTCGCAAAAACATCAAATAGGGTGCGGAGGAGAACATAGCATTTCATCGGTGGTTGGAAGAAAGAGACCCAACTTTCTACCAATATCTAATCAACATTGCCCATGAAGAATTTAACGTAGATGTAGTTGCACCATCCTATTCACCGATGGAACCTCCAAGGACAAAGAGATGGTCGTCTGGACCATGAAAGGGTAAAGCGGTGATCATCAAAGCGAAGCCGTAGCCGACTTGGCCGAAGGAGGAGAAACGGTGCCCCTTAAGAACAGGGTCTTCGACCGCTAAGTATACCGAGAAGAAGATAGGTGGTATGACTAAGTCTTATCTTTTTATGATCCTTGTCCGACTGTCTGAAAATGTGCCGATATTGTGTATCTCGAAATATATGTGAATATCTTTTGACCTATGTTGATGAAACTATTGTTAGAAACTAACTTGCTTAACTTAATCTTTTAATCAACTAACTCCGGATATAACTAACTCGAAATAAACTTGATTAAAAATTGTATAACACTAATTCATACGTAATTCACGGATCGTGACTATCCTGTCTTTATATTGATTATCCGACTATGATCATCCATCGTGACTTAATTATATTGCTAGATTATCCTGACCGAGTGACTTAAATATCTACTTTGTGAAATACTTATCTTTTAAAGATTACTAACACATTTCTTTTCTTGAGCTATGTTTTAACATCATCAAAAAGGGAAAAATTGTTAGGAAGAAAATTGTAATTAGTTTTGATGAGTTAAATGTAAAATAGGATGACCAATTGAAACATTGTATAGCCAATGATGTAGTAAAGACTTATCATAGACTAAGTACAAGAAATCGAATAAGTATGAGAAGGTCGACGAGGACGAGTACAAGAGGTCGAGATGAGGACAGACCACAAAGATAAGAGGAAAACGAGGTCAAGATCGAGAATAATGACTACAAACACCAAGAACTCGAAAAGCAAGACACGCAAGGAAGACCGCGTCGAAGATGGGTAAAGAAGATGGTGAACAAGTGTTAGAAAAATCAAGTAGTTTCAAGAACAGATTGCAACTAACCAAGAAGAAGTTACAAGATTCGGTTAGTTGGTTTAACAAGAGTAGAATCGGCAAAGGAAGTTACAACCGTCAAAAGTAGTTCTCTATAAATAGATCGAGAAACTAGATTAGAATAACTTTTGCAATTCCAATAATTCACAAGCATTTTCTAAGCACAATTAGTACTCACGAAAGTTGTACCCACAAACACAAACGCGTTCTTCACGTTCATAGTTTCTTAGTGTTTATAGAACACTTTTCACATACATCTTCAAGCTAATAAATTCGAGGAAGTTAGGAAAAATCATTGTAAGGTGAAGATTCGCACTTGTAAGTAAGTAAGGAAGAAAGGAAGTAAGTAAGTTAACACCCTTCTTCAATTTGAAGGAGGAGAGTGGGACGTAGGATCTTTCGATCCGAACCACTATAAATTTGGTGTTCTTTCTTTCGCTTTCTTATTTTCTGTTAAAACTTACATTTCGATCAAACATTATTTCGAACGCTTTAGATCCTTTATTGATTGAGTATAAATTCGTTTCTCTTTGAATAAACTTTGATTTGTGAAGTTTGCGGGTTGTAGATAATCTATTCAACCCCCTTCTAGATTATCACTAGAGGGACATTCAAACTCCTAAAAACAACTCAATCTAGGGACCAACATGTTGGACACTCAAACTTTTCAAATTCAAGATACGTGGACGCGGCAAAAAGTATCCAGATTTAGGACACGGGTGCGGGGATACGTTTGAGCCATTATATTACAAAAATATATATTTTTTCATGTAAAACTATTTAGCATTAAATTAAAAGATAATTTTTTATTATTTTTTAAAATTATGCATGTAATTTTATTTTTATTTTTTGAAGACTGGGTCTTAAATAGTATTAACAACCGTCAAAATTCTTATGGCATTAATATCACTTCCTTATTTTAAGGAAGTTGAAGAGCAAGATAAATTCAAATAATCTTAAAAATCGTAAATATTCTTAATTGAAAACTACCAAGAGTCCGCAGAAAAATTGAAGGATACGGTACGTATCCCACACCCATAGTCGTGTCATACTCGATGGATACGGGTACTCCTCCATTTTTAAGAGTCCGAGCAACATAGGTTTCTCGGAGACAAAACTTGGAGCTAATCTCATTTTTTTAGTTATTTTAGAATTTCTTTGTTTTGTTTGTGTTAGGAGAAAAATGTTAGTTTTGATGAAGTTAAGATGAGTATGTAAAATAAGATGACCAATTGAATTATTGTATAGCCACTAAAGTAGTGAGTAAAATCTTGTAATAGACTAAGTACTTAGATCGGATGAAAGCAAGATAGTAAGACAAACGAAGACAAGCAAGATGAAGACAAGGTAGCAGATGACCATACTTGGAAGATCAAAACATGCGAAGCCATGAGATGATCGACGAGGTGAAGAGTGTCCAAGTCAAGGGAGTAGACGACTAGAAGTGTTGAAGAAATCAGAAGTTGTAACTAACAATAAGAACAGCTTATAACTAACCAAGAAGCGGTTACAAAACTCGGTTAGTCGGTTTCAACAAACTCAAATGAGTCAACAAGGAAGTTACAACTACCAAGAGTCTCTTATAAATAGATCATCGAGTAGATTTAGAAGTAATTTTGCAACTCTCAATTTACACGAATCTCGTAACACATTCAAATAGCACATTCAAAACATACTAAGCATTTAACGTTCTCAATAAGTTCATATTTTTCATAGTGTTTATAGAACACTTTCCCATATATCTTCAAGCCATTTTAAATTCCAAAAGTTAGGAAGAATTATTTGTAAAGACCTGAAGATTGTCATTGTAATTTGTAAGTACGACAATAAGAAAGTAAGTGAGTAGTGAAGTCCCTTTCACAAGATTGTAAAAGGAGAGTGGACATAGGATTTTCATAATCCGAACCACTATAAATCTCTGTGTTCTTTACTTTCTTTGTCTTTGAATTACATACTTGTTATTAATCAATTTTGAATAATCAAACACTTGTTTAACGAATTATCAATCGAATCAAGTATAAAATGTTATGTTGCATAATTTGATATTAATTTGGATTATTTCTAAATTGTTGAAAGGAAAAATTGAGCGATTGAAAATCTATTTAATCCCCTCTAGATTTCCTCTTTGTGTAAACTTAATCGATCGGGCCAATAGTTTGGCTCAAAATCGATGTTTTGAAGATTAGGGTCTTCTATTTTGTTTGATTTTTGTTCATAAATCATTATTATTCTCAATTTAGGTGTTTGAATGGGAAAATCTAACAAGGGGCGTGGCTCAAGAGATAAAGAGTCGAAGGTTCAAGAAAAATGAAGCTAAAGATGACAAGGGATCTACTCACTGTGCTGGTAAGATATGTAATTTTTCTAATAGATTGTTCGATTACAAAAAATATCTTGTTTTTTTTTGTTTATTTTTGGAATAATATTCTGCATGGTTGATGTTAGATCAAGGAAGGTTTTGATGAGTTAAAAGATCAACCCAGATGAGCAGACGACTATGAAGAACGGCTAAGATCAAAGTCCTGTACTAAGTCGGTCAAACGAGGTCGACGACCGAACTAGTCACTAGAGACTAGGAGGTGCAAGTCATCCGGAGATAAGCTCAAGTCTAGTCATCTGCAGGAGACAATTATGAAGAGCTCGGACGAGGTCAAGACAAGCCGAGTAGAATAAGAAAAGCGAGTCTTCACCAAGTCACCGCAGATGAGTAGGGTAAAATCACCGAGGAGCAAAGCAGCTTTTCAAGATTAAGTTTGTTAAGTAGCTATTTGTTAGAACTCGACTAACAAACTAACTGTCTTTTCGAGACTTATAAATATGTCTAGGCACTTCATTAAGATACACGAATTATTAATTCAGCAATATATTCTCACAAATCACAAGTTTTCAAGGAGCACAAAATCGTTTTCAAGGATTTCTTCATAGATCTTTCTAAGTGTTTATAGAACACTCTTTTACACTTCTTCAAATACACTTCTATCACTCTAAAGATTAGATTTCTCAGAATAGTTTAGTAGGTTGAAGATTTGAAGATCTTTGTACATTGTAAGTTGTACGATTGGAAAGTGAGTAAGTAAGCTAGTGGAAGAGACCCTTCTTCAAAGTTTGAAGAAGGAGAGTGGATGTAGGATTTTTATAATCCGACCACTATAAATCTGTTGTTCTTTATCGCTTTCATTTACTTATTTGTGTCTTTCAATTGTTAGTTTATTAATCAAAAATTAATTTCGTAATTCAAGTTAGATCTAAAATATCAGTGTGCTTTTGATCTTAGTAAAGTTGAGATTAAATTGAATTTCCATTGTGTTACTTTGAAGTTTTGAATAAGTTTTAAAAGATTTGTTAAAAAATCTATAAAATCTATTCAACCCCCTTCTAGATTTTATCCTAGAAGGCTAACTCAAGTTTTCTTAAATCAACTCAACTAATCGGGACCAACAAGTGGTATCGAGCGGTGTTAAGTCATTACGATATTGATTTTAGGTCTTAACTAAGATTCTGAAATTTTATCTTGATTTTCTTCATCTCCTTTATTGTTACTAAGCTGTACTACTAACAAGATTGTGGAGTGTTTTATTTTTCTATCTCATCATGTCTTTAGGAAAGAACAAGAAATCCAGAGTCTACCCGAATTTTCAATTGAAGAATATGACTATTGGAAATTCGGTGATGGAAAATCATCTCAAGGCAATCCATGATAGGATGTAGGAGGTTCTTGAAGAAGGACCTATTAAATTTTATCATGGAGGCACAAATGGTACCGAATCACCAAACCAGAGTCGACAGAGAAAAAGAGCTCGAATCGACAAGTGATGAGAGGAAAATCCACAACCTAGATCGGGTAGCTAGGATCGAAATCATTGAAACTACGAGTAAAGACTGGATTGAAAAAGTCAAAAGATGCAAATCAGCTAAGGAGATGTGGCGGACACTTGCAAATGTTTGTGAAGGATCGACCAAGTGAAAGAGAATAAGTCATGCAGTATTACATGCCTTTGATACCTTCAAGATGAAGGAAAATGAAAGCAGTGGATCACTAGATGTGAGATTAACAAATCTTCTCAACAAAGCGGTGATCTAGGAAAGAGCTATACGTAAAAGGAGATCAATAATAAGATATTGAGATCTTTGACCAAGAGATGGAGAGAAAAGTTTAATATCCTTAAAGCAACCCAAAATTTATCTTCTATTACTCATCATACCTTATTTTCTCATCTTAAAGCTTTAGAGTATGACATTCAGATAGAAGATGAGGAAGATGAGATGGAGTCAAGCACCTCATCCAAATCATTGCCTTTGTCAACAAAGAAGACAAGATGACAAATTGAATCTGTGGGAGCCGATTTATCTCTCGAAGGAGCGAGATGGTACATAGACGGTGGTTGTTCACAACACATGATTTATAACAAGAAACTACTATCAAATTTCGAACATAGATGGTCCTAGAGTATTATTTGGAGACAACAATTGTGGACAGACTAAAGGAGTAGGTACTGATTATCAAGGATATTCGGGTATACGAGGTATATTTTGTTGAAGGTTTAAAACATAATCGCTATCTGTTTCCCAACTTTGTGATAAAGGTTTTCTTGTAAAATTTTCTAAAGATAAATGTGATATCTTAGATAGTTCATCGACAAGGTACTTCTAATCGGCTTGAGACATGGTAATGTCTATGTGGCCAACTTTAATAGTTGCCACTAAAGATACCTGTCTGATAGCTAAGGGTGGAGATGACCTCACTGCTATGGCACAAGAGGCTTAGTCATCCGAACTTCAAGACCCTTAGTAAGGTGGCTAAGAAGAATCTTGTTAAGGGATTACCTGAGAAACTTTTACTTCGATCTGAAATGTGATGCTTGTCAAAAAGGTAAATGCTAGACACTCATTTAAGAGTATTAACACCTCATCATCCGAAAGAGTTTTACAACTACTTCATCTTGATCTGCTTTGGACTGTTTCACCTCTCGGCTTCGGTGGAAGGAAATATACTCTTGTTGTAGTAGATGATTTTTCTAGATACACTTGGGTTATATTTCTTTTCAAGAAGAATGAGGATCAGTAAACAAGATTCCCGATCTGTTGCATGCATTCAAAATGAGAAGGGTGTTAATATTATTAAAATTAGGAGTGATAAGTGCACCGAATTTTTAAATTCTTGTTTATCTAACTTTTTCAATGAGTGTGGAATTATTCATGAGACATCATCAGCAAGAACTCCACAACAAAATGGAGTGGTTGAAAGAAGGAATAGAACCTTAAAGGAGGCGGCCGGGAGCATGTTAGGCGAGTATGAAACCCCTCACAGGTTACGGTGAAGCCATCAATACAAATTGTTATACCAAATAGGTGTTTAGTTGTTAAAGACAAGGGTAAGACTCCATATGAGATTTGGAAGGGTAAGATTCCAAGAATCTCATATTTTAAAGCTTTTGGTTGTAAATGTTTCATCCATAACAACGGAAAATCTAAGCCGAGAACTTTTGATGCTAAGGCGGTGATGGAATATTCTTGGGATATTCCAACACTTCCAAGGCATTTAGAGTTTTCAACAAGATAACTCTTTGTGTGGAGGAAACCCTCATGTGGTCTTTGATGAATTGTATTCTTTCTCGTATAAAGTGAATCAAATTTGTAAAGGTCTAGATAAGATTGAATCGACCAAAACTAAACATAGAATGTCTATCTACCTAGTCTTGATTCAGATTCAGATGAAGAAGAATCCCCATCCGATACTCGAAGACAACTTCTAATCGCACCCCATCTCGAGGAGACACCCTTGACATCGGGCCGATCGGCGGGTCAAGCAAATGAAGGGGAACGTCGGCTCGGGTAGAGTCGGATGAGTTGCCTCCGAGTCTCAAGATGAGGACTCTTCTACTCAAATAGGCAAAAGGATGAGAAGTTATCATCCATCCGACTGCATTATTGGAGACCCATCGAGTAGTGTGCAGATACGAATGATGCTGGACTCGAGAGTCCTGCTCAATTGTTATGTATCACTTCTCAAACTTAAGTCTATCATGAAGCTCTATCAGATCCAAATGGATAATAGTCATGCAGAAGAACCGCATCGGTTTGAAAGGCAAAATATTTGGGAATTAGTGAAAAGACCCTTACATAGAAAGATTATAGGCACCAAATGGGTGTTTAAAAATAAAACAAATGAGAACAATATTATCATTCGTAATAAGGCAAGATTGGTAGCTCAAGGTTACTCACAATCTGAAGGGATAGGTTATGATGAAACCTATGCTCCGGTTGCAGATTAGAAGCAATAAAATTTATTCTTGGCATTTCTTTGCTTACAAATCTTTCAAAGTCTTTCAAATGGATGTTAAGTCTGCTTTCCTTAATGGTGTGTTACTTGAGGAAGTCTATGTGGAGCAGCCTCCCGGGTTTAAGATCAATAACAAGGTCTATAAACTCAATAAGGCTCTATATGGACTCGAAACAAGCTCCCGAAGCTTGGTATGATACCTTATCTCGATTTCTTGATATCAAATGGATTTTCAAAAGGTAAGATAGATAGGACTCTGTTTAGAAAGGAAGTAGATGGTAACATCTTGTTAGTTCGATTTATGTAGATGACATAATTTTTGGTTCACCTAATCGAAATTATGTGAAGATTTTAGTGTCCTCATGAAAAATAGGTTTGAAATGTCAATGATGGGCGAATTAACATATTTTCTAGGCTTACAGATTAAACAGATGAGTAAGGGTATTTTTATACATCAACTAAATATGCTAAGGACCTAATTGAGAAATTTGGGATGACTACTAGTAGAGAAGTTGAAATACCTATGGAAACTAACTTCTCCATGGATTCGGATGAGCAGGGGATACCCACGGATGCAATGGAGTATCGTGGTGATAGGATCCCTTCTCTATCTCACCGCAAGTAGGCCGGACATAGCCTTTGTAGTTGGGGTATGTGCAAGATTCCAATCTAATCCCAAGAAAACTCATCCGGAGTCCGCTAAGAAAATCCTCAAATATCTCAAAGGAACTTTGCAAGTAAGGTTATGGTACCCATGATGACAACTTTGAACGGGCAGGTTATTCGACTCGGACTTTGGGGATGTCGATTGACAGAAATCCACCTCGGGGACTTGTCAATTCTTAGGCAACAAATTAATTTCTTGGTTATCTAAGAAACAAACATCTGTTGCCACCTCCACAACCGAGGTTGAATACATGGCGATTGGAAGTTGTTGCTCTCAACTCCTCTGGATTAGTCAACAGGCTTAGAGATTATAACATTCAAACATCATCTGCTCCTATTTCTTGTGATAGTAATAGTGCAATAGCCATGATTTACAATCTCGTTACGCATTCTAGGTGTAAACATATAGATATTAGACATCACTTCATTAGAGATCATGTGGAGAAAAATGATATTAGAATTGAAAAGATAGCCACCGAATCACAAAGAGCAGATATTCTTACAAAACCATTAAATGAATCTAGATTTAAAGAATTGTGCTTAGAATTAGGACTACTTGATGCATCTTTGGCTGATTTTTGATTCCCATTTACTTGCATCTGTTAATTGTATTCCTTATTTCTTTCTCTCTCTTTTCTTTAAATAAATGTCTAGAAAGAATTATCGAGACAAGATATGAGTCAAAGGGCAATCGTAGTCGATATCATTGATTTCCTTCTTAGGAATCAAGAATCAAGGATTAGTCATATTGACCTTATCCGACATGATGATTTCTTATTCGACATTCGGTAAATCGAGACTAGGGCACAATAGTCACCTGATTTCTTGAAAAGCAGATGACTATCTACACCCTATCCGATCTACCTCACCTACTAATAGTTTTGATGAGTTTGTTTGCGAGACAGTGTACAGCTTTTAATTCTAGAACTCTTCAATCGGAAAAACACCTCATTTTTTTGTTTTGCACTTTCCTAAAAATTGTTGTTCCCAAATAACTATCTTAAGTCTATTTATTTCCAAATAATCTGTACAATTGACTAGATTGAAAATAATGTGTTAAAGTTTTGCATTAAAATCTTGTGTTTTTCAAAATCGAGACTTGAAGGAATTTTTCGTAACATAAGACAAGGTCACTTTTGACCAAGTCTCGATAAAAACCCGATTTGAAATAGAAAACCTATTTGCAAAGAAAGGCATCTTTTAGCTTTCGTCAGTATACCAATTACCTCTGTATAAAGCAAACCTATTAGCCGTCTAATCCGTAAGATAAACAGCTTAATTTTACACAATTCAAGATGCGTTGATGCCACGCGCTGAAGTCGAAGCGGTTTTTTCGCTAAACCGTTGATATTTTACACGCGCTTTCATTAATCAACGGATAAAAATCATTTTCTAAGATCGTGACACGTATCAACTTCCCGCTTTTCCTCTCTCTCTTCAAGGTTTAAAAACTTACCTTCTTCATTTCAAAATTTCACTTTCACATTTTCCCTTGTTCAAAATTATCGCAAAATTTTCATTCTCTCAAAAAAAAATTTACTCAAATGGCTTCAACTTCTTCTCGCAACTCCAAAACCCCCACTTATATAACCGCATCCAACCTTAATTCAAGATGAACACCGAGGCTATTAAAAACAAACTCAAGGCGAGAGATGTACGTGGATTTTGATACAACGCGAGATAGAGAATCCAGCGAGATTCTCGGGATTACTAGAGGCATCAAGGCTACGGGGATTTTGTTCGATGAAATCTGCGAAAATAAAACCATGGATTTCATTGGGCGGAATTTACGCGAATAGTGAATTCACCGAAAATGGATTCAAGACAACCGTAGAAGGTACACGGTTAGAGTTTACCAAGGAGAATGTGGCACAAATTCTTGATACCACGGCGGATGGGGTGAATCCATTGATTTACAAGGAAGAGGAATGGGAGCAGTCGTTTGATATTTTTGCGAGGATTACCTACAGAGGGACGAGAAGAGATCTTAAAAAGCATCTTATGAGGAGGTATAGTACATTAATGACGATAGTGACCAAATCTATCTTGGGAGATCGAGCTCTCATGATGGTGTGACAAAATCCAGGTTAGTTGTATGCGAGCTATTTATGATAGAGTCGGGGTAGACTGGGTGGAGTTGTTGTTTAGAAGGTTGAAGGAAGAGAAGGCTAGGTTGGTATATAATCCTGATGAAGAAGATTGGGTTGCTCGGTCATTGTGAGTTTGTTCAATAAGATCACAAGACTAATGGAAGGACTAAATAAGAGGGTGCAAACAAGAGAAGGACAGAAAAAAATATTCAAAGCAAAAAGGTCTCTTGACAAAGAATGAAAGGCTAGGTGGGCTGCTAGATTCGGACGATGAATCGGATGAGGCCGGGCGCAAAGGAGTGAGGCGGCAGTAGGGGCCCAGAGACCAACAAATGTGGTGCAAGTAGAAGAGGTACCAGAGGCCGAGATACCAAGAAAGAGGTTGATATACCCGAGGAGCAGCCAATCGAGGAAGCAAATGGAGTGGAACCAGGGGTCATCATACTAGAAGAAGCTGCACTGATGTTCCACTTCAGAGGAGGCCCAAGGAGACCGGTAAAAGTTGCGAGATGTATCGACCCGAGTAGAGTCATCTTCAACTCCCTCAAGCTTATTACAAGAGGAGGCTACTACTCGAAATAGTAGCAAGAAGAATGAGGCAGATGTACCGGAGGAGCCCAACTCGAACGGACAAAGATCTCGCTAAAAGCGAGTCTCAGCAGTACATCCTCTAACATCTCCTCCTCTCGAGAAATCACCATCCCACCTAGGCGATGAAGAAGTATCCCAGCCGGTACTTCCGAGCCTCGTGAATAGCCTACTCCCGATATAGTCCAAACACAAACCACTCAACCTCCCACCTCATCTCAAGTCCCGAAATTCCTCCCACCTCCACTCAACCATTTGATTTTCTCGGATTTCCTTTCCACCAAATATCCCACTCCTTCCCCACAAATCAGCCCAATACACACTCCCAAACCCGACGGATCTATGGGAAGCTTTGAGGTTTCTCTACGATCGGATGCCCAGAGAAGGTTGGTAGAACTTATTCTGAACGTCGCCAACCCTAAAGTAATGAAGGAATCTATTGAAGTCCTGGCTGGTCCATCACCGAGAACCGGAGACCTAGAAGAGATGAGCCTATTCGCCAAGAGGTTGGTGCAGGATAACCTCATCTCATGGGAGAAAGGCTGGCCGGAGTCTGCACAGATCATTTCTATTTCATTTATCCTTTCGTAAGAGCAGCTCCTGAATCACGTGCGAGGTCGTCTTAGTATGCCGTAGACCTCACTGCCGCTCCTCCCAGCGGCCGGGATCCACCTTCTCCTCCATTCTCAACCAGTGGAGAAGAAAGTCAAAGAAAAATTTACTCGAGATGCTTACATCAAAACCAGACATCGTGGATTTTGTCGGTGTCACTATGGAAGAAATGCTTAAAGCATCCGAGGTAAATCTCTTATCTTCTATCTCTCGATTCTCGTAAAATTTTCTCGTAAAAGAAGAGTTGGTGAGGTTAAGAAAGAGGTTGGAGAGTTAAAAAGCCAAGTCCAAGCCGATAATCAAATCCTGGCCGATGAGATTGTAAGAAATCAAACCTCGGCTTCCACCTATTTTACCGTTATCAAGGAGCAGCTTGCTATGCTACTTGATGATGTTAAAAAGGGGAAGATATGGAGATTGTCAAAGTCGAGCTAAATCGATTAAGCTATCGGCCCGGCCCAATTAGGCGAGCTCACCGCCTAAAGATAAGAATCGAGCAGATTGAGGAGGCAATAAGGGCGGATGAGCAGCCGTAAAGAAAGAGACCGAGCTGAAATCGTAGAGATTTATGGCCAAAATCGGGAGAGAAAGGAAGAGGCCAAGGCCAAAGTCAAGTGAACAGGGCAAGGGCAAAGAGTGGTGATAGTTGAGAAGGGGAAAGAGAAGGAGCTTGAGCGGATCTCATCTCCAAGACAGAGCACGATGTCCAAAGGCATCGGGAAAAGACCTCTTGAAAAATTAGCAGAGCGGCTCGGGATCGAGGCGAAAGGGACGAGACGGATAAAGGCCGAGAAGGTCTACTATGGCCGAAGGAAGCTAAGAGGAAGATCAAGTCTGCCAAGGAAGCCGGGCAGATCTTCGGCAGATCCCGAAGAAATGGGTAGTCCCAACAGCTTGGAGGAGGAGCAGACACGGCTTGGAGTCGTGCCTAAGGAAAGAACCGATGCACCTCCAAAGATGATCGCGCATCCGGCTTGGGCAGCCGAGTACATGAAGTATGAGGCGAAATAGACTTTCTTCCGGTATATCTGTCGAGGAGTTGGAGCGTCATCGAAGGATGAGACAATTGCATGGCATGATTGGATGGAAAAGGAGAATCCAGGTTTGTACTTAAGCTAATTGATGAAGGAGATGAATGGTACAACATGGATTTGGTTGCTCAGACTACTCATCCATTCCAATCAAGCGTAATGATGATGGCTCAATCGACAAGGAGTGGATCGAATCAATCACAATTATGGGATAAATCAAATGAAGTTGATGCATCCAAAGGAGATTGCGGAGTCGAGAACGAGAATATTTGGATCGATGCAACTCCCGAGAGAAAGATAGATGGGACGTTAGATATGCTTTAAATTTTCTTATCGTTTATCTTTTAATCGATCCATATGTAAATATGTAAATGTGCCTTCTTGTTTGAATGAGATGTTTGGAACCTATCTCAAATACTTGTTTTAATCTTGATACTTTATTTTCCTGTTTTGAGAAAACATAAATTTTTCTAAGTATCAATCATCCGAGAAAATTCTCATCTCGAGACTTAATTTTCTTAAAATTTTTCTAAGTCTTAAAAACTTTACGTGTTTAAAAACTTTTCACTAAGTCTAAATTCTTAAGACTTAAAAATATTTTCTTAAAATTTTAGTGTGAATTAAGTGCTCAAACGTGAATAAATCTGATTTAAAGTGTAAATGTGTAATGATATACCTATCTCGATTATCTTGAATAACTTTGATTAACATCACCGTGAGTATGTTCTTTTATATAGTTTTAACATCATAAAAAAGGGAAATTGTTAGATCAAGGAAGGTTTTGATGAGTTAAAAGATCAACCCGGATGAACAGATGACTATGAAGAACTTAAGATCAAAGTCCTGGTACTAAGCCGGGTCGACGAGGTCGAGGACCGAACTAGTCACCGGAGACTAGGAGGTGCAAGTTATCTCGGAGATAAGCTCAAGTCTAGTCATCTGCAGGAGACAATTATGAAGAGCTCGACGAGGTCAAGACAAGCTTAGTAGAATAAGAAAAGCGAGTCTTCACCAAGTCACCAGACGAGTAGGGTAAAATCAGGAGCAAAGCAGCGATTTTCAAGATTAAGTTTGTTGAGTAGCTTTCACTTTGTTAGAACCGACTAACAAACTAATGCCTTTTTTTAGACTTATAAATAAGTCTAGGCACTTCATTAAGATACACGAATTATTAATTCAGAATATATTCTCACAAATCACAAGTTTTCAAGGAGCACAAAATCGTTTTCAAGGTCATCGTCACTATATCTTTTTATCTATAGTGACATATAAATCATCACGCTAGGCATCACAATTTCGTCACTTAATATAGTGTGTCGTCACTAAAAGTTCAATTTTACATGACGATTTGAATTATTGTTACTAAAAACTAACTTTTTGTGACTATTATCCATATTTTCTTGAACTTATCAAATTTTAATGACGTTATTTTTGTCACAATTAGTTTTAACTATTTCGTCATCTTTTGTAAAATTCATCACCATAGAGTTGCTATTTGATAACGAAATGTTGATCGTTATTATATATGCATATATATAATGACGACAATATTTGTCATAAATAAGTGTGATTTAATGACAAATTTTTATCGTTGTTATATATGGACAAATATAACAACGAAATAATTTGTCACCAATGAGTGTGATTTGGTGACAAATTTTGTATCGTTGTTATATATATACATATATAATGACAACATAATTTGTCACCAATGAATGTGATTTAGTAACAAAATTTTATTATCACTAAATGATTTGAAAATGATGACGAAAATAAAAATCATCACTAAAAATTTAAATATAGTGACAATATATATTTTGTCACATTTTAATTTTTTTGTCATGAAAAAAATTACACTAAAGTGACCAAAGTTTTATCGTCATTATATATAATGATATAACGACAACACATTTTGTCACCAAAAATAGACTTTAATGACAAAATTACTCAAGGCCGTTAAAAATATAAAAATCGTGACAAAATATTTTTGTCATAATAACATATTGTTCAGTGATGAAGATGATTAAGCGTCACAAAAAAATTTGGTATAGCAACAACATATATCGTAATCGTTTGTTAACATACAATGACAAAATATTATTTCATCATAAAAAGTAATGCTTATTGTGACACATAATTCGTCATGAAATAATTATTTTTATTGATAATTTATTTGAATTTATATATATATATATTAAAATAATAATAACATTCAATTAATTTATAAGGATTTTTGCAAATTATCGTGATAAACTAATTTCAATTACTAAATAAATAAAAGATAAATATATACATCAAAAACTAAAATAAAGATAAAAAATTAGTCTACATTAACAAAAAAATTCATTCAAGTCATTAGAATACGACTAACAATATTTGTAATTAAATGAAACAAGAATATAAAATATATATTTTTAAAACTTATGTCCATGATGCTATTTCTTTTCACTTCAAATGACGATGAAAATCTTCTCCTCTGTAGATATCACTCCGCAAAAATATTATATTAATAATATTAAAAATAAATGCTAATCGAATATGTGTAATATGACCGAAAGAATAAAGAAAAAGAAACCAAGAAACACATGCAATGCAAAAGATAAAAACCACCAAGAAACAAAGTAAATAAAATAGAAGCTAACCTTTATAGTTTCATTCCTTTTTCGGTCAAATAAGCCATAAGTTTGGCGAGAGTTGCACCTTGCACGTAAAGATTTGCACTTTGCGAAGACAATTCATCTTTCAAACCATTACTTGTGAGTTAAGTTCTTGCACTCGAGCTTCAGACTCTTAGGCCCGAGCTTTAAACTCTTGAGCCCGAGCTTGAGACTCTTGCAATTTCTCCATTGTGTATTTTAGTTCATCTCTTAATTGAGTAGAAGAGTCGTAAAATGTGTTGCGCCTACTTGGAGGCTTTGGACCATAACCAAGACCTTTTACATATCCTGTACCATGACCCAAAACCTCCAAGACAATCTCATCTGCAGTCTTCTCAATTCCGAGCTCAATGTACTCTTCTCGCTTTTTTTTCATCTTCTCCTAATAATTAAGCATAAATAAAAGTAATTTAACATCAATTATATTAACATAACTAAAATATCATAAATATAAGTAATATTATTGTAGGAAATCTGAAAAGGAAACCATGACCCAGTTTCAAGGGGAACCACAACCAGGGGTAAGGTTAATTAAACTAAATCTAATTACAAGTACAAAAGTATCCCAAAATAGTGGACCAAAAATAAAACAATGCCAGGACCACTATAGAAAAGGAAGAATCTTGGAGGTCAATTAGAAATTTAGTTATTTCCCAAAAATAATTATGCACAACAATCAACTCCCACTAAAATCAGGTTTTCAAATGACAAAATCAAAAAAATAAAAGTAGACCAAAAACTAATCGACCACTATAGCACTAAATGGCGAAAAATAACTATACAAACAACAATAAAAAAGATAAAACCAATAGCAATCCGCCTCACAACAATAACTTAAATGAACAATTAAAATATTATAAATTTGTCTACATGACTCACCCAATTTTCCTTAGCCTCGTTGGATTTCCATCCATCTTTCATCAGGCTGTGAGTGCGCTCATATAAGTCAATTCTATCGCACGGTGCTCCATCTAACTCTTGACGAGACTATGGATAAAAAATTAAAAAAATTAGATACTGGAAAATAAATTAAAAATTGAAATATATAGAAAAATATAATCATAAATATTTCAAATTTAACTCAAACAAAAACAGCTTTTATAATGTGAACATTCATAATGTTATTGTTGTAGGAACTAGTAAATAAATATCAAGACATGAATGAACTTTAAAACTAGCAAACAAATAGATTATTATATACTCACAATTTCATGCGATCGAACCGTAAAAGTCTTTCTTCCCGATATATGTTTGCATTGCATTTTAAATCTGTTGTTTCGATTTACCTCACTTACATGCCGCAAGAGTAATATAATTACAACATTACAAATTAGAGATTTAACATTGAATATAAAGTATTGAGCATAGAGCAACAATTATATAGACTAGAACTACCTTGAATTTTTTAGTTGCAAAATAATCGCACGATTGTTCCCGATTATCTTTGTTGGGACAAAAAGATGGCTTGTTATTCTTACCCTCTATGCGATTGCATACTTACGGAAGTGCTTGTGCAACCTCGAAACGTTGTTGTCGAGCATCGCTTTTTCATCATGTTAATCGAGACTTCGTTTCACGTCGAGTTTATCGATGTTCTTCACATCCATGTACATCTACAATTCACATAAAATATGCACATTAGAGTATAAGAAGGTAATAACAATATATTAAACACATTAATACTTTTAACATATACAGTAGATGGTCAAACCAGGCATCACCCATGGACCTCATCTACGTCTTTCCATTTGTTAGGTACATGAAGAATATCTTTCGTTATTAATCCAATTGTACTTGCTAACTTCGCAGAACTCATCCGCGTTTATTGGCCTTCCTATTGATATATCCACATCAATCTTCATCTTCCCGTAAGTATTATAATACTTCAAAATTCATTTTCCTATTGTTTGACCCCACTCCTTTTCTTGAAACTAGCAAACTACACGTAAATAACTTTTATTTAAAAATATATCATTCTTGTACATATATAACTTTTAAGATAGTCAAGATGGCAAATATGTTAAATATTATTAAAAGGAAAAAAAGGAAAAAGAAATCACAACTCAATTTCAAGGTTAAGGACCTAATTCAAAAATAAATACAAAAAGGCCCACAAATAGTGGACCAAAAACAAAAAAATAAAAATCAGGCAACTAAAAGAACACGTCGTATGCCAAATTATCCATCAACATACCCAACAACAACTAAACCCACTAAATGACCGAACAAAAATCAAAACATCTAGCAAGATACCAACTATTCTATACAATTATAAATCACCAAGACAACTAAAATATCACAAAATAAAAAAGATCACAAACTAAAACACAACAAGCAAAACTTTCATGAATTGCAATTTAAATAATCAATAGCACATGACAAACCACATAGCAATTCCAACAACTTACTAATAGCAGCTCATATTAACAATTCCCAAAGAAATAAACCGAACCTCAATAAGCTATTTACATGAATAAAATTCGATTAACATTGTCCTATAAAATCCAACAGTTAAATCCATCAAAATCCATCGATCTAAAGTGGTTTAAGATACTCAAGATACATAAAACAAATAAATATAATAACTTTACGATGTTGCAAGCGGCATCTTCATTTGATGCATGTTGAATGCTCTCCGTAGATGGAATTGGAAAGGTTACAACTCTAGGTATTTCGGAGCCCGAGAAGCTAAGTTTGACAAAGCATTCGCGCCTCCATTTGAATTTTGAGTTGTTTCATGTTGAAATCCTATACTTTTTCCTTAAGAAGAAGATAGATGTTCTTGAAACAAAGCTACGTTTCGTCTCAAATTCGATGGACCTCCGGGAGCCATATCGAATCCCGAAAAGAATCACATCACCGATTTGAGGAAACTGATGAACTAATAAAATGGATCAAAAATAAAATTAGATCATAAAATGAACCAACAAGAAATAACCGCAACACCACACAAACCGCTAATAAATAATTTGTCCAATCTATACATACAAATTTAACATAATAGTGCATAAATAAATTTGTACAATGTGGGTCCAATATAATTAAGGGAAAATTACAAATAGGTGTAAAAAAATCAAAATTACAAACGAGTGTAATGTGCAAATTTTTTGTGCTTACATGCAAAAAAATTGTGCTTCCGTGCAAATTTTTTACACCTAATTGTAATTAGACTACTCTTTTTCACTTATTTGTAAATGGCCCTATAATTAAATACACCAACTAATAAATAATTTGTTCAATCCAACACTGGTTCATACAATAATATATGAGGCCGGGTGGGATAAACAATTCATATTTGCTAACTTAATTCTCTAAAACTATTAATTTATGAAACAAACTAACTTGATACATATCATTCATCTCTATAAATATTGTCAAATATATTATTTTCTAAATTCAACATATACTATGGTAATACTTCTTTTTAGGATGTAGGTTTTAAGATTTTTCATGAATTAAATTGATCCTTCAATTTTATGATGAGAATCATTTTTATTTAAAAAATACTTATATAGTGTTTACAATCATTTTTTAAACACTTAAATTTAATTTTGACAAAATTTGCTTTTGAATTCTCTTAAAATAATTTTCAGGTATTATATATATGCAATCAACATAATCGAGAAAGGTACAAGTTCACTTATACACTTATCACACTTCGAGCACTATATTTTACATATTTCATGATCATTACTTCAAGAGTTATCCCTATTATATAATGCGGAGTTTAATTTTGATGAGGTGTCGTCTTGAGGTTAATTTGAATCTTGGACCCCTTACATAATTTCTATGTTATTCAATAATTAAGTTAATCTATAAATATTTAAAAGTTTTAAATCCATGTCTTATTGAATTGGTCATAATCTCTATTTTATACTTTCCTTTTTCGTCCGTCCCATTATAAATTTCACACCCTTAAAATAAAAAAATTATTTATAAACTTCACCCTCACAATTTCACTAATTTACACAAATACCATTATTTTTTACTCACACATACACATATATAACCTAATAAATTTGTTTACCTTATACATAAAAATTTACAAAATGACCCCTCAAATATGAAAATTATCATAAAATATCCCACATTAGAATTAAATCAAGTAATCCCATAATTTAAAACAACAATAAAATAATTTATTGCTAAATTAACCAAACTAATATTATTTCATTAATATTGTAGAATTTTTTTACCAACACGTCATATATCATCAAATCGTGTATTTATAATTAACCTAATTAGATTATCAAATAAACTATTTTAATTAAATTACCTATAATCAAGTTTAGTCATACATCATAACCATTGACTATTCATGCTTATCAATCCCATGATACTGACCCATGGAAAACAAATAGTGAGTGATTCCCTCTAACGCTATACACACACTACAAATGCATATGTACATAACGCGTGCATAATAATACAGTGATAAAAAACATAAATATTTTGAGGGATAATTTGGTAAATTTTTATGTATGAAGTAAAAAAATTTGTTGAATTGTGTGTAGTGTGGACCCAAAAAGTAATGATATTTTATATAAACATGTAAATATTGTGAGGTTGAAGTTTATGGGGCGTGCCTTGAATTTCTTGTAAAGAGGTCTAATTGTCCAACTTTAATGTTTGTACTTGGTTAGGAGATTCTTTGGCTTGTCTAAACTCTCTAAAGTGATTGATTGTAATCATGGGTTGAGTACTCCCGTACTTAATTTTATTGGAATTTTCCTTGACCTTTCAAAAAAAAAAATATCATCTCATTCAATTCTCGACTATAATTAAATTATTCTCATTCACTCAATTACTCACTCCAATAAAATCGAAAAAATCAACTTATCATTTACTTTACACCTTTTAATACCAATAAAAATATTTTTATTAAAATTCACGTTATTTAGTTTAAGTAATCTAAATCATAACAAAAGAAGTATTATTTATAAATGCACTTGAATTCGATACATAAAAGACTCCCAACCCGACTCATTTGCTATATACTAAAGAAAAACAATTCATTCGGTGTCCATACTTACATAGCCGTTAAAGTTTCCCAAATTGAAAATTTTTCAAGATCAATTTTGTGTCATAGGTAAATTTTGGAATGAAACTATAAAGTATAAACATATATTCGTATTTAATTTAATGTCTTTTTAGACCCAAATATTCAAAATCTTGATATACCATAATTGGAAGAAAAAAAAAGAAGAAGGCCAATAGACGCAGAACTATAAAAAGAGAGGAAATTGAAAGAGAGAAGCAGAGAGAGAGAGAGAGAGAGAGGGAATTCTAAGAGCGAGGCAAAGAGAGAGAGTGAAAAAAAAAGAGTGAGAGAAAATGAAAACACCGACTAATAATAGTACTTTTAACACAATGCTTTTATTTGTTGCCTCCTCATATATATATATATATATATATATATATATATATATATATATATATAATATAGATCGTATATTATATTTTTCCCAAACTCTACAATTTCTTTCGTCTTTGGTGCCTCTAGAATTCAGATTTTTCTCTATTCGATGGAAGGCTCGCAAGCTATTAATCATAAACACACACACACACACACACATATATATATATATATATATATATATATATATACACGAGGCGGACGCAGAATTTTTCGAGCCAAGGCACAATTAAATTTGAAGAATAAATTAAAAAAATTATATAAAAAAACTTATGATCAATTAAAATTTTAAATTACAATTGACCACAACGATTTGCCATGCTTTGAAATCTACAAACGATAGTTTCTTTTGGATACACAATTGAATACTTCCTTTTCAATATACACTACTAAATTAATTATCATTCATCCACTCATCTCTCATTCGATTCGAAGTCGATCCTTCATAATATTATTTATATTATATTATATATTTATTTATATCTACATAAGTAGATAACATAGACTCGGTAAAAAAAGTAAATAATATAGGCTATATAGTCATAGTCGGACTACACTTACAAGCTACACTCTGCTCTATATTGGAACTTGAAAAATAACTTTGAAAAATTAGTATTAAAACATTGTAGGACAAAAGAAATTGAAAATTTACGAGAGAATACAAACCTCGGTTTCTCGGCCTCTCACCTGTCTCACGGTCCTATCGCTTTATCTCGGTTTTCGAGCACGGGAAGGTTCGGCGAGCGGCGGTGTGGAACCGCACTGCGGAGTGCCTGCAACTATGGAGGATTTGAGTTCTACATATGTTAGATGAATCAATAAGTTACAATATATAACCTGTAAGCATACAAAATACATAACATATTCATAAATACGTAGTATAAGGAAGTTGCATCGAATAATCCCTTAAGATTTGGAAATAATATCAATTAGATTATTCCGTGGAATTATCCTTAATATTTAGTTTATTTCGAGAATTGCTGAAATCTGTAATTTTAAGAAATAATTTTGAAATAGTATTTCACACAAAAATTGAGGACTGTGGGTGCGTCCCCATATATATATATATATATATATATATATATATATATATATATATATATATGTGTGTGTGTGTGTGTGCAGAGAGTAATAACCAAGCATAAAGGAACACATTAAGGGACAAAATTAACATGGACGTGCATAGAAGACGAACAACAAAGACGGAAAAAAAAGTTAAGAGAAAAATAAGAAGTGGTACCGTGTATATATGCAGAGATTCACCCTAATTGAAATTTGTGTATCGAATCCAAAATATGTGGGAACATCTCATATATATATAGATGTATTACAAATGGGTTTGGGCTTGGGCTCCAAGGTGAGACAAAAATTAATATTTAAATATTAGAATATTTTTAAATTCCTATCACAAAAGAATTAGAAATAACAAGGAAAGAAAAATATTTTTCTAGTGAAAAATTAGGAATATGTATGTCTCATGAGAATTTGTAGATTTGATTTTAAATTAGAAAATTATTTTGTAGATACGAATCAAATTTAAAATATAAAACAATTTATTAAAAATTGCGAGATATTAATAATATATAATTTTAATATAACTCGATATTTGTGAATTAATAAATAATAAATAATAAATATTTGACTAGAAAAAATAGAAATATTGTTACATATATTAATCACTAGCCGAGCTCCCGCGTATTACATGGTATGTTCGTTAAATAAACTTTACAATATAATATATTATACATATAATATTTTCAAATAATATATATATATATATATATATTAAAATAATGTATATGTATAAAATTTTGTGTAATTATAATATTAAATTTAAATAATGGTAATATTAATTGTATGGAGTGCCTGCAACTATGTATATGTATAAAATTTTGTGTAGTTATAATATTAAATTTAAATAATGTTAATATTAAATCGCACATGAGTACACCCGCAACTATGGAGGATTTGAGTTACGCATATGTTAGATGAATCAATAAGTTACAATATATAAACTGTAAGCATACAAAATACATAACATATTCATAAATACGTGGTATAAGGAAGTTGCATCGAATAATCCCTTAAGATTTGGAAATAATATCAATTAGATTATTCTCGTGGAATTATCCTTAATATTTAGTTTATTTGGAGAATTGTTGAAATCAGAATTTTAAGAAATAATTTTGAAATAGTATTTCACACAAAAAATTGAGACTGTGATATATGTGTGTGCGCGCGCGTGCGTGTGCGCATAGAGTAATAACCAAGCATAAAGGAACACATTAAGGGACAAAATTAACATGGACATGCATAGAAGACGAACAACAAAGACGGAAAAAAAAGTTAAGAGAAAAATAAGAAGAGTACCATGTATATATGCAGAGATTCACCCTAATTAAAATTTGTGTATCGTAATTCAAAATATGTGGTAACATCTCATATATATAGATGTATTACAAATGGGTTTGGGTTTGGGCTCCAAGGTGAGACAAAAATTAATATTTAAATATTAGAATATTTTTAAATTCCTATCACAAAAGAGTTAGAAATAACAAGGAAAGAAAAATATTTTTTTCTAGTGAAAAATTAGGAATATGTATGTCTCGTGAGAATTTGTAGATTTGATTTTAAATTAGAAAATTATTTTGTAGATACGAATTAAATTTAAAAGATAAAACAACTTATTAAAAATTGCGAGATATTAATAATATATAATTTTAATATAACTCGATATTTGTGAATTAATAAATAATAAATAATAAATATTTGACTAGAAAAAATAGAAATATTGTTACATATATTAATCACTAGATGAGCTCTCGCGTATTACGTGGTATGTTCGTTAAATAAACTTTACAATATAATATATTATACATATAATATTTTCAAATAATATATATATATATATTAAAATAATGTATATGTATAAAATTTTGTGTAATTATAATATTAAATTTAAATAATGGTAATATTAATTGTATGACAATTCATGCTAGGTATTAGAATTATTATAAATATGTGAAAATTTACTATAAGATTTGTTTAAAATTTATTTTACAATTAATAAAAAAAAAAAGAGACGATTAATTTTTTTTTTTATATAATTGATGCATAAATATTACTCGAATAGTATATATATCGTATATTTGCAATAAATATCATATATGATTAATTAGATTAATTTTTTTAAGAGTCGAGAACACGCGGTACAAAATATTAGAGGTATTTCTGGCTGGGTACATGTACGGTGAAACCTTACGTAAAGGTGCAAAAAAAAGGCCGAAAAAGTCAACAATACCCTTTAATTCAAATTCTCCTTAATTTCAATTTTCAAATTCCAAGATTCCAAAATTACATTTCAAAATTTCAAAATTCAAATACATAAATCCTATCACACTAAAAATAAAAAAATATCCCTAAAAATTCAAATTTCAAATTCCTAAAATCACTACACTAAAATCTCCGCTTCTTCTCCTTCTTCTTTCTTGCTATTTTTTCCTTCTTTGGGTTTTCTTTCAAATCTCACGATCTTGCTTGTTTTTTTTCAAATCTCCACGATTATTGTAAAAGTAACACTTGCACAACTTTAAAAAATATTTGCACAATAATAGGAAAAAAATTGAACAATAATAAAATCTCAATCAAAACAAATTATCACTCAAAATTTTGAAAATATATTTGCACAATGACAGAAAAAATTTGAACAATGACAGAAAAAATTTGAACAATTACGTAAAAATTTGAACAATAGCGAGAAAAATATTTGCACAATAACCAAAAATATTCGCACAAATTATCACTTAAAATATTTGCACAATAACCAAAAATATTTGAACAATTGCGAGAAAAATATTTGTACAATATGAGAAAAAATTTGAACAATTGCGAGAAAAATATTTGAACAACACCTAAATTTCTATTAACAACAAAACATTAACAACAAAACCACAAACATTAGCATCAATTCAATAAAGAAAATACTAATATCATTCAAAATTAATTAATACTTTAAAGTAAAAACAAATAATACCCTTTAACAACACAACAATAACTATCAAAATCAATGTAAAGAACTAATACTATCAAAATCAAACTAATACCATCACGTTAGAGGCTAGAAAGCGAGTTACTGATTTACGCTCTTTATCGTTCTTGTTATTCTTGGAGATTTATGGAGATTCTATTCCGACAATGCAAGTTCAAAAATATAATCGAAAACATACGCTCGTAATGAGAAACCACACATTCTCGAGAATTTTCATTTTAAACAACAAATTCAAAGGCAGAAGACCACAAATTAAACAATCGATCTAATCCCCAAATCTAAAATCAAATAATTCAACCTCCGAGAATAAAAACTCGTAAAATGAATCAATTACCCGGCACCTCTGTTGATTCACCGATCGCAGAACACTTGTTGATCCACCGATCGAAGAACCACGATTTGTTGATCCACCGATCGAAGAGCACGAATTGTTGATCCAACGATCGAAGAGCACGAATTGTTGATCCACCGATCGAAGAACACGAATTGTTGATCCACCGATCGGAGAACACGAATTGTTGAATCCTGAGAACCAGGCCACTCCTATTAATTAAACCTCATTTGAAATTTGAATTTTAAAATGGTGGAGAAAAGAGTAAATATCGGATAATGAGAGAGAAAAAAATCAAAATAAAGAGAGAGAGAAAACAATCGAGACAAATT
This sequence comes from Paraleonurus japonicus, assembly GCA_030762865.1. Lineage (NCBI taxonomy): Eukaryota > Viridiplantae > Streptophyta > Magnoliopsida > Lamiales > Lamiaceae > Paraleonurus > Paraleonurus japonicus. The sequence goes on from CM061056.1 coordinate 40,857,920, forward strand.
TAAAAAAGGGCAATTTAGTCACATTACTCCACATAAAAAAGTCATGTACCTCGGCGTAATACGTGCACAAATCGTGTACCTCTCCGTCATTAACTCTTTTTAATAATACTTATAATTATATATATATTAAAGGGTGAAATAAAGTAAATTAATTGAGTCGATCCTTTTTAATCATTTTACTCATTATGTTATTAATTATAGGTGACTAATTATACATTGACACATAATCATTACACATAAACAAAGTCTTTAAATATTGACACCTAAGCAAAATTCACCACAAGTTGACACCTAAGCAAAACCAAACTCCCTATTAGTAATATAGGGATTAGACAAGGGAAACTCACGAACTTAGGACATCTTTTTGCCGAAAAGAGCTCTATTTTTTTAGACGGTGAAAATTAATGAGAAAATAGGTAGTTTTGGAATTTTTATTTTTATTTATTTTTATTTTTACTTTTACATAAAATGCTTTTAAAAAAATACTCTCTTCCATTCAAAATATATGTCATTTTGGATTAATGCACACACATTAAGAAAATAATTGATTTCTTACTTATCTAACATATATATTAATGTCCTTGAAGTTTTGTATATTTCTAGTAATGTATTGTATTATAAATAATATATAACATAATTTTTTTTAAATATTAACCTTTTTTTGTGTGTGACCAAGTTTAATTTTAAAATTGATTTGAATGATATTAGTTATTTAATTAAAAGATATTAATAATTTATATTATAAGGTACTAGTAATTCTCTCGTGCAATGCACGCATTGATTATTATTAACTTTGATTTGAATATGAAATTATAATGTAAATTTAAATTAGTAATTTTTATTTTTACTATTATTCTTTATTAATATATAAAAATTATATTGCTATACATGGACATATTACAATTTTTTTATTAAACCTATAATTTTTAAATGTGTACTAAATTCATCACGTATATTAAATTTATAAAATTATATTAAATTTCAACAAAATTTATACTCCCTTTGTCCGGAAGTGTTTGCACAGAGAAAGGGGCACACTTTTTAAGAAATAAGTGTAATGAGTAGGATTTTAAAAATAAAAAAATTTGTTGAATTGAGCGTAATGTGGGTCCAAAAGTAATGACATTTGATGTAAATATGTGAATATTGTGAGGATAAAATTTATGAAAATATTTCATTTTTTAGGTGTGCAAACAATTATGAGGCGTACAAATAAGGTAAGTGTGCAAACAATTATGGGACGGAGGGAGTATAATTTAAAATAAAAAAATTATTTCAACTTATATAATTAAAATCTAAAATACAAACAATAAAATAAATATGCAAGATTTAGATTTTCTTTTATATGTGCAAAATACTATTGCACCACGTGACAAATGTACTTCACTTGCTTCTCTCCTTAATTATATATATATATATATATTATTAAAATAATATAAATTTATAATAACATATATTTAAGATTGAAAATTGTGGCTATTACAATATATACGCATATAGTATAATGATATAATCGTAGAAAGTTGATTTATAATGCAAATCTAAAATTAGGTTGAAAATATATATACATATGAACAAATATATGAGAAAATCTTCCAAATTGTGAATCAATCTTATTCTAGTATACAAAATTTATCTTTTTCTAATGAGAACAAATCGTGAATCAATCTTATTCTAGTATACAAAATTTATCTTTTTCTAATGAGAAAAGGGGTAGAAGAGAAGAATGTTAAGGTTAGATTTGACATATTAAAATGAAATGAGAGATAAAGAATTTTTAGAAAAATTGAATGAATTGTATAGTTGAGATTTATTAAAAAGAAAAAATAAATTGTTAAGATCAATGCTTAAAACTAAAATGAATGAGAATAGAGAGTTTTGAAATAGAAGAATGTTGTTTTGCCACGTAACATTTTGTCTCAAACGACAATTTAAACATGCGACTCCAGTTTATTGTTTATTATGATGAAAAATAATACAACAATTGAATTATCATAGTTTATTGGGTAACTCGCTCAAATCTAAAAAAAAAAAAAAATTGGAAGCTTCCATTATCAAATTCATTAATTGATTATTCTTTTTTTTTTTTTTTTTTAAGAAATATCATGAAGGGTAAATATATGTGTATTGGGTGAGTGAAGGTTGTAAGAAATATTTTCATTTTGGGGTATGCAAACTTTTGTGGGACAAACTAAAATTGAAAGTATGCAAACTTTTGTGGAGCAGAGAGAGTACTATATAGTTTTTAGTATATGTAGATGAAGTGATATAGCTCAAGTGGTTAGAGCTCCACTACCTACGACTCAAAGATCATGGGTTCGAGTTGCCTTTGCCCGATAAAAAAATTAGTATATGTAGTTGTCAATTTTAAAATATTTTTATTGTTTATTTAAATATATAAATTACTTATATTCCTATTTAAAAAAATAATATGCAATGTTACTCCAGTTGTATAGTATAATAGTAAGTTAATTGTATATTTTTTAAATTGTAAATATTATTGATCTATTCTATAAAAACAATTAAATTAAATTTTATTTTATTTTAGATTATATTCTAAAATATATTAAACCTCATCACTTCATTTTTAGTTTACTTCGTAATAAACTATTAGAAATAGGTAAAAATTATATTTATAAATAAAATTTGTTTTGCACTATTTTTTTGAATGAAAATTTAATTTGCATATTAAAATATTAAAAAAGTAAAAAAACAAACATTACAAAATATTCTAAATTTCCTTTCCTGTTTACTGAAACTCCTTTTCCCTCGTATTGGCGGAATAAACGTGTTCAAAAGGAAACCATGAACTATTAAACTAATTAGAGGAAAAATAAACTTGACAGCCCTACACATTTGAGCACACCATTAAGGAAGAACCAAAATAGACCATCACGGAAAGGGATCTCAGAGAAGAGTTATAGGTAGGGGTGAAAACGGATCGAGATATTTCCCGACCAATCCGAGCCGTATCCTGGTCGATATCGAATTTGTGACAAAAACTAGTATTCGAATGACGGATACGAGAATCGGATTCTAATACATAATATCCGACCGTATCCGAGCTTTTCCCATATTTTATCGGATATTATCGGATAACAAATCCAGATATCCGAATTTTTCAATATATTTTTTATATTAAAATAATAATATATATAATAATATAATATTAGAAAAAAGAAAAATATTAAAAAAAAAAGAGAAAGAGAAGTAGAGATTAGAGAACGCGTCTTCATCTTCCTCCCCTCATCATTCCATTTTAAACCTAGGGCTCCCAACCACCGCCGCCGCCGATTCCCAACCACCGCTGAAGTGCCGTCATCGCCGCCGCCTCCCGCCTTTCACGCCGCTCTCCGACCTTCACAGGTTTATTTTTAATTCGAGTCCTCCTTGAATCGTTGTTCTTTAAACTGGCCATTACACGATGAATCGCTGTTCTTTAAACTGTTCATTTTTTCCGATGATCATATAGAAATCTGGTTGTTTCATTATTTACTGTTAATATCAAGTAAAGAGAAGTGTGAATTTGAGTGGAGTTCAAATTGGGAAATTCTGTGCAAATACACTAATAATAAATATGAAGACGCGTAGATAGCAGAATTTTGGGAGAGTTGCAATTTGAGCCTATTACTGTGAGTCTATTACTGTGTGTAGATAGCAGAATTTTGGGAGAGTTGTTGTTATTGTTTTTTTTTTTAATTATAATAATAAATATTATTATTACTATTATTATTTCTCCACTCTGAATCCTTTAATTCCAGCTTTATATTTGATTTGCAATTGAGTTCTTCTCCAATTTTCTTGAATTAATTTCCTGGGTTTTAGCTTCAATAAAAGCTGCAAAAATAGCAAGAAAAAGTGTGATTTGCAGGAATCTGAGCCTCGCCATGGGCTTTGATATCTTTTAGTTGTTTTTTTAGTTATGAGAGAAAGAGAGAATGGTTTGATGGAATGAGGTAGATGTATAAATACGAGGGGAATGGGCTAATTAATTAAAGTGATTTAGGGAATTTAGCATTGCATGTGGAATTGTCCACTTTCTATTGTGCCCCACAAAAGTTTGTAATGTTGCAATCCATTGTAATTTTGATGATTTTCGTATGAAATATAATATCCGATTATAATTATTCTAATTCGGCCCGGATTTGTCCGATATCCATCCCATATCCGTATACCGAATAGTCCGAATTCGTATCTGAATCCGTCTTTTCCGTATTCGACTCCAAATTGAAAAAAATATGGTTTAGGATACGGTATAAGCACTATCCGTCCGTATCCGATCCGGTTTCACCCCTAGGTATAGGATCCATAAAAAAGGTTCCAAGGAAGCACAGAGAGCTATAGATGAAATGGCATGCCATCAGCTTGAAAATTATCAACCATTCTCTAATGAATTTGATTCCCTAATGTTTTCACTTCGCAAACCATATAGACAATATCTTTTTTATTTATCCCGTTTTGTTTCATTTCTTGATTCTCTCTACCTTTTTCTTCATTATATGTATCTCTCTAAAGATTTCTTGTGTTTCAGGTGTCGTCGTGTGGCCACATATGGAGTTAGTCTGGTGCAAGTCAATGAAAGTCTTACACTTCTGAGTTTCTTGAGAGTGATCCTTGCATTGTGAGTTATATGAACACTAATGATATCTTTGTTGTTTTCTTTCACTATTCTAGAATGATATTGAAATTTATAGTGAATCTTTTTGAATGTTATACCTACTTTTGCATAGACTCATTGATGGAGAAGTTTCACGGGAAACGACTTTGCAAAAAAAAAAACCTCAGTTGCTTGATTATTTGTTTTTTTAATTTTGTCATTAGTAGACTGTATCCTCTGTATGAAAAATGTTGTCTTTCAATTGTGCTTTTTGGACTAAGAATTCTTACCACCATATATGCTCTCTGAAGGATATGTGTTTTACCACCATATATGCTCACAAGTAGTTTGTTATCTCTATATGATAAATGCTGTTATCAATTGTTCTCTTTATTGTTTATGAGGCAAATAAGAATTACGCAAAATTTTTTGATATTTTAATAGTGTTAATTAATACTCCCTCCGTCCCGGAAGAACCTTTCACATTTGACTTTTTCAACGGTTTTGTGTGAGAGTTATTTCATAGTAATACATTTACAAAAGTTATTTTATATGAATGATATGCTAGTTGATCTTATTAACTAGCATATCATTCATATAAAATAACTTTGTTAACGTATTACTATGAAATAACTCTCACACAAAAATCGTTGAAAAAAGTCAAGTGTGAAAGGTTCTCTCGAGACGGAGGGAGTATATTTTTTGATATTTCGATTAGAATATAATGTATAGATTAATTTTAACTTTAATTTTGATATTTATTGTGATACACGTTTCTATTCATGGCACATAACTAACTATATTGAGCCAGCTATGACATTCATTTCGGTGATTTGCTTGACATATCATTCATATTTGCACAATCATTTAGAAGAACATTATACCCAACGCTGAAAATTCTTATTATTTTTATTAAATTATTAATGTATTTATTTTATTCTTAAAATATATGTTTCTTGTGTTTGTTGAGATTGTTTGGACGGAAGTTTGCCGACATATCATTTGGACAAAAGATTCAAAGAGGGTGCACACGCAACTAACTTTTGCATTTTGAGGTAATTCTTATATTTTTGGAGATTCAAAATTTTACTTAATTAATTGGACAAATTTATTTTTTAGTCTATTATAATAAATAGGAGAATAGCGAGATGGTGGTGGAAGTTTGTTGGTTATCATTTGTTGTAGATTGTGCGTTTGGATGCACTAGGAATTATGTGTGTGGATATGAAATTTATTTGGTTGATTATTCAAATATATATGAATAAGTATCGTAAGCGTGCAATGCACAAGCAAAAATGCCAGTTGTATTAAATAGGAGAGGGGTGTAGTGATAACAATTAATACAACTAAGGGGTGTATTGGATTGAGATTTTAAATGACTTTTTTAGCTAGATAAAGTCTCATGGATTTTAAAAGATTTTTGTAGAATTCTTATGACTTTTAAGATTTTGTAGGATTCTCCAAGACTTTTTAATACCGCATTTTATTGGATTTTGTAGACTTTGTAGAATTTTATAGATTTGTCATATAAAATAAAAATTCAAGAATTTTTCAAAAATTCGAATTTAAAAAGAGTCAAAAAAAAAAAAAAAACGACTAGATAAATAATAATAATAATAATAATTCTCTGTAATATTATGTACTCCTAAATAGCATTAATCCACATATTCATAGTTATACTAAACCTCCAAGCATTATATATATATATATATATATATATATATATATATATATATATATATATATATTTTAATTACATTTAATTTATTTATTATGAATAATTTATTGTACATCTACTATCATTAAACATATTTTATCTAAAATTATAAGTATAATGTACAATTTGAACCCTCAATTAGTGTCTCATGTACAAATTAGAGCCTAAATTTGATTGAATTTGTACAAATTGGAACTTGAACTAATGTCTCATGTACAAATTGGACCCTCAAACTATTTTTTTAACAAATAAATATTTTTACTTTTAAAATTGAACAAATAAGCCCTTCAACTAATAAAATAATATATGGAGACCCTTTTATTAAATGAATTGACATAAAATATTATTATATTAGTGGATAAATTGACAAAAAAATTAAAACCAATATGATAAATTTTAAAAAATGACTGAAACATCAACAACACTTTTTTTTTTTTTTTTTTTTTTATAATGGACTCATAATTATAATATACAATATAATGTTAAACTATAATAAAAAGAAGATAACTAATTATATTTATATAATGAATTGAAAATAAAATTAAAATTAAAAAAATCATAATATTAAAATTCGTAAAAATAATAAAAAAATTGTTTTCTTAAAATATGGGACTATTACGTTTGTAATTTTTATATATATTTTTATTGTTTTAAAACTATAATTAAAGGTACATTCATGTCTCATTTTATTAGTTGAAATATATATATATATATATATATATATATATATATATATATAATTTTAAGAGTTAAAATATTTATTTGTTAAAAAAATAGTTCGATTCCAATTTGTACTCAAAATACTAGTTCAATATCCAATTTGTACAAAAAAATTGTTCTGGTCTAATTTGTAAGCTGAGACAATAGTTGAGGGTTCAATTTGTACTCAATATACGATTCAAGGTCCAATTTGTACAAAAAAATAGTTAAGAGTCTCATTTGTACTGATATACTAGTTGAGGGTCAAAATTGCACTTTATCCCAAAATTATATAAATGTTTATTAGCATTTCGAGATTAAAAATAAAAATAAAAGTTTAAATTATTAGATTTATTATTAATAAAAATTGTTGTGTTTGTTTTAGGGTTTTTCTTTTACGAGGATTTTAGGGTATTTATTAGTTTATTAAAATAGTTTCATCTTTTTAAAAAAATTAACATCCTTCAAAATCCCTTGAGTTTGGATGGGATTGTTGGTATTTATAAATACACTAAAAGTCCTTCAAAATCTATCTAACACAACAATCCTTTAAAATTCTTATATTTTTGAATACCAATGGATTATATTTAAGTAGTAAAAAGTCTTGAATGAATACCAATGGATTTTAATGGACTCTTTAAAAATCTTAAAAATCCAAATTGAATACCGATAGATTGTTTTTAAGTGATATAAAATCTGATTGAATACCACCGATTTTTTTTTAAAGTCTTTTAAAATCCATCGAAATCCGAAACCAATACACCCCCTAAGTGTTAAAGGGCAGAAAAGAAAACAAATTTAATGGTTATTGGAGCAATCACAAAAAGTTTGTTGGTAACAACTAAGTGTTAAAGTTTAACACTAAATTAGTTAAAGGAAAATAACCAAAAAAATGTAAAATATATGCCAAAAGTTGGAATTAAACCCACATACCCAAGAGGTCAAACAATACCTAACTCACCATTGTACTACATATCATATTATTGAATTATTTCACTTCATAGGTTAATATCAAACAATTATAAATTAATAATTAATTATATTCATAACTAACGTAATAATATCTCTTAGCCCTTTGTAACTTGAATATTTTGTACGATAGGCACGGTGAAAAATGGATAAGAGTTGGATGTGTGATACCAAGTGGTCTAAAAGTTATATTGATGGAGTACGTAGTTTTATGCAATTTGTTAGAACTCATATGGGTGCGAGTGTGATGTACGATGCCCTTGTACAAAATGTATGAACTTAAGCTTAAAAGACCAGAGAATGGTTACACGTCATATATTGGAGAATGGGATGGATAGAGGGTACATTACATGGTTTTATCATGGTGAACCTAGATTGAATAATGAGGGTGTAAGAACTAATAGTGATTCGATAGAAGAAAATAACGATGAGGAAGATGATGGAGTTAGTGAAATGTTGTTTGATCTAGGTGAGCAATATGCTCAAGAAATCGATGATACTATGCCTACCGATGATACTTGATCGGTGGTCTTCCCGCATATCTTGAGGCATTCATGAGATACTCATCTTGAATTATATCCAGGTTGTAAGAAGATTTCAAGGACATCATTTATTATCCAATTGCTCCATTTAAAAGTGTACACAAGTTGAGTAATAAAACTATAGATATGATGTTGAGTTTGATGAAGTCGGCTTTTCCAGGAAGGTGAGACACTTCCACGCTCTTGCTACGAAGGCTAGAAAGTATTTACGTGATCCGGGATTAGGTTATGAATGTATCCATGCGTGTAAGTATGATTGCGCCTTATTTTGGAATGAAAATAAAAAATTAGAGGTTTGCCCTATTTGTGGGACTTCTCGTTGGAAAATCAACAACTGATGCTGGGAAAAGGTACCACAAAAATTTTGAGGTATTTTCCAGGTGAAACCTAGACTACAACATTTTTTCATGTCTTCAAAAACCTCTAAAAAGATGGTTTGGCATAGAGAAAAACATATAGATGACGATTACATGAGACATCCCGCCGATTCTATTGCATGGAAAGATTTCGATAGTGAGTTCCAATGGTTTGCTAATGATCCAAGAAATATTAGATTAGCCACTAGCTGATGGCTTTAATCCCTTTGGAAACCTAAGCACCACTTATAGCATGTGGCGATTATTCTAATGCCGTTGAATCTCCCTCCTTGGGATTGCATGAAGCAATCGTTTCTTATGTTGTCTTTGCTTATACCAGGAAAAAGTCTCCAGGAAAGACATTGATGTCTACTTACAAACTTAGTTAAAGAATTAACTGAATTGTGGGTTGAAGGTGTAGAAACCTTTGATGTCTCTTGTAAACAGAATTTTCAAATGCACGCTGCTGTCTTGTGGACAATAAATGACTTTCGGCATATGGTGACCTATCCGGATGGGTTACTAAAGGATATATGGCGTGTCAGTTTGCAATAAGCAAACTTGCTCTAAGAGATTACGCAATAAGTTGTGTTTTATGGGACATCGTCGAAATTTACCGTAAGATCATGCTTGGAGGAGAAGTAGAAAGTTCAATGGTGAAACGAATACGGAGTGCCACCTAAAGAATTGAATGGGGATGATGTGTTGTTACAATTGGAGAGACTTCAGAGCAAACACCGGGAAAGTATTGTAACAAGAAAAGAAAAAGGATGGCAGAGGAGTTGAATTGGTCCAAACGTAGCATTTTTTTAATCGCCTTATTGGAGCAAGTTGAAGTTAAGGCACAATTTAGATGTAATGCATATAGAGAAGAACATTTGCGAGTCTATATTAGGAACCTTGATGAATATAGAGGGGAAAACAAAAGATACGATAAAGGCAAGGCTAGATTTAGAGGACATGAAAATACGCAAGGAGTTGCATTTGATTAAAAGAAGTGATGGGAGATATGTTATGCCACCGCTTGTTATGTTTTGAACAAGAAAGGAAGACATGATTTTTGTGAGTTTCTAAAGTCACCAAGTTTAGGATGGATATGCTTCTAATATCTCTCGTTGTGTTGGTATAAGTGATCAAGATATTAGGTCCGAAAAGTCATGATTGTCATATATTATTACAACGGATACTTCCGGTTGGTATACGTGGATCCTTAGAAAAGAAGGTATCGACGTACTAGCGAGTTAGGTCATTTCTTTCAACGTTTGTCTTTGTAAAAAATTGAAGAGATGTGAGTTGCAAAAATGGGAGAAGATATCAACTTGATTTTGTGTAAACTTGAAGCGCATTTATCCTCCCGCCTTTTTGATGTCATGATCCATTTATCTTCGCATTTGCCTGAGAGGCATTGCTTGGTGGACGATTCAATTTAGATGGATGTATCCAATTGAAAGGTTGGAATCTTTGTTTCTTATGTATATTTTCTTCACACTATTCACACCATGATAATCTTTGTACTTTCTTTTTGTGTAGATCATTATGTGTCTTGAAGCAAAGTGTGCGTAATAAAGCTCATCCCGAAGGATCGATTCTTTGAAGCATACATTGCGAGAGAGTGCTTAACTTCTTGTTCAATGTACTTGCGGGGAATTGAGACTAGATTTAATAGAGACGAGCGAAATAATGATATTGGAATTGATGATAGTTTATGGATCTTCAAGAAAAATATCGTAATTTTGGGGCAACAAATTATGTTCAATTATCGGAGGATGAGTTCAAGGACATACAATGGTTTGTTTACGATTGCGATGAGATAGAACCATTTTTGAGTAAGTTTATTATGTATCTTGTACACTTGTTGAACATTATGAAAATATATTTCAAATTTGCACTTATATTTATTATTATTATTGTAGGAAGCACAAGTAAGAACTTTTGTTGGAGGGTAGTAGAAACATAGATCAAGATCACAAATAACGATTTCTGCATGGTTCAAAAATCTTGTAAGATAGCTATGCTTTCAAATATTTTATTTGCAATTACATATATAATACTTTACCTACATTTAATTAATTTGTTCCACTTTTTTTCTAGATGATTCAATTTTATGATGCTGCTCAATCAAGTAAATGAGTCTCTTTATTCTCTTGCTTGTGCACCTCATAAGTGTGTAAGGAAGTACACTGGATGTATTGTGAATGGTGTGAGATTTCTCACTATAGAACGTGATAATCGTCGTAAGAGTCAAAATAGTGGGATTGTTGTACAAGGTAATCATGGTGACGATAACGTTGATTTTTTTGGTATTTTGATTGATATAATTCGGTTGGACTATGTGAAGGATGGACATATTACTATATTCAAGTGTGAATGGTTCGATCTAGGGACGAAAAAAAGGCCGAGGATACGAAAGGAAGGAAATATAACAAGTATTAAAGTATCGGGAAAATGGTATGATAATGATCCTTTTATACTTGCTGGTCAAGCGAGACAAGTCTTCTACATTAATGATCCCAAGCTAGGAGGCGATTGGCGAGTAGTGCAACCATTCCAACATAGACATATATATGATGTTGATGAGATGCAAGATGAAGCGGTGAATATTGATGAAAGACAGTAGAAGAGGAAGTATATCAAGAGGATCATATTGATGAAACATTTGAAGTTGGTCTTAGTGAAATACAATCACTTTGCATAGGGAGGACATTGGTGTAGAAGGCGTCGAGCAATTTATAATTTTAGGTACACTGAAGTTCATGAAGAAGTGAACTTAGACATTTCGATAAGGATGAGTTAGATGATAGCTTGATTGATTCAGTAGCGGTGAAGAAGACGCTCGTAATAATAATCTTTGACGACGAGAGTGATGATGATATTTCAAAGGTTGAGAGATATTGTTATATTGATAATGTGTTATTCTTTTTTCTTGTAAATTCCATGTCATGCCAAAATTTAAGCAAGTTATGATATAGGTGTATTTATTTTATGTGATTTGTATAGTTTGTTAATATATTGTGTTAAATTTGTTGTTATGGTGGAGAAAATTGAATTTATTTCATGTCTTTTCCTTTGTACTTGTGTTGAACATCAATGTAGCTTAATTTATATTATAATTTTTGTTTCGTATGATAGCCGATGATTGTGTTGTCCAAATCTTTACTATTGTAGGGCATGATGATACCGTCATATGATAATGAGTTACTTCACTTAGGCGAGAATTTAGCTTGTAGAATGTTGCATGCATTGGATACTTCAACGAGGTATATTTAGTGGATTACTTTAGTTCACTTAATTCTTTATTCATTTTGTGGTTGTGTTATTACTCTGCTTGTTAGGTCTATTTTTCATGGCTTGAAATTTTTTTCCTATCCAAGTTTTGCTTGATTTACTTCAACATAACTATCTATGAAAGCTTCCTTCTCTTCTCGTTCTTTGTTATATAGTAATTTTACATTTACTTATAAATATTTGGTGCGGGAATTCCTTTTGGGTCAATAAATACGATGCATAGAGTAGATGAAAATGAAAGCAAGACAAATCCTCTTTGTATTATCTTCACTCTCTTGACATGTTATTCTCTGTTTTATACATATTATATATTGATGTAGTATATTTCTAACTACTTTTGAATGATTGGAAATTGTTCTTTCTTATTTGTTTAAAATGGAGCTTGACGAGATGAGTAACCACTAACCAGATCATCCTAATTCATGTAGTTCAAGAAAATAATGTCTTAGGATTTCATGATTCATACGTGGATGTAAATCTAGTCTTGAATATATAGCACTTGTTGATTTCTTGAAATACCAAATTACTTTTATATGTATTTTGTAGAGTTTGAAAATACAATATAAACTAAAAATTGTGCATAGTAAAAAATAATAGTATTTCCATAATGCAGATTCGAAGATACACCTAATTAGTTAATATTAATTCAAACACAAAATGACATTGTAGTTATTTAAATTTTATGAGTTTCATTTTCCTTTTCCCCTCATTTTATGCTTTGATACGAACATAAATAATTTAAACTATTTTTCTAAAAATATTTAAACTATATATATATATGGAATTAACAAATAACATTGACATGATGCATCTATAGTTGATAATATTATTCAAAATATATCAATACTATACTTTATACTTTTATACACATATCTAGTTCATCAATTATTAATACATAATTGAATTAGAGTAACAAATATTGATGAATTTTAAGTGATTGCGAAAAAAATATTCGTCATAAAATAGATTTTAATAAATTTTAAAACTCAAATAATAAAGATATATAACATAGTTGGTGGGTGTTGTTATACCCTTTTTGAAGGGTGTTTGGGTTCGAATCTCATTAACTTATTTTTTATTTTTATCTTAATTGTTATATACGAAAAGTTATTTTTAAAATGATAAATAATAAATTTCAAATATGAACATTGAAAGTATATAGCTTAGATGGTGCGTGTAGGCTAACCTCTTTTAAAAGGTCTTAGGTTCAAACCTTAATTGGTTTTTTTATTGTTATCTTTTTTTTTTTTTTATATATATACAAAAATATTGATGTTTAAAATGTATGTTCGTCACAAAAATATTAAATTATACGACAAATATGATTGTCACTAATTACAATTAATATAAATATATGTTTGTCACGAAATGTAGAGTAAATTGTATTTTTGGTTCCAAGAGAATGAGTGGTTTGCAAAATGGTCCTTTTTTGACACTTTTGGTCCCGTAGTTTTTTGACATTTTTAGTCCCAAAAAAATTGCGGTTTTGGTACTAAAAATAATGGTTGAGACTATTTTTATAAAAAAGGACCAAAAAGAATGTGAGACTAACATTGTCGTTGAAAAATTCTCATGGGACCAAAACTACAATTTTACCCGAAAATGTATGTTCGTCACGAAAATATTAAATTATACGACAAATATGATTGTCACTAATTACAATTAATATAAATATATGTTCGTCACGAAAATATTAAATTATACGATAAATATGATTGTCACTAATTACAATTAACATCGTTAGTAAATAATATTATAATAAAATAATTGTGTCACTAATTATTTTGAATTATTAATGACAAAACATAATATTGTCACGAAAAATATCATATTATACGACGAATATGATCATCACCAATTATAATGAACATCATCATCAAATAATATTGTGACAAAATACGTGTGTCACTAATTACTATCAATAATTAATGAAGAAACATTGCATCGTCATGAAAATATTATATTATACGGCGAATATTATCGTCATCGATTACAATGAACATCGTCACCAAATAATATTGTGATAAAATACATGCGTCACTAATTATTTAGAAATAATTAGTGACAATATTGCATCGTCATGAAAATATTTTATTATACAATGAGTATTATCTTCACCAATAACAATGAAATCGTCACCAAATAATATTGTGACAAAATATATGCGTCATCAATTATTTTTAATAATATATGACAAAACATTGCATCGTCACAAAAATATTATATTATATGATAAATATTATCGTCACAACAATATTATATTATATGACGAATATTATCGTCACCAAATAATATTATGACAAATATGTGTGTAACTAATTATTTTTAATAATTAGTGACAAAACATTGCAACGTCGTGAAAATATTAATTTATACGATGAATATTATCGTCACCAATTATAATAGACATGGTCACCAAAACATATTGTGACAAAATAAATGTGTCGCTTATTATTTTGAATAATTAATGACAAAATATTGCATCGTCACGATAATATTTTTATACGATAAATATTATCATCACAAATTATAATGGATATCGTCATCAATTAATATTGTGGCAAAAAAATTGTGTCACTATTTATTTTGAATAATTAATGACAAAATATTTAATCATCACTAATATATTATTTTGTGTGACGATGAATATCGTCCACAAATATTATGAATATCGTCACCAAAGTTTATTGCGACAAATTTCTTGTCAACCTTATGAAATTTATAAATTAGCGACGATTTTATTAATTAATTGTGACAAAATTTTATTTTATCACAAATTCAAGGTTTTCGGTGACGAAAGTAAAATACGTCACCTTTGAGTAACAAATTGTGACGAATTTTGTGTCGTTGTAAAAATATTCGTCATAACAAGTCTAATTTCTTGTAGTGGTTCCTGATCCATGCATTGAAAGACTTCGCGGCGTTAGATGTCATCTCTCCATATCTTGTGATATGAGTTAAAGTAGGCAACAACCCACTTCTCATAAGGTATTTGAGCTAACCACTCTTGACTAGCCTACTACCATGTTCCTTGAATATGACTAATTTCTCTTCAAACAATCTAACATTTGGTTTGTATGCACAATCTCTAAAATACTCACCAAGCTTTTTACGGTTTGTATTAGTCCAACCATTAGAAAAGCGACCCTTGAGGTTTGTTAACAAGTGAAATAAATAGAAGAAATGAACTGGTATTTCAAAACTATATTGAAGACAGGACATCAACCCAAGATTCCTATTAGGGATGTAAAAATCTGAGTTACGGTGTTTCACAAAATCATAGAGTTTGGAGGAACCAAACCCGATTATCTGTGTTCTCTGAAGACACAACAACAAAAGCCACAGGAACAACCCTAAATATGCAAAAAAAAAAAAAAAAAAAAGCATCAAAATAATGTGGACAACATCACATGCAAATAAAAAAATTGCACATGTAACATTAAGTTTGTGTAATAATGGAAAAATAAATATAAAATTAAATTTGTCATTGTTTCCATCCTTGGCGGTGACATTTAACAATGTGCCATTTGCCTTATCGGTGCATAGGCTTGTCAACGGGCGGGGCGGGCCGGGGACATTCCCATCCCCGTCCCCGCAAAATCGAGGATTCCTCGTCCCCATCCCCGTGAACTTAAGCGGGAAAATTTTTCCCCATTCCCGCCCTATCGAGGATTCTGTCCTCTGGATTCCCCATTCCCCATTTTATTTATTTTTTAACATTTTTTTAAAATCATAATAATTAAAACAAAAAATATAAAAATACATAAAAATATAAAAATCATTTCTAGACCAACATCCAACAAAAATAGTTCCAAATGACAATAATTCAACAAGCTTTCAACAAATTTTTTTAAATGACATGCTCGATTATTTTTATATTAATTATTAATTTAAAATAATATAAAATATTATATATATATATATATATTAAAATAATATATTGACATTTTTATATTAATTATTAATTTAAAATTATATAAAATATTATATATATTATATATATTTTTTATATGTAGTATTTAAATATTATTGGGGCCGCGGGGATCGGTGCAGGGGATCCCGCGGGCGGGAATACTGTCCCCATCCCCACCTCGTCCCGTTTACGGGGCGTATTTTCCCCGTCCCCACCACGTAAAAATTTAAACGGGGATTCCCGCCCGCCGCTAAGCCTACCAAAGGCAAAATGTCCCATCAATAAAAAGCATGGGTCGGCACTTCATGAAACCGTCCGTACAAGCCTTAAATAATATGAAAACTTCGTCTAAAATAATGAGTTTGGGGATGAACATCCACTCTACAACACAGCTAAAACGAGAAACAAGAAAACGATAACAAATAAGTAAAGAGGACCTTTTGTGGTGAGGGCGGGGTGAAAACTACTAAAAATGCAGCTTACCGGGGTTTGTGCGTTCTACCTGCACAATACCACCTTAATTGTTCGTAAGACTCATCAAAGGAACTAAATATTTGGTCCTTTGCTTTTTCAACAAGACGGTGGGCTTTCCAATATGGTATATTAATATCATAACTATCTTTGAACACACTTCAAATATCCTTGCCCCTAATTGAGGATTGGACATAACATTGCCCCAACACTTAAATATGCATGATCTTTGATCCAAAACGTGTTGTATCATCTTCAACAAGCTTTACCAACATATTTATGGATGAGAGCATTGGGACAACAAAATATTCAAATGTGATTGAAGACACACTTTAATGAACAAATCACAACCGTGAGTATCGATTCACGACAAACAACATGAATGTATCTACTGTCATTTCTCCTATATTTAAACTTAAAACCGATTCTAATAGAATACTTAGTTAAATCCCTCCTAAATTCTTACGCACCTCCCTTAAAAACTTGCCCAATGCAAGATTTCATTATATCAACCCAAGGGTCGGATAAAAGAGAAGTCTTATTAATGATAGAGCAAACATCATAAATTGGGATTCTACCTTCAACTAATTTAGACATAGAAGGGGCATGTTTCTTCACACATTTGAAACATATCTTCGAGGAATTTAAGGTGGGTTGCGAGGTTTCTATACATGTGCGTAATGAGATAATAACTCATCTAAATTTTCAACAGTGAGCTAATAACTCATCTAAATTTTCAACAAAATACAAATAAGAAACATCTTGACTTTGTGGGGTTTGCGAATTGACATCGGTGCATTTATGCACATGTGCGAAATGTGATATACTATTAGAGGAATGCTTTGAAAAAGTTGGCCTAACATCAACATCAAAAACTTTACGGCTAGTAACATGACAAATTGTTAACAAATTCTTGAAATCACCATGATAATCTAGACAACAATTAGTAGTGCTACCGAATGAGCACCTAAGGGAGATGAGAACACTAGACAACTCCACCCACTTACCTTGAATGCGAGACAAGAAATCTTCAAATGGAGTTGAGTCATTTGTAGATATAAGTTTACAATCCCCATTGAATTTCACTGTGAAAATAACGTCGAAACATATTAAAGGCGAATAAAGGATATGTTGAAAAATTTCAAAATATGTATGGAAAAATAGTCTAATGAACTGAGTACGATCAATTTTAGAAATATGTTATGCAAGATGATGAGAAAACCCTCATTTGGAGCGAAGAGGGGAGAAAATTTGAATTTTGAACTGAAATAGGGATAACATAACCTTATACTCGAGGATGTAGCCAAATTTCGGCGTCTGTACGATTTGATTTGATGTAATTCCGACTTCATCCCTAAGAAAACCCTCATTTGCGTGCTTGAGGGAAGAATTTTCTTTGCCCAACTAGAGAAGAAGAGAGATCTCGTGTCCCCATAAGAAAAAAAAAGGAAAATTAACATAAAAATGAGAAATTAGGTGGGTGTTCACGTGATGTTTGACTTCCAATTCAGCAAAAACATATATTTTTTTCTTTTAATTATGTTGGGTTGACATTGAGAATATAGGCCAACTTTATAGACCTCCGCCTTTGTACAAAGGTGCAATCAACGAATTTTTATCCAAAGCAACAAAAATTAGGGGCAATTTTGTTATAAAATGTAGCTGGTAGTATTTTTTTTTTTTTAAATGTTGTACCTAAGAGTCATTTTGGCTCATATAGTGTACCTAGTAATAATTTTTCTATTTTTGTAAAAACAAAAACTTATATAAAAGAAAAAGTACAATCAAACTATCTCACGGGCTCAAACAATCACTCCAAACCAATCGAGACAGGATTGGAGGGACTAGCGCAATCTTCACTGGCGAGAAAATCGCTCTCGATCTCGTAAAAGAAAAATCCGGATACCTCATGCAATCTCATTCCAAGAAGTCAAAGACAAAAATAAAGATCCATCAAGAGACAAATCTCAACGGGTCAAGGATCCACAAACAACCTCCACAAGGGAGGAAAGAGCATACAAGGTGAGAAAAATCACACACGGCATCGAGACTTTACCACTGAAGACGAAACAAATAAAAAGCTGAGCGGAAAAAAACTAAGAAGAAACATAGAAAGAAAGCGAAACTAGAAGACTACAAAAATAACACCAAAATCGAAAGACCAAAAAAATAAAAAACACTAAAAAGGGTCAACGAGATGATCCGTCAACTAGCCGTCGCATGCACGACATCGTTGGAGGAGTCATCTCGTTGGCCCACGAACAACGGCGGAATGCGGCGAAGTGGCGGAGGCGGCCTTGTTCTTCCTCTTTCTTCTTTCACTCTCTTGATTTGCGTTGAAAGTTTGTGACCAAGTGAGTTATGTAAGGGAGAGAAAGAAAGATGGATGAGTTTGGGGTGGGGAGGGACGTCGGTGGAAATGAGGATAGTTGCAAAGAGGAAGAAGATAGGAAGAAAGGAAGAGAGGTAGAGAGGAAGAAAAGAAGAAGAGAGAGAAAGTCATGGAGCCACAATTTTGATAAATATAAAAATTATAATTTATGTTAGTTGTTCGTTTTGTAACTTATAGAGAGATGAAGAGAGTATATACTTCCTCTGCCCCATAAATACTTGCACTATTTTGTGGGCACACAAAATAAGAAATTAGAGTAATGAGTTGATTTTGAGGGTAATTTTGTAAATCTCTATACATAAAGTAAGAAATGAGTTGAATTGTGTTTATGTGTGGGGCCAAAAGTAATGACTTTTTGTGTAATATTGTGAATAATATGAGAGTGAATTTTATAGTGGAGTTGGGGTGTGCAAGTTATCTTGGACGGCAATTTAGGCTCGGCTCGCCCGCATATTTACATAGTGGGCGGCCATTTTGGCCCGATGGGCCACAAGCCTTGAGCCGGCCCGTTGGCCCGTGAAATTTTTTTATTATTTTTTTAGTTTTTTTAATATTTGAGTATAAATAAATTAGTGTTAATATATAAAATCAATATTTAGTTAGTAACTAATAGTTATAATTTATAATTTATATGAGAATGTGTTGTTTGGTTGATATGGAGGACATGAAATACAATCATATTTCGTGGCGAGCAGTTGTGGGAGAGAAAATTATGAAAGATCTTTATTTGTCTAAATTTATTAAATACATTAGTGACATTTGATAAACTAACATATATATTCTCGTATAAACTGAATTTTAACCTCACGAATATCTCTTGCTTGAACCATTTTAGTTTAATAAAATTTTCAACTTTTGATCAATAATTTTTATAATATATACTACCTCAGTCCCAGATCGGTTTTCATAGTTGACTTTTCAACGATTTTTATGTGAAAATTATTTCATAGTAATATGTGTATAAAAGTTATTTTATATGAATGGTATGATAGTTAATAAGGTTAACTAGCATACCATTTATATAAAACAACTTTTGTACACATATTACTATGAAATAATTGTCATACAAAACCGTTGAAAAAGTCAACCGTGAAAACCGATCTGGGACAGAGGGAGTAATATTTTCAAATTATGAAAGTGAACCCTATCACATCAACATTCAATTGAGTCATGGATACTTCTATTTGGACTTGTGAATTTTAATGGATTAATATTATGAGCTTATGAATTATGATAGTTTATGTATTCTACATCAACTTATTTTTATACTCTTTTTGTATAGACTAGATTTTTAGCACGTGCTTCGCACGTTTGATTGGAGTGTATAGTGGCAAGAGCTTTTAAGACCAATCGCAAAATATCGAACCCAAGGGAGAAAGTATGCAAACAAAATTCAAGGATAAAAGTTCTAGATGGCTAAAGTTGCAACAAGATATAGGACTAAAATCTCTATAAGAATGCAAGAAATTAAATGGCAAGATTATGCAAACAATATATCAAACACCTAAGATGCAATAACAAATATACTAAAATCAATGGGGATTTGGGTGCAAGGGATAATCTCCATCAAGGAATCCATGATTAACAAGCTATGATTGTATCCAAATGCAAATCAATCAAATTAGAAAGCATAAACCATCATGAAATTAATCACTCCATTAATATCACAATGCCTAATGTGAGTATCCTTAGTTTTTCCCATCTCTCAATGTAGAAGTCCCCAATTCATACAATTATGCAAAATTGAAACCCGATTAACACCTAATCACGTTAGCTCAACTCGCCTATTGCTAGGGTGATCAACCATTAATCAAAAGAGACAATTTTTCATGAAGCACAATTAAGAATCACAATTAGGAAGCAAGCTAATTCAATTGATCACAATTATCAACAATCATAGTATGAGGCAATCACTTCATCCCTAATTTCAATTATCCCAAGCACAAAGCTATTAGCCCATGGTGCTACAAGCAAAAGCCATGGGTAGAAAATCTAAGAAAGCAATTAACAATCTAATCAACACAAGCAATGAATTAAAGAGAGCAAAGGGTAAGAACATCACCAATTGAGCTTCAATATACAAAAATAGGAATGATTAGTCTTCTACAATGCTTGAATTCAACTTCTTTACTCCCAAATCACAGCTGGAATCTTCAATTACAATGAATCAAAATGCTAATCTAATGGACTAAAAGTATAATCTAATCTAATTCTAACAATCTATGACAATTACAATGGAAATCAAGCTACAAAGTGAAAAATTCGCCTATGGAACCTCCTGAAACTGCTCTAAATTGCTAGAATCAAGTTATGCTCTGTTTTGGCTTCAATGGGCTTTAAAAGCGCAAATTTCGGTTTTGGCACTCCTCGACACGAGCTTCGAGGCCCTCGAGTCGAGGCCTAAGAGTAGGGGGTGTTAAACGGGCCGCGGGCTGGCGGGCGGCCCGTTAGCCCGAACCGTGCGGGGTTAGGTTCACGTATATAGCGGCCCGTTTAAAACCGGGCCTTTTTGGCCCGGACCGGTTAGCCCGCGGGCTAAGCAGATCACGGCCTAGCTAGCCAGTTAGCCCGGAAATTTATTTTTATTTTTTTATTTTCCCTCCTCCTCACTCACGCAATCCACGCATATACACACCGATTAAATTTTTTTCAATTAGGGTTCCCATTTCCCAATCCCATCCCAACTTCCCACTTGCCGTCGCGACGTCGCCCCCCACCGGCCACCTCCGCGCGGTCCGGCAAGTTCTCCAGTCTCCACCCCCTCTGCCGCGCGGTCCGCTCCTCCTCTGCTTCCGATCTCGTCGGCCGTCGCGGGTTCTCCATTGCCGCCGCTGCTCTCAAGTTGTCGCGCCGCCATTGCTCTCAGTATCGCCGCCGCTTGCCCCTCACGCCGCCGCCGCTAGTTGCGAGTCTTGTTTGTGTTTGTTTTACCATGAAATTATTATAATTTCGGATTAATCCAATTTCTATATATATAATGATTTACGCCGCCGCTAGTTGCAAGTTCTCCAGTCTCTCACGCCACCGTCTATTTTGCAAAGATTTACAAAGGTTATAAAATGAATGAGAATAGGATCACGATAGGAGTATTTAATTAATTTTTACAGTTTGTTCTCACTTCTCCATGTTTACCTATTATTAACTCCAAATTTCCAATGTTCCATATTAAAATTATAAAATAACAATGATATTTTGAAACTAAATAGTGAATACATTTGAATAAGTTAATTAATTAAGGCAATAACAATGATTCTTTTGAAGTTTATTTAATATACATTTGGTGGTTTAAATGTTAAAATACAATTAGGTTTGAGTTCGTTAGAAGTATATTGTAATTCGTAAAACCACGGAATATTCACATTTGTCATTAAATTTGAAGTTAATTATAAATACACTCTAGAAGCTTTAATTATTAATTAATAGTAATAATTAATAGACTTTACATGGCTATATAATATCTACGTATATTTTACTCAAAAATTCAATATTGCGGCATGGAGTCCAACAATCAAGCATTTGATGATGATGATGTGGAGGTTTTGGAATCTAGAGTTCCTACCGAGACCGTAGATGACAAAGGTGATGCTTTGAAAAACCTTCAAAAATCAAGAACAAGCACCTCTCGAGGTATGGGACTCTTTTTTTAAGCTTTGTGAATGGAAAGGTGAAATGCAAAATGTGTGAGAAAGAATATGCTTGGGCTGGATCGAATTATGGAACTTCTACACTTAAGCGCCACACAAACTCTTGTAAGAACAATCCAAAGTATAAAAATGTTGGGTTAATGTTGGATGGTGAAGGGAAGTTAAGACCTAGGAATATTGATCAAAAGCATGTGCGCCATTTGATTAGTATGTCGATTGTATCACATGATCTTCCGCTTTCCTTTGTTGAATACAAATGGGTTAGGGAATTGCTTAAATATTTGAATCCCGATGTCAAAAGTTTTGGTAGATTAACAGCCACCACTGATGTTTTGAAGTTGTATGACATTGAGAAAGATAAATTGAAACGTATGATGAAAGATTGTCTGGTAGAATTTGTTTAACTTTGATTATTGGTCGCTATTGCTAGTGCGGGTTTTATTAGTTTGACAGCGCACTTTGTTGGTTGTGATTGGAAGTTGCATAGTAAGATAATCAATTTTTGTAAGATGGAGCCTCCACATATTGGGTTTGATTTGGCAAATAAAGTGTTTAGTTGCTTAAAAGAATGGGGGATTGAAAAAAGTGTTCTCTCTTACATTGGATAATGCCTCTGCAACGATAACATGCAAGAAAATTTGAAAGAAAGACTTTCTTTACAAAATAGTCTTGTATGCAAAGGTGAATTTTTCCACGTGAGATGTTGTGCTCACATTTTAAATCTTATAGTTCAAGAGGGTTTGAAAGTGGCTGATGATGCTTTGAAAAAGATTAGGCAAAGTATCAAATATGTTAAGGGTTCGAGAGGAGAATGAAAAATTTTCTTGAATGTGTGGCTCAAGTGGGTGGTATTGATACTAAAGCTGGTTTGCGTTTGGATGTATGCACTAGATGGAACTCTACTTATACTATGCTTGAGAGTGCAATTAAATACAAACGTGCTTTTAGTTTACTTCAGTTGAATGATAAAGGGTTTGATCTTGCTCCAACAAATGAAGAGTGGGCGAGGGGGAGAAAATGTGTGAATTCTTGCGTCCATTCTTTGTGATCACAAACTTGATTTCTGGAACATCTTACCCCACTTCCAACTTGTATTTTGTGCAAGTTTGGAAGATAGAATGTTTCATAAAATCAAGTCTTTTGAGTGAAGATGAAGGCATTAAGAGTATGGCTATGAGAATGTAAGTAAAATTTGAGAAGTATTGGAGTGATTATAATACGGTACTTGCATTTGGGGTTGTGCTTGACCCTCGAGGAAAATTAGGAATGATCGGACATTATTACTCTCAACTTGATCCTCATACCACTCAAGTGAAGATTGACATCTTAAGGAGTAAAATGCAAGCACTCTTTGGTGATTATGAGAAGTGGATGTCCATAAAGAGTGGTCAAAGTGGAAGTAGTAGTCTACAAGGCTCTTCATCTTCATCAAATTTGACTACACCAACTCTTGATGGAAATGGACATGAGCAAGTCAATGAGATGACTGTAAGTCTTTATCTTTATGTTTTTTCTTAAGAATTCATTATTTATTTATTGTTTTAAATTGCATACAACATTTGTTATTCATCTTCTTTTATTTAGGTTATGGAAGATTGGCAAAGTAACACAAGGGATATTCAAATTGAAAAGTCTGAATTGGATAAGTATTTAGATGAACCACTTATGGAAACTAAATACCATCCAAATTTGAATGTGTTGGAGTATTGGAAAAGTAATAAACTCCGATTTCCAACATTAGCTATTATGGTTTGTGATATTCTCAAAGATCCCAATCACAACTGTAGCTTCGAATCTGCTTTTAGCATTGGTTCTCGTGTTCTCAACAAGTATAGGAGTCGACTTCTTGGGCAGCATGTGGAAGCTCTTATACGGTACTCGCAGTTGGTTGCAAGGCTATGTTGTTGGTAATTTTTTAATTATTTCATAAATAATTTATTTTACATAATTAATAACTAATTTATGTTTTTGTGTATGTTTTAGATGATGATGATGATGGTGGTGATTTGGAAGATGATGTTTTGTCATTGTCCAAGGAAGGATCGAATGCCGAAGATTGAAGAGTCTTGTGATATTTATATTAAATTCTGAATTAATTGTTAATGTTTGAATTTTATGAACAATGTTTGATTTTTTTTTAACAATTATGAACTTTATGAACAATGTTTCAAATTTTCGGCTTTAAATGGTAGCGTATTACAATTACAAATCTATATTTTATATTAAAACTTAATTTTTTTATTTTTTCGGGAGCCCGTTAGTGGCCCGTTTAGCCCATGGACCGCTAGGGTTAGGGTTAGGTTTCGGGTGTTAGTGGACCGATTAAAATGAACCGATAAGGCCCGAAACCGTTTAGGCCCGTAGCCTGTAGGGCTGGCCCTATAGGGTTAGGGCCAGCCCGTTAACATCCCTACCTAAGAGTCGCATCCACGCTTCTTCGAAATTTCCCTTGCCTCGAGTCGAGGTTCAGCCCTCGACTCGAGGACTCTGCCATTTTTCCATCCCTCGACTCGAGGTTCCTCCCTCGAGTCGAGACTGCTCAATTTTGAAAATCCTTTCCCTCGGCTGACCCTCGAGTCGAGGTCTATGTCCCCTCGACTTGTGCTCGAGACCAGGGCAATTTTATTGAGAAGGGCTTCGGCCCCGACCCCCGTTTTTCGTCCGGTATGTTCGTCTCTTCATTCTAAGTTTAACGGTACTCTCGGTTTGGCAAAATTCCACCGATTTACCTGCAAAACGGATGAAAAACATCAAAAACTCACAAAGTAATACTTTTTAGGCAAAAGAGTGATACTTTTCACATTTATGCACAAAATCACACTTTAGCTCACTTTTTGCACTAAAATAAGCCCTAAAAACATTCATCAATTCACTCCAATCATACCCCCAAACTTGAATTGTTGCTCGTCCTCGAGCAACATAGAACTAAGAACAAAGGAGTGAATTGATTGCAATTATGTCACATGGCACTATAGATGAAAAATAAGACAATCGAATTCATCAATGAACATAAGTATCAATGCACCTATCCACTAGCAATCAAGATGAATCATGCTCAAAAAAATGCTCAATCAAATACTCAACACATTGCTCCTTCCATGGAGTGTTTCACTCTTCACTCAAGTGTATAAAGGTATAAAACACTCAATCATCAAATTCATGAATAAGTACACCATATGCTTGCCAAAAGACTTAATCTCAATCCAAATCACTTGTGATCAATCAAGAATCAAAGAGGTCTTTCTCTTAGGTTGTAATGTAGGCTCTTTGGAAAGGTGGGATGTATATGGATAAGAGTGACTAAGTAGTAGAGACTTGAATGTAAGCTAATCAATACAAAACACTTCTCTTCTCTTTTCATCAAGCACACTCTTCCTTTTTAACTTCAATGATCAATCCACCATTCACTTGAGCTTTCTCTTTTTTTAAGCTCACAAATTGAATCTTTCTTTCACTTTTCTTCACACATTTTTTCCTTTACAATTCAATTTTTCTTCTTTTCACAACCTTTCTTCTTTTATGCTTCATTCATCACTTAGCTCATTATCTTCCCACACTTAGCAATCAAATCACCATCATTAGCCAACATTCAAGCTCAACTAAATATAGGACAAGAAAGGCTCATAAAAATAGGCTAAATTGGTTCCTATCTCACTTGGCTTGCCAAAGAATAATGATCATAAGGCTCAACATGGCTTACTAAGGATATAAAATGTATTTGATGGGAAAAATTTGGCAAAGTGACTCATCATTCCAAACATGGCCTCTTATCACTTTCAAGACATCACACAAAGATCAATATCAACAAGTCTAGTGGCAAGTTCTAGCATACAAATTATGAATGATGCACTCACAAAGAAATCATATCAACCGTATAAGATGTCACGATTATTAAGGCACAAAAGCTCACGGGCTTAAATTGAGCAACGAATCAAGCATTTTCATTCACATTCATCTTCACATAATAAATCAAGCAAGCTAGCTTCAAGCTACAAATCAACTAATGATCAAATCAAAATCCAATAAGTCTTGCAAATCAAACACAAGTGCTCATGTACATAAATCCAAGCATACTCACTACATCAATAATGATACTCAAAGATATATCAATAATCCACAATTAAGCTCAAATCAAAGAATATGGAATCAAAAGGATCATCAAGCTCAATAAGGTCAAGAGAATAACAATCATCATCAAAGTCATCAAATATTCCAATTCATCACATCATCAAGTTCACCAAAAGAAGCACAATCATCATAAAGAGTACAATCACCATCAAAAGTACAAATCATCAAGAAGATAGGCATCTAAAAACTAAAGAGAGGGAATGAGGAATAGGGGATAGCCCTAGTAGTCGGACGGCGGTGGTGGAGGAGGGTAGTGTCCCGACCGAAATTCCACGAGCTCATCTGCTGCAGGAGGGCATACATGTCATTTTGAGTCTTCGGAGACTCTTCCTGCATCCACCTAGTCTCTTCGTTGAATCTTCGTGACTCCTCAATCATCCGGTACATCTCATCCCTGGCGAGTCGGGCTCTCAATATGCATCCTCGACTATCCGCCCACATCTCGGTCAATACCCACGGCCTCACGAGATGAACTACCCGCCTCATACTCACGACTCCTCATCTCATCCTGCCGGTACATGTTGATCTCCAGTGGTAATCCTCATCCATCTGTACAGCGGCTCCTCCTGCTCTGGCTCCTCTTCATCCTCGGCCTCAAATCATCCTCCTCCTCGGCCTCTGCTCTCTCTGCAACACCCTCATCATCATCATGAGAATCAGATCCCGATTGCTGGCCATCATTATCATCGTCATCCCCCTCATCTCGGAGAACATCCCCATTCTCTCTCGTGTAAGCATCTATAACATCGGTGTGGCCAGCTGCGACCACATGCGCAGTTGATGGTCACGAGCGGTGGATCCAAAACGATCGTCAACCTCTTATTCGGAAGAGGGAATCGGCCACCGTGGTCTTCTTTGGAAACACCACATCCTACCTATGCGATCAAGTGTCCTCATGCGTCGCATGGTATCGATAGTAAGATCGGGACCATCTAATGCTGCGAGGTTGTGAGTAGGGATCCCGAGATGCTCACTATCAATGTAATCATGCCACCAAAGTTGATCTTCTTGAATTTCGTGCTCGTAGCTCTCTCAAACAAATAGCAAAGGTATGCGGCCGCGTTGAATCTAACTCCATGCAAGAAGCACCACAAGACGTACAACTCCTCGAAAACCACGGCTCCTCCCTCCGATCTTGCGAATATAGTGCTCGCGAGAATCTTCTCCAAGTATCGGACTACCGAGTTCGAATGTGCGTGCTCTTCGACTTTCCGAGAACGAACTCAGCCGGCTCGGTGCCCCGAATCAAAAATACGCCTGAACTTCTTGGCGTTGTACTCCTCCCGATGTTAAGCGATGATCCGTCGGGTCGGTGGGTGCGCCAAGAATCTCGTTGACCTCGTCAATGTCAACTCATACTCATTTCCCATAAGCTCGAAAGTAATTTTCCACGCAAACTTAGCCCTCCTAGTCTTATGGACCTTAAGCGTGCAAAGGAACTCTAGGGTGAGTCCGAGGCCTCTTGGCTAAGAAGCCTCCCATGCCTACTTGCTCAAAAAGTCGAGGGATATCATCCTCGATCCCCATGGATAACATGCGGTTATGGTCTACTAATCTGGTCTTGACCACTTTCTTATAAAGCTCGGCATAAAGGATGATATGCTTCCTCTATTTGTAATCGTCCCACTGAATTTCAAGTTCGGCGGGCATCCTATGTGCAAATCGGATAGCCTCATCTCTCTCCCGGATTTGCATCCGAAAATTATGGCCGTCAACTCCTAAACATTGTTCTGCACAAATAATCCCAAAAAGCAAGTATCAATCCCACAATTAAAATGCAAGCTCAAAATATCACTCTAAACCATGGACGAGTCAATCAAGCAATAATCTCTCCAATCTTAACAAAAACTCCCTAGTGACTAGGCAACAAATCCTCAACAATTGGTCAAAGAGTCAATCAAAGCAAATATGGTCCATAGATGTGTTCCATAATCCCTCAAAACATGCATACTTACTACATGGCTTCAACAATAAACACCAAAGAATTAAGCTCATCAAATATCATGCAATTAAGCTCCAAAAATTATATCTACAAAATACGAGCCAACTAGCAAGCATTTAGACAACTAAGCATCATCAACAATAAACTTCTATCATCACCAAACCTCAAATTGACCAAATTTTCCAACAATTACACTAGGAATTTCCAATCATGCCAAAAATCCAATTTCTAGCCAAATTTCACAAATCACAAGCAAGATATCACATATCATCCTAAGCATACTCCTAAAATCATCAATTAATCTAAAATATCTCAACCATATCCCCAAATTCGTTCAATACAAAATGTACACAAAGTGTTTGAATACATGCCCACAAGAGAATTCAAACTCAATAATAACTCATGTAAAATCCAAACACCTATGCAACAATCAACTATAATACAAAATTAGGAGTCAATAGAGGAGAAATTGTGTACCTTGCTTGATTAATTCGGCCTAGGAACGAGAAATTTAGACACCCACACACAAATCCTCAAAATCCCCAAAATGAATGCACAAAACCCACAAAAATCAATCTTGATTCAATGTATGTTAATAATATGGTGAAATGAATGAAGACACATGGTGAAATCGACGCAAATTGGCCGAAAATAGGGTGGGAGGACGAAGGGGATCGGCACGGTGGGAAACCCTCGAGTCGGGATCTCGCTAAAACCGAACTGTGTATTTATAAAAAAACACCAGCCTCGAGTCGAGGTCAGGCCTCGACTCGAGGGATCCTGAAATTTTGACCGCCTCGACTCGAGGTCTCACGCACGACTCGGGGCTGCGAAAAGACGAATTCCTCGACTCGAGGTACCCCCTCGACTCGAGGAATGTGCTAATTTTGGAATTTTTTCTAAGTGTGACTCCCTCGACCCGGGGACCATGCAATCTCGACCACGGGTCGAGTCCAGGAATTTTGGCGATTCCGGGCCTAACCCGACCCCGAAACTCCTAAAAATGACCTCTACGCTCTTAACGAACCCAAATATGCAAGAAATTACCATTTTGGTCCCTCGATTTAAGCCCGGTCGCTCATTCGATCGAGGAGACCGGGTTCTCTTCCTTTTCGCTTATTTTCACCAACTTTTAAGCTCTCGCTTTCCTTCTCGATTCCTTGATTCCCTTGCAATTTCGATCATTTTCTAATCCAAGTAGTGAGTATACCTACACATGGGCAAAACAATTCATCAAATAATCATCACTAAGAGATGCATTTCTACCCTAAATGACACACACCCCAAACTTGAATGAAGACATGCATTCAAGTTTGGCTCAAAATACATGCAACTCATAATGATATCAACAAGTAAGCTCATCACTATCATCTATACCCAAAGCAAAGAGCATAATATCCTAGAACGAGCAATTAAGTAGCAAGTCAAATCCCCCAAAAATCAAACAAAAACACTAATCTACCAAAGAACACAAGAAAAGAAATAAAAAGGATGGGTTGCCTCCCATCAAGCGCTATTTTTATTGTCCTTTGCAGGACTTATTTGTTCACGTCCAACATCCTTCATCGGAATGGCCAAGGGTAGCGATCCTCCTTCCCATTGTATCTCGATCTTTGTACTTCAAGGTCTAAGAGGTTCACCAAACAGATAGGAAAACCACCTATAGATATGCAAAGTGTCCATGGTTGTCCCCTTTCTCTCTTGCCATCCTCCTCTTCCATTCCTTTTCTTCAAGGATGCCCAAGCGTTTCTTTAATTCTTCCTATAGTCAAAATTCACAAGAGGCAAAATTAAATCATTAGAAGCATCAATTTCAATTAAATCACAAATTGAAGAGTTAGAGGGTATAGAAATGCTCATTTCAATCTTCAAAGCTTCATTGGTTGCTTCTAGATTTCCCTTCTCATTATAGCTCATGTCCATTAATGGACATTCTTCTTCCTCACTTTTGACAAGGAAATTTTGTACTTCATCCTCATTGCTTGGACCCTTTTCTACATCATCTCTTTCACTTGTATTTTCTTCCTCCCCTTCTTCTTCTTGATTCTCCATGATAGTCATCTTCTTTACTTGGCGTAGGAAATTTTTAGTTGACTCTTTATAAACATGAAATGAACTTTCGGTGATCTCCATGTTCCCTCTATCCATGAATGAACCTTTTCTTTGGTCTCATACATTTCTTCGTACAAGGGAAGCATTTGATCACATCTAGCATCATCTTCTTCAAATTTTTCAAACAAAAATCCAAGCATCTCTTGCAATATAGCTCTCATATCATAAAGTCCCCATTATTCGAATTGAGGAGAAGCTTGTGGCAATGAATGGTCAAACTCATGGCTTCTCCTATCATCATAATAATCCCTTCCGATGCTCCTTGACACTCAAATCCAAGACATGGATCAAATGTTTGATCATAAGGCTCATAGTATGGAAACATCTCTTGAGGTTGGGGAGGAATTTCTTCATATCTCCAATCTTCATAATTGGATGGAACTTGTTGCAAATGAGAATTATCTTCAAAGCT
This sequence comes from Paraleonurus japonicus, assembly GCA_030762865.1. NCBI lineage: Eukaryota > Viridiplantae > Streptophyta > Magnoliopsida > Lamiales > Lamiaceae > Paraleonurus > Paraleonurus japonicus. Next base: position 40,889,099 of record CM061056.1, read on the forward strand.
CATCCAATTATTGTATCCAAATTCTTCAAAGTGTGGAGAATACACCCTACTATCTTGATAATACTCTTGATTCCACATGTATGAGTTGTATCCTTCCATCTAGATAAGATATCAAAGTATCAAATTATAACAAAAATAACAAAACAAACAAAAATACAAAGGCAACAAGTAGCCACTTCAAACAATTCCTAAGTCTCACTTAAGGCGCAAAAACTAATTCCCCGGCAACGGCGCCATTTGATTGAAGTGTATAGGCAAGAGCTTTTAAGACCAATCGCAAAATATTGAACCCAAGGGAGAAAGTATGCAAACGAAATTCAAGGATAAAAGTTCTAGATGGCTAAAGTTGCAACAAGATATAGGACTAAAATCTCTATAAGAATGCAAGAAATTAAATGGCAAGATTATGCAAACAATATATCAAACACCTAAGATGCAATAACAAATATACTAAAATCAATGGGGGATTTGGGTGCAAGGGATAATCTCCATCAAGGAATCCATGATTAACAAGCTATGATTGTATCCAAATGCAAATCAATCAAATTAGAAAGCATAAACCATCATGAAATTAATCACTCCATTAATATCCACAATGCCTAATGTGAGTATCCTTAGTTCTTCCCATTTCTCAATGTAGAAGTCCTCAATTCATACAATTCATGCAAAATTGAAACCCGATTAACACCTAATCACGTTAGCTCAACTCTCGCCTATTGCTAGGGTGATCAACCATTAATCAAAAGAGACAATTTTTCATGAAGCACAATTAAGAATCACAATTAGGAAGCAAGCTAATGCAATTGATCACAATTATCAACAATCATAGCATGAGGCAATCACTTCATCCCTAATTTCAATTATCCCAAGCACAAAGCTATTAGCCCATGGTGCTACAAGCAAAAGCCATGGGTAGAAAATCTAAGAAAGCAATTAACAATCTAATCAACGCAAGCAATGAATTAAAGAGAGCAAAGGGTAAGAACATCACCAATTGAGCTTCAATATACAAAAATAGGAATGATTAGTCTTCTACAATGCTTGAATACAACTTCTTTACTCCCCAAATCACAGCTGGAATCTTCAATTACAATGAATCAAAATGCTAATCTAATGGACTAAAAGTAGAATCTAATCTAATTCTAACAATCTATGGCAATTACAATGGAAATCAAGCTACAAAGTGAAAAATTCGCCTATGGAACCTCCTGAAACTGCTCTAAATTGCTAGAATCAAGTTATGCTCTGCTTTGGCTTCAATGGGCTTTAAAAGCGCAAATTTCGGTTTTGGCACTCCTCGACTCGAGCTTCGTGCCCTCGAGTCGAGACCTAAGAGTCGCATCCACGCTTCTTTGAAATTTCCCTGCCTCGAGTCGAGGTTCAGCCCTCGACTCGAGGACTCTGCCATTTTCCATCCCTCGACTCGAGGTTCCTCCCTCGAGTCGAGATCGCTGCAATTTTGAAAATCCTTTCCCTCCACTGACCCTCGAGTCGAGGTCTATGTCCCCTCGACTTGTGCTCGAGACCAGGCAATTTTATTGAGAAGGGCTTCGGCCCGACCGTTTTCATCCGGTATGTTCGTCTCTTCATTCTAAGAATAACGGTACTCTCGGTTTGGCAAAATTCCACCGATTTACCCGCAAAACGGACGAAAAACATAAAAAACTCACAAAGTAATACTTTTTAGGCAAAAGAGTGATACTTTTCACATTTATGCACAAAAATCACACTTTAGCTCACTTTTTGCACTAAAATAAGCCCTAAAAACATGCATCAATTCACTCCAATCAACGTTGATGCGTAAAAGCTGACACAGGCCTATTTCCCCACGGGTTCACGGGGTAAAGCCTTTACGCACTTAAGATCCTTAGCTTCCCTCGAACAAGCGTGCACTGCAAAACACGCCGGAGGGTTCTCCGTGTAGGAACTCCGACGCTCAAGTCGGATCAGGAAAACACTCAAGAAAGTACGTATAAGGTAGCTAAGTGAGAGTGATAGTGATTCGATACCGTTACCTCCTGTGGAGTGTCTTACTTATACGTGCGTTAGGATCGATAGCTGTCGATCACAATCTCCGGGCACTATCCCGCACGTTACGCCATGATGTCATGCGTGGATATCTTATTCCTCAAGAAATCTAATCATATCTACGAATTCCCCCCTGGATGGAGGTTTAGACCCGATCGATGAGGAATATGGGGAATATTCCTTGGCTTGGGACTTAATTATCTCAACTACTCGCTCCTTCTAGGTTTCTGGATCTTATCGGATAAATAAGCGTCGTGGGCTTAGTCAAAAACCCTCACGCACACTCTAAATCTCGCATGGGCCTTTCGGCCCACCTGCGATCGGGTTTTGGGCCTCGCGGCCTGTATTCAATTGTAAGCCTCGTGGCCTATCTCGTAGTTGGGCTTGGGCCTCATGTTCCCTCTCTATACAGTGCGGGCCTTGTGGCCCCTGTAGGTAGGTTTAGGGCTTCGTAGCCTAGTTTCCGTCGATCTCGAGCTCGGGCCCATCTCGGGTTTTCCTCCCTTTATCTAGGGTATCTAATAACGTCATTAGGCCCTATTGGGCTGGTCGTATTTTGGGCCCTACGTGTAGTTGGGCCCGGCATTTTTATCCGTATCAACCACTCCCCCTACTGCGGTGAGCGATCTTGAAGCTCACTGGAGTAAGGAAGATCTACACATTCCTCCCTGCGGCTTTAGCTTTGGGATGTCCTCCCTGCGACTTTAGCTTTGGGATGTCCTCCCTGCTGGCTTTAGCTTTCTGGATACATCCCCTCTCGCCATTCCTTTGGATTTTAGCGACCCTTCGGCTCCACTAGGCCGCCGGTGCCGAGCATGCATCTGCTCTTCGGCCTTTACACCTTGATGCCACGTCCCATCGGTTTCTCTCTTTATTTCAAATCGGTTTCTCTTCACATTCTCTCCCTCTAAATTCTCGCCTTCTCCGGTCTCCTTCGCGAAGTCCTCGCGATCATCATCTCTGCCTCTTACTTGAATTTCTTCCCACTTTGTCCGAGGTAATTTTTCTCTCTCTTTTTCTCATTTGTTCATACAAACATTTTCCTCCATGTCTCGAGTCGGGTTCCTCCCGCACCATTTCCCACGCTCAAAACTCATCCCGAGTTCTCATCACTCCCTCATCCCCAACCCCTCTAGGGATTCTCTTCTTGTTTCCCCCTCCTCTCCGAGGAGGTGGATAGGGTTCGGTTTTGGGACTCTTTCGCGGGTCCCTCAAAAATTTCGGAAAAAGCCACTAAAGGACCTCCTCTCCGGTGATTACATTGCATCGGGGTATAGCTTATCTCTTAGGATCGGGAGTGCGACCTAACTTGGCGACTCCCGGTTTTAGCTTTCTGGCAAGCCCGGTTCGAGGCAGGCTGCGCCTTCCTCCGCCCAAATTCCTCTGCCAAATATCGGACCTCTATGGTGTCCCTCTCAACCAATTTGCTCCAAATGCTATTCGCATGATGATCTCCTTTTACATTCTTCTCAAGGGAATGGGGGAACACCATCTGCGGAACTTTTCTTCTCTCATTATAAGCTGTAAAACCGTCGGCCCTTTTTACTATGTAAGCGGTAGGGTAAAAGGGAAATGCTCCTTCTTGGGTAAAGTTCCAAATGTCAATAAGGAGTGGGGTAACCACTATGTTTTCATCACCCCAGATAAACCACGGCCCTTTAGGCACCAACACTTTGGGTGTATAAGAACCCTTCTCCTCCAGCTCCTCCTAACCATATCTCTTCTCCCACTAACCGCCGGGTAATTCAAATCTTTGAATTCCCACGTTCGTACCCACGGGCCTTTCTATTTGCCGGGCTTTGTTCCAACCCCGCCTCCTTTCTCATTTCAAGTTACGCTCCGTGAAAGTCCCTCTTGAACCGGGAGACGGTAAATATTTTCTCTTTTTCTCATAAACACACCTTTTAGGAGCTTTCTCTAAATATTCTTGTCTTGTTTTTCCATTTTCCGGATATCTTTGTGGTTGTCGAAGGTCTTGGAGGACCCGAGAAGGTTCTTCGGTGCACCTCCTCCATCCGTCTCGCAACCGATGTTCCGGATGCTACTCCTCCCTCTCCTCGCCCCAGATCAAGCGGAGCCCGAAGAAGTTGATCACGAGATTCCCCGTGAAGAAGTCTAAAACCCATAAGGGCAAAGCTACTACCGGTCAGGGCTCAATCCCTTCGAAGGATACCTTTAGGCACGCAAGTACCCCCACACGACGCAGCCAGGCCTCTCTTCCCCCCATCGATGTTGACTCTTACTCCTCGGGTGCCTCCGCCAAGTTTTTAGTGAACGGATTTCCACCGAAGATTATGAGAAGCTCACCGGCCTCCCTCCCGACCAAGCAGCGGCGCAGCTGCAGGCCATTTCGCTCGGGTACTCCCTAATCCCTTTTGATCGGTTATATTTAACTCTTAACGCAACCATTAACACATTACGTGCACTCGTGTCTCAGTGGGCATCCTTTTATCCAGCTTATGGAGCCCTTCTAACCTTCTCCCTTCGCCGCAACTCAAAGAATCGGAGGACCGCCTCCTTGCGAGAGAAGAAGAAGGTCTCCTCGCCTCCTTCGCCTCAAGAAGGTTGAGGCCGAGCCCAAGCCGAGGCAGCACGGGAGGCTGCGAAAAAGAAACCAACGACACAGCGGTCCACCATGCTTGGCGGGAGTCCCGAGTGCATCGAGAAGGCCTGGTGGAGGAGCGAGGTCCTATTTGAAGATCCTTTTTTATGCCGAACACTGGCGGCCACTTCCTACATGCCTTGTGGCCCGCTTTGAAGAAGGATTATCTCAATCACCCTAGCTTCCTCGGGGACATGAGCCCCTATATCCGCTTCTTTTATGAGTATGGATTCAACGCAGCCGTTCAACGGCAGGCCGATTCTAACTTCTCGGGGAATTTGACAAGACCGGCCCTCTCATGGCCATGCCGACTCCTCCTTCTTTCAAAGGCGACTCTTCCCGTTCGATTGAGGAAGAGTGGTGGACCCTGTCCTTACCACCGTGGCCGAGGTGATGAAGTTCGAGGTTACGGCGGCGAGAGATGCCCGATGATCCCCCTTTGTGCCCCTTATCCACAGGGTTTCGGTTCCCGGAGGAAGCATGCATGGCTCGTGCCATGGAGAAGGATGCTTTGCTCGAGCCGCGGCCGATGATGAGGTTGAGGAAGACTCTAATCCCCGTTTAATTCTTTGCCTTGAACAATTTTACTTTTATCCTGTAATGAATTCTGCTCTCTCTTTCTCCTTTCTCTATGCCGGTTTGGCATTTTAAACTCTGCTCTCCCCACTTTGTTGGGAGTTTACCTTATGTCTTTGCATACTATCACCCTCCTCGTAGGGGGCCTTTTGATATGATCATATGCGATCCTCCCTTGCCGGGAGTTAATTTTTGTTTATCTCGTGCCCATTCCCTTGCCGGGAACTAGTTTTCACTTACTGGTGTTTATCCTCCCTAAGGGAGCTTATTATTTGCATAAGTACTTGTGTCCTCCCTTGCTTTGGGAGTTGTATCTTTGTTTATTTGCGTTTTCATGCTCAATTTTCACTGCATGTTTACAAACTATCTAGCCTCTGAACTATTAGCTTGTATGCATGACTTAATCATTGGGAACATAACACTAGCTAGTAGTGTGTACGTATCCTTTTCCTTGTAGGCTGGTAACTCATCTCGCTTAAAACCCCTTTTTCATCTCTAGGGTTTTAAGCTTTAGGTTTTGAGGTTTTCCCTTGACTTCATAGTCTAGGATTTTCTTTAGGTAGCCCTTCCAAGCTTCAAGGTTATCCCTCCTCCAGGTTTTAGCGTAGCTTCCTTCTGGGGATTTAGCTAGAAACCATATCCTTCTCTCATCTAGGTAAGTTCAACCCCTTCTTGTGGGCCCGACTTAGTGTTCTTTAGGTTTTCTGGTTTTCTACTTTAGAAACCCTCTTCTAGATTTGGAAGGACCAAAACCCTCATCTCTCTTTGGTTCGGCCTGAATTCTCCCTTGGCTTTAATTTGCACACCACCTCCGGGTATACATTAGTTGGACTCTTGTATGCCTAACCTACATAATCTTCTCTGGATATAGGTTTAGTCATACTTCGGAAGTTTAACATCAGCCTTTTAGAACTTTTCCCGAGTCCAGGATCTTTGGCACCCCCTCTAGGTGCTTGTCTAGCTAAGCCCCTCTTGATAGACTTACAACTATATCTTGCTTTCCTCTCTTAGCCCGAAGCTCTAATCGTAGAGTCAAGCTGGATTTAAGAAACTTTTTATTAGTTCCTATCTTCGCTAATATTCGGATTCAAAGTGGTGCATCCCATCTGTATGTTCAACCTAGGCGGCATGAAGCCGCCATCGCCTTTCACTCTTTTCTTCTCCTTACGAGGAGTAAGTAGGCTATGTGAACCTCATAGGCTTAGATTTTCTTAATCTCTCATGACTTTCAAGTCGGCTTAAGCCTTTTCTACGGGCTTACTTTTATTCCTTTGGTAGCTCTCCTAACTTTTCCTTTTCTCGAAAACCCCTCCTTAGGTTTAGCTTGACGTTTGAAACTATTTCTTAGTTTCTTGTCTTACATTTCATCCAGGCTTAGGTTGGTTAAACCTTTGCCGTAGATTCAGATTGTACACGTAGCTATGTATGCCTTAGTTGTTTGCCTCGTAATCCCTTCCTTGGGACCAAGTTAGACACTTGTAAGTTCAACTTGATAGCTTTTAAGACTTTCATAGCCTTTCATCTAATAGTCCTCTCTGGACGCGGGTTTAATTGAGCCGCTTCTCATGGGCCTAATCAAGGCTTTCCTTAAATCCATATCTCATATTCTACGTTTAGTTAGTTGAACCCTTGCTATAGGTTTAACTTAGTATATGGGAGCCGTCTCTTAGCTCCTAATTCTCGTAACCCTCTCGGGTTTGGGGGTTAAACCCTCTCTGTAGGTTTAACTTTTAGTGTCCTGAAGCTATCTCTTAGCTTCTTTCCTCATAACCCCTCTCTCGGGTTTAGGTGGGTTAAACCCTCTCTGCAGTTTTAACTTTAGTGTTTGAAGCTATCTCTTAGCTTCTTTTCTCGTAATCCCTCTTTGGGTTTAGGTGGGTTAAACCCTCTCTGTAGGTTTAACCTTTAGTGTCTCGAAGCTATCTCTTAGCTTCTTTTCTCGTAACCCCTCTCTCGGGTTTAGGTGGGTTAAACCCTCTCTGCGGAGTTTAACTTTAGTGTTTCAAGCTATCTCTTAGCTTCTTTTCTCGTAACCCTTCTCTGGGTTTAGGTGGGTTAAACCCTCTCTGTAGGTTTAACTTTAGTGTTTCAAAGCTATCTCTTAGCTTCTTTTCTCGTAACCCTCTCTCTGGGTTTAGGTGGGTTAAACCCTCTCTGTAGGTTTAACCTTTAGTGTCTCGAAGCTATCTCTTAGCTTCTTTTCTCGTAACCCCTCTCTGCAGGTTTAGGTGGGTTAAACCCTCTCTGCAGGTTTAACTTTAGTGTTTCAAGCTATCTCTTAGCTTCTTTTCTCGTAATCCCTCTCTCGAGTTTAGGTGGGTTAAACCCTCTCTCGCAGTTTAACTTTAGTGTTTCAAGCTATCTCTTAGCTTCTTTTCTCGTAACCCTTCTCTGGGTTTAGGTGGGTTAAACCCTCTCTGTAGGTTTAACTTTAGTGTTTCGAAGCTATCTCTTAGCTTCTTTTCTCGTAACCCCTCTCTGGGTTTAGGTGGGTTAAACCCTCTCTGCAGGTTTAACTTTAGTGTTTCAAGCTATCTCTTAGCTTCTTTTCTCGTAACCCTTCTCTGGGTTTAGGTGGGTTAAACCCTCTCTGTAGGTTTAACTTTAGTGTTTCAAGCTATCTCTTAGCTTCTTTTTGCTTGATGCGAATTCATTTCGTGAATGCTCATCGTATTTCTCATTGAATGCTTGTCGTGCATTTTATTCGTTGTTTAACTTTCTCGCAAGTTATTAATTCTTACGTAATCAATCATGTGTTGTGATGCAATTGAATCGAATAACATGTATCTACATTATTTCAATCGTACTCAACGAAAGAATGAACTCATAAACTCATAGGTAATGAAAAATCGCTTTCATTAATTGATAAACAAATTTGCCCCATTGACCATAATCGATCAACGCAAGTTAAGAGTTAACTTGGCCGGCCTCTTTAAAAACCTCCCTACGGTAAAACCCGGTGGGAAACCCGCAGGAGGGGAAAAAAGAGTACCGGTGGAGCGAAATTATAATTTATTCAAAACATGAATAAAACAACTCTAGCATAAAAAGAACCACCTACTTGTAGCGAGGCGGAGTACTTTCTTCGGGTATAAAACCTCTTCGGATGGCGGACATTCCAGGGGTCTAGCCGGTTGATTTCCTTCCATGTCTTGTAGCTCGTAAGCTCCTCCTCGGAGGATCCTCGGTCACCACTGTGCGGCCCCTCCCCTTGGGATCAAGCTTTCCAATATTTTTCAATGCGTCGGCTTGCCTCAAGACTAGATCTCCTTCTTCAAACCTCCGACTTACGACTTTACGGTCATAAGCGGCCTTTATGCGGCTTTTATACTTCTCATTTTTCGGGTGGGCGAGCTCGCGCTCCTCTTCTAGCATGTCTAGATTCTCTCTCATCAATTCTTCATTTCTACCCTCCTGGAAGTGGGCTAAACGATGTGTCTCCATCCCCACCTCTGCGAGTATAAGCTGCGGCTGCCCATTACACTAGGTGGAAGGGGGACTCCTCTGTTGGCTCCACAGGGGTGGTGCGATAGGCCTGGCCCGGCTCCGGCTCATCGACCCACCTCCCTCCCGGCTTTGTCTAGTCGGGCACGTATCCCGTTCACAATAGTTCTGTTGGTGACCTCCACTTGACCAGTTGGCTTAGGGTGCGCCACCGATATGAACCTGCGGACAATTTTCGAGTTATCACACCATTCCCGTACCATGTTTCCCATAAAGCTGGGTTCCATTATCCGATACCGGGATTCTAGGTATACCAAACTGCAACAAATATACCTCCATAAAAACTTGATTATGTTACCTTCTTCTATCCTCGCTAGAGGCACAACTTCGACCCACTTGCTGAAGTAGTCTCTGCCACCAATAGAAACTTCCGGCCCAGCTGCACGGTGGGAATGGGCCCACTAGGTCCATCCCCACTTCGCAAAGGGACATGGAGAGTGCATGGTACCCATCTCCTCTGCGGGGAGGTGGATGAGGCGGCCATGCTTGGCATTTCTCGCACTTCTTCACCCGGCTCTTGGCATCACGGGTCATGGTAGGGCCCAGTATCCGGCCCTCAAGGTTTTCGGACTATTGCCCAGGAGCTCCTGCATGGTCGGCACAACAACCCTCGTGTATATCCTTAATTACGTACCTCCCTTCTTGAGGGGATAAGCATCTCAAGTAAGGCTGCGTGTAGGACCGCCGGTACATCTTGTCCCGATCATTGTGTGCGAATTCTCCAGTCCCGAGCTTTCCTTTTATCTGGGCAGCTCTCCGGGTTACTGCAACACTCGATATATCTTTGGTTCTCCGGTCATCTTGACTCAGATGACCCCCACCGAGGGATTTGTTGATTCGGCTACTGCCGTCACTAAGGTGATCTTCCCCCTCTGGTAGGGTTGCTTTGAACTCGCTAGCTTCGAAAGGCTATCCGCTCACGGAGTTTTCCTCTCGAGGTATTTGCCGGACCTCCAAGGAACTGAACCTTCCCTACAGCTCGGCTACCCGCTAAAGGTAGGCTACCATCTTCTCATCTTTGGCTTCGTACCCCACTTGTAACCTTTCTTTGGGTTACAAGTTGGGAATACGAGAATATGACCACCCGACCTGCTCCCAGTGCGGCCATCTCCATTCCTCTAATCGGGGCCTCATACTCAGCTCTATTGTTGGAGGTGATGAATTCAAACCTCACCGACACTTGCGTTTCTTGGCCCTCTGGATCAATGATCACGATCCCGGCTCCACAACCCTACATAGACACGCAGCCGTCAACATATACCTTCCATTCTCCTTCCTCCTGCGCACGCATACCCTCCTGGATGAAGTCGAGGAGAGGGCTTGTGCTTTATGGTCCTCGTGGCTCAAAATCCACATCGTATTCTCCCGATTCGGCGGCCCACTTGACCATCCTCCCCTGAAAGATCAGCTCTCCCTATCACCTGTTTCAAAAGGTAGTTAGTCCGAACAATGACCTTATGTGACAAAAATAAGGCCGTAACCTGCGTGCGGTGACCATTATAGTCGGGGCTGCTTTCTCTATCTCCGAGTATCTCACTTCGGCTCTCTGTATGAGCTTACTAATGTAGTAGACGGGTTTACGGGTTGACCCCTCCTCCCTCACCCGGCACGGAGGTGAGTGAGACCCCACCTCTGAGAGAGGTAGAGGAGAGTGTCTCCCCCAGTATAGGCTTCGTTAATGTAGGTAAGCTGGGCCAGGTCTTTGTTTAAGCTCTTGAGCGCCTTTGGCATCGCTCATCCCACTTGAACTTAGATCCCTTCCTCAAGATTTTAAAGAAGGGATGGCTCCTCTCTCCGCAGATCTGGCTATGAATGCAGCTTAAAGCCGTGATTCTCCCATTCGGCCTCTGCGGCTCCTTGATATTGGTGGGGGCTGCATATCAAGCACAGACTTTCACCTTAGCGAGGTTAACCTCGATTCCCATTTGGATCACCATATATCCGAGGAATTTCCGGATCTCACTCCAAAAGAACACTTTCTTTGGATTGACTTCATGCCATTCCTCCCGAGCACCGAGAAAGCTTCCTCCAGTGTGCCACATGTTTTCCGGCTTCTACGCTTTTCACGAGCATATCATCAACGTAGACCTCCATGTTCCTTCCTAGCTGGTCTCGGAACATTTTATCCACCATTCTCGATAAGTAGCTCCTGCATTCTTCAACCCAAAGGGCATTCTAATATAACAGAAAGTTCCACTAGCAATGATGAAACTAACCTTTGGGATATACGGAGGAAAATTTGTATCGATGGTAGCCTTGATAGGCATCCATCATACTCGGCGGCTCAAATCCCGATGTAGAGTCGAACATCCGTCAATCCTAGGCAAGGGATAATGATCCTTAGGACAAGCCTTGTTCGGGTCTCGGAAATCTATGCACATTCCCCATTTCCCCCTGGTTTCGCCACCAACAAAGCATTGGATAGCCGGTGGGGAATTGTATTCGCTTGACATGTCCCGCCTCCGTAGCTTCTCTACTTCCACCTTCGTAATGGCATCTTTCTGAGTCGAAGACCCTTAATTTCTGTTTTATTGGTTTAGCTTTAGGATCCACGTTCGGGTGATGCATCGCCACCTCCTCGGGGATACTGTCATATCGAGAGGAAGAAAAAGCAAAACCGTCCGCATTTCTTCGTAGAGTGCTACCAAGTCCTTCTCCAACTCGCTCCACTGGGCTCCAATCTTCGTTGTGTATCCTTTCTTTTCGGGATACAACTCCACCATCATCGGCTCTCCTTGACTTCCATCTTTGGAGGATCGATTTCTTCGAAATCTTACACCTCTTGGACTCTCGGCCCACCTCTTTGTCTCTTTTCAGGCTGCGATGTAGCTCTTTATCTGCTATTTTCTGCCTCCACGTAGTATTTTACGGATTGCGGTGATCTCCAGCTACTTCACCCACCTCGTCATTCACCGGAAACTTGAGTTTCATGTGATAAGTTGATATAACCACGAAATAGATTCAACAATGGTCTACCAAAAATCATGTTATAGGATGAGGGTACATCCACAATAAAAAAATTTGCCATAACCACCCTCCTCTCGTGGAGCTTCACCTAGCCCCACCCCGGAGGGTTACACAGCCCGAGAGGGTGTCTTGCTCCTCTGTGAAACCGTACAATGCCGTATCCATTTGGTTGCATTTCTATATTCAAATTCATCTTCTTGAAACATTCCGGGAAGATGATGTCCATGAGCTCCACTGTATCTACGAAGATCCGTGCTACCGTGTATCCCGCCACATCTGTTGTGATGACCGGTGCATCAGCTGTGGTCCTCCTTCCTTAAACTTCCATCCTGCAGGCCAAAATGAATCCGAGGTGTATGGATAGCTTCTTTGTGATCCACCTCTCTGGACATTTCTCCTACCTCTCTCACGAGGGTCCTCTCTCCGGCTTTTCTAGCGCGGAAGGAGTCTCCCTCTGTTGGACCTCCCACTATCATCTGGATAAGTCCTCTCTTACGGGAGGGTCTCTCCTCCTGCCTCCCTTCGATCATTCTTCCTTTCTCCTCGGCTTTATCATCGGCTTCTTTTCTTTTTGACCCACGGAGCTAACTCGATCTCTGTAAACAAATTCTTTAAGATGTCTGCTTGGATCATCCTCTCAATCTCATCACGTAAGTGAAAACAATTGTTAGTGTCATGTCCATATTCATTGTGGAAGCGACAAAACTTATCGACTTAGGTTTTTGAGGTCCCCTGGATCGTGTCCACGGAAACTTCATTTAGGATAGTCGGATGCCACTTCCAAGTAATTCTGCTGGCTCAAGCTTGAGGGTATACTTGTCGAACCTGGAGCGAGGTCAGATTTGCGGCTTTCTCGGGTTACTGCCGTTGAGCTTTTCTTTGATGATTCCTTTTTCTTTTCGAGTCCACTTGGTTTAACCTCGGCTCTCTTCGCCTTTCTTACCTCCTCCAATGTGACGTACTTCTCGCCCTCCTTAGCAGTTCATCAAAGCGTCTGGTGGCTTCTTAGCCAGGGGAGGAAAACAAGTCTCCATCTCGGAGGTTACTAGTGAAAGCATTAATTTTTACCTCCGGGGTGGCGGTTGGAACCTCTAATGCCGCTTTGATTGAATCTTTTCATGAAGGCCCGTAGGCTTTCATTCTCCCCTTGCTTCATGTTAAACAATGTTAGCGTAGCTGGGTTGCCTCCTTGCACTAGCAAATTGATGCAAGAAGAGCTCCCCAAGTTCAAAGGAGTTGATGGAATTGGGTTCTAGTGGCTAAACCAACTGGTTGCCTTAGATAGAGTAGTGAGAAAGACCACCGCACTTCACACCCTCCCCATATCGATGGAGGAGGGCCGAATTTTCAAATCTCACCAAATGATCATAGGGGTCACTCGTACCATCATATTCATAATTAAGAGGTTTAAAATTGCTAGGCAACTCATCTTGTAAGATATTCTCGGTAAATTGACAACTTTGTAGCGGGTCGAGGCATACTAACCCGATTTTCCATCGATGTTTCATGTTGTCCATTTGTTTCCTCAAGGATCGATCTCGGTCTTTCATGGCCTCGGCCAGGTGTCTCTGTTCCCTCTTCTTGATCCTCGATCTTACTTCCTCGCCGGCGAGGCTGTCTCCTTCCCCGTGCCGCTTCCTCCGGACCAGCCTCCTCGGCCGAGGGATTGCGACCTTCTCTCTTGAGCTCCTTCGGCTCCCGGGGCCTCTTCCTGGTTCCTGGACTCCACTTCTCTCCTTCTCTCCTCTTGATACTCATCCTGCCTGCTCCCCTTGGTTGGGATCGGGCGACGGACTCTGGTCTGGTTCTCCGGTCCTCCCTACAGTGGAGGTCCTGCTCCTCCGGCCATTGCCACAGCCACGGCTCGAGCTATCATGTCATCCAATCGCTCCCGGGTTAGAGCAACAGAGGCAGCCGGTTACGGGATTCTTCGAGGTATCCCCTAGGCTAGAGCATTAGCTGCACCAGGGATTTCTACCATAGGTATTCCTTGCAGTATTGCGAAGAGGAGGCGAGGCATGTTCCCTCCTTCCTCTCTAACAGCCTCTGCTCGGGATGGTGTTGGCCAGAGTTGAGCTCTCACCTGCGCCACTGTAACCATTGGGGGTCCTCCGGTATTGGGCATAGCCACATCAAGGCACGGGGTGGGGCACGGCTTCACCTGCATTGGGTTTGCGGGGGTTATCCTTCCCCAGTAGTCTTAGTGCAATCGGTCTCATGGGTGTACGTTCACCCGCCATGACGTCCTTCTTTCAGTAACTAGAAAAGAAAAGAAAGCTGGAACTCACGTCTCGGCTCTCCCCTTCCCACAGACGGCGCGCCAATTGATGCGTAAAAGCGGCACAGGCCTATTTCCCCACTGAGTTCACGGGGTAAAGCCTTTACGCACTTAAGATCCTTAGCTTCCCTCGAACAAACGTACCGCAAAACACGCCGGAGGGTTCTCCGGCGTAGGAACTCCGACGCTCAAGTCGGATCACCGGAAAACACTCAAGAAAGTACGTATAAGGTAGCTAAGTGAGAGTGATAGTGATTCGATACCGTTACCTCCTGTGGAGTGTCTTACTTATACGTACGTTAGGATCAATAGCTGTCGATCACAATCTCCGAGGCACTATCCCGCACGTTACGCCATGATGTCGTGCGTGGATATCTTATTCCTCAAGAAATCTAATCATATCTACGAATTCCCCCTTGGATGGAGGTTTAGACCCGATCGATGAGGAATATGGGAATATTCCTTGGCTTGGGTCTTAATTATCTCAACTACTCGCTCCTTCTAGGTTTCGGATCTTATCGGATAAATAACCGTCGTGGGCTTAGTAAAAACCCTCACGCACACTCTAAATCTCGCATGGGCCTTTCGGCCCACTGTAACCGAGGTTTGGGCCTCGCGGCCCACTGCGGTCGGGTTTTGGGCCTCGCGGCCTGTATTCAATTGTAAGACTCGTGGCCTATCTGTAGTTGGGCTTGGGCCTCATGGCCCTCTCTATGCAGTGTGGGCCTCGTGGCCCCCTGTAGGTAGGTTTAGGGCTTCGTAGCCTAGTTTCGTCGATCTGGGCTCGGGCCCATCTCGGGTTTTCCTCCCTTTATCTAGGGTATCTAATAACGTCATTAGGCCCTATTGGGCTGGTCGTATTTGGGCCCTACGTGTAGTTGGGCCCGGCATTTTTATCCGTATCAAAGCGTTATATCTAATTTTTTTACATGTGCATATAATTTATGATGCCCAAATTTTTATTAATGATAACGTTGTAAAAATATAATATTGCATGAAAAAATAACAAATAAATATTATTGAAAAAATTGTGAAAGTACATAAGTAGTGCATGAAAAGATGATAAATAAAAAAAAACTTGTGTGGATAATTGTGCTAAATGATTCAATTATATAGATAAGAGAAACATATACATAATATTACTATGATGACATCAAATAGATCCATATTGCTACAACGTAGTGCGCTTTCAAACCTTATACGGAAAAATACAACATATTTATACATCATTTAATTTACCAAAAATTATTCATAAATTGACAAGAAGCCCGTGCTTCCTTTGTTGAAATAAGGATAAAGGGTTATTCGACACTTACTAAGAATCGACTTGTTGAAATCAACTTTTTCATATATCGGAAAAGGAATGATCTTCCGAGCTCATGATTGTTATCGGATAATGGATGAAAAGAACATAAATTATATCAAATACTCCAAATATTCAAAATTGATATCGAAAATACCACATATTTTTACATAATTTAATTTACAAGAAAATTGTTCAAGAATTGATATGAAAAACAAAAATACACTCTCCGTCTGTGATAATCTTCACATTTTCCTTACTCGAACGTCCCAACATAATCTTCACACTCAAATAAAGAAAGTCAACACAATATTAACACCCTCATAACATCACTTTAATTTAAAAAATATCACTCTTATTTTTCTTTACTTTATTAACTCTCCTACACTTTATCTCATTTAATCACTCAATATATTCTTACACTTTATTCTCTCTCTACACTATTTCAACCAAAAATAATTTTTTTAATATGTGTGTCCAACCTACCAGTAACAAAGAGAGTACAAGTTACACATCATTTAATTTACAAAAAATTGTTCGAGACAAGAAAAAATATAAGTTTTATTAAATGCTCCAAAGATTTAATCCTTATCTTGGAAGACTAACAATATTCAAAAGCCATTATTTTCTTATTCATAAAAATAACCCACACGATAAAGAACTACAACTAAACTTATTTAAGGGAAGCCAATGCAATGAATAATTATCTACATTATAAGAAGCTAAAGACTAAGATATGCATTTATACGAGAAATAGACATGAACTCTTAGACTTTGTTTATCAATAACACTGATCCAACCCAATTTTCAAATATAATATTCATTTCTTTCTCATTCACATATACTCCCTCCGTCCCAATTTTGTTTGCTCAATGGAAATTGGCACAAAAATTAAGAAATGTGTTGTTTATTAGTATTAAAAGATATAAAATGAATGGTAAATGAGTATTTTCAACTTTATTGAAAGGAGTTATTTTAAAGTCAACTTTATTGAAAGAGTTAATTGAGTGACATTTAGGTGTAAATAAGGGATATTTGTGAGGGTTTAATTTAAAAGGTAGTGTTGCTATTTTGCTATTTTGGGTATGGAAAAACAAAAACAAGACGTCCATTTTTGGATTTTGAGCAATAAAAAATAGGGTGAGGGAGTACAATATACAATCCAATTCATATTTAACTTTTTTCATGTTTTATGAGTGAAACCAACCCAAACTAAAATAATTATTTTTCTTTAATATTTTTTAAATATATATTATGTATATTTAATTTTTATTATACTCCTTCCATCCCATAAAAGCTTTCACACTTTCCTTTTTAAATCTGTCCCAATAAAAGTTTCACACCCTTAAAATGGAAAACCTTTTATAAACTCCATCCTCACAATTTTCACTAATTTACACAAATGACATTACTTTTACTCTCAAATACACATATCCCAATAAAGTTTTTTTTTATTTTATACATAAAAGTTTACAAATTTAACCCTCAAAACTTCAATCATTACTCTTTTTCTTAAAGTGTGTGTCCACCTACATATGAAAGTTTTTACGGATGGAGGGAGTATTTAATATGTAAAAATATATAAAAATTATTTGATATTTTAAATTTATAATTGTAATAGGAAATAAAATTACTATACACTTAAAATAAATTTTAACTCAATAACAAAATTAATATTACAAGTTTTAGAATATGAAATTGAATAGAAATAAAAATAAATCAATTTATAAATAGATGCATGAAATATTAAATTACAAATATAAAAAATAATAGAAGAGAATAATTTTAGGAGTTTGAAAAATAATTTGAATGATTTAAATCAATAATAAAAAATGATGGATCAAATTTACGTACTATTTAAAGGTGTTAGAAATATTTAAAATAATAAATAAAATAGCTAAAATAAAAAATAATATAAATAAATGTGTGACATCCGGGCGGCTAACCATCATCGTATATACCCTTCAAACACTTAAAAATTACAAACGATACCATTACGTTAAAATAATCTTTGTTTATTATTGAAAGTGAAAACTAATAAAACGAAAATAAAAAGAGTAGTGTACGTAGCTGGATATATAAGTTTGCATTCCTAAGTTAATAATACAATTTAATTTAAAAATGATAAATGTGACATTGATATGAAGTAGTAAATATGAATAAAAGTAGATAAATAAAAAAAGACACGTAAAAATTACGTTACAAATGAAACAAAAAAGGATAAATTTGTATGAAATAAAAGATGAATGGACAAAATGGTCCAAAAATGATTTACACTCTTAGTCACTTTTATATATATTATATATTATAGATTATAGATTATAGATTATAGATTATAGATTATAGATTTATTAGTAATGTGTAAGTGATAATTAAACTTATTTATACAATTGTTATATATAATTTTTTGTAAATTAAAAAAAAATAATGGGTCGGGTCGGCCCGATAGCCCGGCGGCCCATACGGGGCAGTGGGCCTCCATTTTGTAGGCCCAATCAAGTTTTGGCCCGGTCCGAAAATTTTGTTTGGCTCGGTGGGTCGGTCGGCCTCGTCTCGGCCCAATTTGCCACCTCTACTTGGGACGTCCAAATAAGAAAATTGTGCAAGTTATTATGAGACAGATGAGATATAATTTTAAGAGTCACTCTCCTATGAAACTTGTCCATAATATGAAACCGATTATTACAATCATTCACCGATATCATTATATTCATTCACGGATACTATAAATATTTTATCTTTGTGATATCGATCTATAAGTGTAATGATATCACTACATGAATGTTATGGAATAAATGAATAAATGTATATTAACATTATATTGTATATTAAAAAAATATGAGTCCATTATTTAAAAAAAGTGTTATTGATGTTTCACTTATATTTTAGAATTTATCATAATGTTTTTATTTTTGTCAATTTATCCACTAATATAATAATATTTTATGTCAATTCAATTTATTATATATTTTATTTATTAGTTGAAGGACATATTTGTTCCATTTTAAAAGTAAAAGTATTTATTTGTTAAAAAAATAGTTTAGGATCCAATTTGTACACGAGACATTAGTTAGGGTCCAATTTTTACGAAATATTAGTTCGTAGTCTAATTTGTACCAAAAATAGTTTATGATCCAATTTGTACTTGAGATAATAGTTGAGGAAGGTCTAAATTGTACCTTATCCCTAGATTTAACACAAAAATTTGCATTTTTAATGATAATTTTAATTAATTTTTAATGTAAAAATGTGACGTTGTACATAAAATCTTATCATGTACATTTTAAAAGGGAAATACTTCAAAATACCCTTTCTCAACTTCACAAAATCTTTTCCAACCACTCCCAAATAGAAAAAATTTATTCTACCCACTCCATATTTTAAGACTAAAATGACCTCATAGTTTTCTTCTAAGAAAACTTAATTAATCCTCTAACGAATTACCCGCATTTACCGCGATGCGTAAAATGGTATCGAGCCAAGTTTATGAAGAAATCATAATTATATTATATGTGTTAAAATCTTCCTAACGGAAGGAGACTTTTTAACAAGAATATGAATCCGAACGAATGTTTGAGTTGTGTTTACTATAGAGAATATCTTCAAATTTTGAAGACACATGAAGAAGAGCATCGCGTTGAGATTATATCTTGGCAAAGTCGGTATATATATCAAGCGATCGCAAGAGTCCAAGGGGAAACCCTTAGGCAATGTAAATTACAAGAAGAAAAAGTATGAATTATCTCGCGATAAATCTCATAATACAAACATACTTAAAAACATACAAGAAGCTTCACATCGAAATCATTCATGAATTCGATTACGCTGAATGGAAAGAGATCCGTCAGCATCACTCTCAAGGATCTATTGATGCTAGAGAGATCCAAAGACAATTCAAAGTTATGGCAACAAGATAAATGGGAACTTGAAAAAGTAAACCATGTCTTGCCACAACTTGTCCAAAGATTTCGGATCTAGAAAATAAATTTGAAGATCTGAAAAGAAGAATTACTAATCTCACGGGAATCTTAAAACTCGGAAGAATTAGTAATGAGCTTAAAGGATCCACGTCGAACCATAAAGGTAAAGCAATGGAAATTCCAAAAGAAAAGACCAATGAAGAAATGCTTCTTGATTTTATGAAGAATTTCCAAATGGAATTTTCAAGAGACAATCTATCGGATCTACAAGAGTTAGCTTAATCCACACAGATTTAGTGAATCTCTCTCAAATCTCGAGATTGTAGATTTGGTTAACGTTCAAGTTAACAACGTCGAAGAAATGGAGACACACAATCCAACTTCGTCTACAATAGGACAAGCGGGAGTACGAGCTACAATACTCCGGAAGAGAAACCCTGAGTATACTTCGTTCCCAAAACCAAAAGGAAAAATAGAGCTCGAGACCTTTTATGGACCAACAAATAGTCCATGGGAAAAACGCTTCTAGAACCCCTTCATCCATATGGAGTCATGTTAAATCTGGATATCTCGATTTTAGAAACATCGAAAAACTCATCGATGAATGGGTGGCTGCGATGAAAATCGCAGGAAGCACGTTGGAACTTGATAAAGAAAATTTCGTTAGCTTTATCGAGTTAAGCATGGTTGGATCTGTTAAGATCGGATGGGAGAGTGCAGCGGCTTGATCAAAGAAGAAGTCACGAGAGGAGACTCCTGCCGGACATAATCGGCCGAATTACGGGAATAATCAAAATTAACTTCCTTGGAGATAGTTATTTCGACAAAAGAAACGAAGAAATGACAAGAAAATACGCCCAAGCATTCTTTGCTCTCGAATTAAGGAATGTTTGCGAGGTAGATAAATACATATACTATTTTCGTAAATATTTCTTCAAAGGAAAGATCAATGTCGCGGTGGCTTGTCAAATGTTCTTCGCAAAGATATGTAGTCCATGGAGGGAATCTTTGATCGAATCATATAAAGTACCGAGAAGGAAAAATGGATATGATTGGAAGAAGAATGTCATTTATAAAATATAAGCTAGGAGAATGGTGCCGACAAGCGGCTATCCGAGAAAAATGCAAAAAGGTTATGAGGAGTAATGAAGAAAGTTCCTATTTGTTGCGAAAATAACGATTTTCCAACCGTTATTGGAGAAACAAGTGGGTATAAAGGAATGAAGAAGAATCATAGATACTCTTCCTATAGGGATGGATCACAAAGAAAATCTTCTTTCGGAAAAGAAGGCATGGTGGTCAAAATCTAAAGCCGGATATTATAAATGCGGACAAAGATCGGGACCAGCCAGAATTCATCCCAAGGAGGCCAAAGGGCGAGAAACCCACATGGAGATCACTAACAAAAAGAACTTCCGGGAGAGCCCAAACTAGGGCAAATGAAAGTTTAAAAGATTGTAACTGTTGGACATGTGGTGCGCGAGAAATATCTCTTTAGACTTGTCCCCAAAAGAAAAAAGAGGCTCGTCAATTCGAAGAAATAAAATTTGAAGCAACAGCGAGATATTCTTGATGCCGTTTACTATGGAGAAATGAAACCGATCTATCGGTTCGAGGATATTCCCTCGGATACAAGTATATATGAAGAAGAAATATTAACCTCGGAAGATGGATCGACTCGGAGTCGGGCGAAGGAGAGGATAGGTTGCGAGACCAACGAAAGCCTAGCGATTTCTTTTCTAAACTTACGGTCTCATCAAAGACCTTGGAAAAGATTATGAGACAACAATCCGGTATAAGCCCACATGATGGGTTTAGAATCAACAATATGGGCAAAGTCCTTAACAAGATGGGTATAGGACAACAAAAACATCACATCATCTATAAGGTGAATACGGTGAATTCTCTAATCCTATGGAACTTACAGAAATGTGATGGAGATGCGGCTAATTACCAAAGAAGAAATTCTAGATGAATTAAGCGGGATGAAAGAAGAAGTATCAATTACTATGAAATGGATCCATATTGGAACCATTGAAGTAGTAATTAAATCTACCTTTAAAGAAGGAATTGATTCGAGTAAATTCATTTATCTATAATGGACAAAAGAATCAATGATCTAAGAGATGCATGTCTTGGAACAATGGTAGAAAATTTATATGTGGGTAAACTCATGTTTGAGATCCATCCTAGGATTGCATATAACCTAGCGGACCAGATTTAGTAGAGTCGACCTTATATCGGGACTTTAAAAGAAAAGATTTAATGAAAGTTAGGGGATAGACCATATTCTATAACCTATAGAATATCTTATGCACTTTCCAACACACATCATTCAAAAATGTTTGTTAGGAAAGAATATATAGAGATCCCTAGAATCTTTAAAGAATTTGCAAAAGTTATGACACCGGACTCCAATTCAATTACCTAGGATTGGAGGAGTTAATATTAAAGATAAACCAGTTTTAGGAAGACCTTCTATATCCGGGAATAGCGGTAGAATTTCCTTTTCGGAAGAGAGAATCCAAATTCTTAAGTATGAAGAAGGAGAAATAAACGAGGTAGAACATCCTAAAGAAATAAGTGTAATGATCGAACTTAGGTGTAATAAGGGATGGAAAAAGGTACGGGTAATATTTGATATTACCGAAAAATCTAATTATTTTCCTTGTGATGACTGTATTATTTGCGGCAACCTAGCATCGGCAAATATGACGGCATGTTGGAAATGACAGGCCATGAGGTTTGGAGTCAATGGGAAAGCGGGACAAGAACTAGGGGTTATGATATTGGGATTAAGTTTCCTTGAAGAACATCAACCACAGGGAAGAAAAGGAAAAGGTATGGAATTCGATATAGATGGACATACCATAAGAGTAGAATAGATGGATGAAGTTATAATGAGTTATTCAATTCAAGTTAAAATAAGTGAAACAAAATCCCTAATAAGGATGAAAAGAAATATTTCAATGGACTTGAATACCACAAGAGGAAAATTAAAGAATGTAGTAGAATCATCGAAAACAAGAATATAATACAAGATTATGGAACAAGCACACGTAGATATTTCAAAAAAATTATCTACATACGAGTTGGGCGGCTAGTATGACTAGTCACTTCTCGATATACATATCGGTTGGTATGTTATATGATCGTATAAGTCGAATATTTTGCGGCTTATATTAATTCGAGGTTCGGTATTTGCACCGCAAAACCGAGAGTCTTTCCGAAAGAAGCGGTGAGAAATTACCGGTTATTGTAGGAAGAGATTTCTCACGAGAATATATTGGTGCTTAACGAGGGTATCCGGGAAGCTCATATCATGATAGGTGGAGCGTTTGGAAGTCCGTGGTATAAGGTTAAACTACCGCTCATTTATTTTTATGATACATGACAGATATTTTGCTTGGGAATAATTTTATCCAAACTTTTGCAAAATATGAACAAGATAACAATAAAAATTTGTTAACGTTTACAACAAATTGTGGTAACATTATACAAGTCTTGAGGAAAGAAAAAGCGTTTAACGAGGATCCTACCTATTAATTTTCGCAACAAACGTGGTGATAGGAATGAAAAATTAACTCATCCAAAGATGAATGACGGAGAAGGTTTGGAAAAACTCTCTTGTTATTCGACAACAAGGTTGTGAAAACGCCGACGGAAGAAGTAATACATCTTCTTAAGGCTGCACTTTATGAACGTTCTACTTATATAGACACTAACGATGATTGTTATATAAGTTTAGAACGAGGTTAAAAGAAAGATTCAAAGGAACTATAATGAAAACCCTTTGGCACGGTGGGATAAGAATGGAATTGAAGTCATTCTAAAGGTAAAAGAAGGTAAGAAAAATGAATTGGTTAGATATAAACCCATTCTTATGAACATGAAGGATAAAATGGATATGCGAGATGATTATCAAGGAGCATATTGATCTCAAGCTTATTGAGTCAAGTACCTCTCCATATAGTAGTCCGGGATTTACGGTAAGAAATCATGGAGAAATCAAGAGAGGTAAACCACGATTAGTAATTAACTACAAGGGGATTAATCAAATCCTTGAGTTTGATGGTTACTATATTCCGTGCGAGAGAACACTTAATTGATTGTATCCGAGGTGCAAAAGTGTTTTCTAAATTCGATTGCAAGTTTGGATTCTACCCATTAAATTGGAAAAAGAATAAAAAAGGAACACCACTTTCTCCACACCACAAGGACAATATATTTAGAAAGTTATGCCAATGGGATTGGCTAATGCACCCCAAATATACCAAAGAAAAATGGATAACTTGTTTAAAGATTATTTCGAGTTTATGTTTGTCTACATTGATGACATATTAATTGCATCTAAGAATATGAAGGATCATATCAAACATTTAGAAATATTTTTCGATGCATGTCATAAAGAAGGATTGGTGCTCTCGAGAAGAAAGCAACAATTGGGGTCAATAAAATTGAATTATTAGGAGTTCTTATTGATCATCTTGGTATAGAACTTCGGGAACATATAATTGAAAAAATAGTCAACTTTCCTGACGTCTTGAGAGATAGGACTCATTTACAATAATTTTTAGGAGTCATAAATTTTGCTTTGGGAATTTTATCAAAGACTTAGCAAAATATAGAAAAGATTTCAGAATACTTACAAAGCAAAAGAGAAATTTGTATGGAAAGAAATACATACATAACGAGTACGTGAGTTGAAACAGGTTTGTAAGAACTTGCCTAAACTCGCTATACCTCAAGATAATGATGAATTAATAGTTTATACGGATGCTAATGATTTTCGATGGGCTGTGCTTATGAGAAAATCGAAAGCAGGAGAAGAACCATGCAGTACAGAGGTGGTCTCTTCATAGAAAGTCAAGCTAAAGCCTGGCATATCAATGAAAAAGAGTTTTATGCGGCCTGAAGTGGCCGTTATTCCTACTTGCTAAAGAATTTACTTTAAAAGTTGATAATACGAATGTTAAAGCTTTTTTAAAAATAAATTAGAATAGAAAATAGAAAAGGCTCGTATTATTAGATGGCAAGCGAGAATGTCAATATTATGTGTTTAATATTGTCGTTATTAAATTCCATGAAAATATTCTTGCAGATTTCATAACAAGAGATGGAGCCATCAAAGGTTGATTCCATCGCCACAAGAGTAAGACACCTCCGAGAAAATATCACGGAGATGCAAAAGTAATATGACCAATTGACTTTAAATGCAAAAATGCGAGGACATGTACAACAAGTAGATTTGGAAACTATCCAAACATCCATCAATGGAGTAAGATACGCATAATTTTTATTGTGGCAAACATTGGAACCTCCATTGCTGCGAGCGGAGTTCACCATCGGTAACCCGAGAAAGAAAAGAATGAACAAAGGTTCAAACTGAACCTCAACAAGATTTCCGGGTTCCAGAACCAAGAAAGGCTAACACGGCTACACAAGTCCTTCTTCCAACTTGGAAGATAAAGATATTAAACATACGGAACCAACATCCGATGTTTCAAGTCAACCCAACACCTCTGGGGTTAAAGAGGAAGAAAACAACCTAAGACCTCGAGACAGTCCTAAACGAGGTTGATACTAACATTCCAAGTATCGAGTCATGCTAGTTTTTCAACGATACATAGAAAGACCTAGTTATAGGATATGAATTAAAGCCGAACATTTTTATCATGATGTCTCTGGTAAATATCCACGGCTATGGGTACTCAAAGGGGCAAATCCCATAGAGGTCAATAGATGGTATAAATTTGGGGCTCTTGCCTCGGTTATTCTTGTCTCACCGGGGTTTTATGAAATATCCAGGATACAGTTGGGTTATTAATGCAATAGTTGAATGCTTTGGCATAACAACCCTCATCTCAAAAGGAGACGAATTGGAAATAAAGTTCATCTCGGAGTCATGAAAATCCGACAATGTAGAAAGACATCCATCCTTCCATTTCATGAAGCTACAAAGGCCGAGACAAGAAGGCCTTAAATTATATTAAGGAACAGGATACAAAACCAACGCTAGTCATCAACCTAACGGAAGACGAAATGTCCACAAGAAGAGCTTGGGGAATTTGGAGTCCATCTCACAGAGATGGACAAAGTAAAGTATCCATTCAAAATATATCAAAATTCAGCGAATGGATCCTTTCTACTCAACATTATGACAAGAGGTACTACCGATTTTGCTAATGATGCATTTGAAGCTAAACGAGCAATGATCCGGAAAAATAAGTTACCGCGACCAAAAACACAAGCCGAAAAATTTGCAACATGATTCATGTTGGGAGATGGCACGAGCATATATGCGAAAGTTGTGAAACACAAGAGAGGCCATTATTCGGAAAAAAATTTCGAGTAAAAGGACCGCCGAGAAAAAGAAGAATATCCCGGGGAAGAAGACAAGTTCCCCAGGAGTTTTAAAACCCCAATCTTAAGAGATCTAGGGAAAAGGAGAAAAGTTTAAATGTAATATTTAGTTTAAATTTTTGAAAAAAGTAAAGTGTCAAGAAACCCACTATTAAAGGTGCGGATCCAACAAGAAACCCATTATTAAAAGTGTAAGTCCAAGAAGGGTCCAAGAGTTATCCCATTATTAAAGGTGTAGGTCCAAGAGTCATCAGTTGCATGGGATACCCCTCCCACTTGAATCTTACGGACAAAAGAGATTGGAGAACGAGTCGTGCAAGCTTTGGAGCCATCCGACAAAAAAGATAAGGCATCGTGAATCTAATGGAAAAATGAGTCGGCATTAATACATTGGATACCGACAAGAGGACCCCTCCATGTGAAGATAAAGCTGTCCTTCAATAATGAAGGGACGAAGAGGCTCCCAAACCACTATATAAAGGCTCAAGAAGAATGAAGGACGCATCCGAAAATTATCCTCGGTCTTATTTTCTTAGAGTGATAAAAATAAGAGTCCTTTGTTTGAGTGTTTTGAGTGTTTAAGTTTATGTACTTAGTGTGCAAAGCTACTATGAGTAGCTAAAAAGGATAGTCTCTTTCCGAAGGGGATTTATCCATGTAATATTTATGATTTCTATATAAATAAAAGGCTTTACGCCCTTTGTTGTTCATAAACAAAAGAGTATTTCACACCTCGAGATAGAGAACGAGCGAGGTTGCACTGAAGTATTGATGAAGGAGTCCATGATAGGAATCATCCGCTGAGGCCGCGTTGTTGAGCCGTGAGGAGCATCTCGTAAAATCCAGGTAGGGCATAACACGAGGTATACTTCGGTTAAAAGGTATGAATTTAGTTTATAAGACAATTAGTTTACGGAAGCATGTTGGAGTCCGACATGGTCGTAATGGACTACTTGTTTTAAGCATTGTAGTTAAACGGGTAAGAATTTTAATAAAAATTAAAAAAAAGATATTATAGTTATTTTAAGCAAAAATGAGTAGAAATTTTTTTTTAGTTAAAGTGGTTAGAAAAGATTGTGACAATTTAAAGTATTTCAAATTTTCTCCCATTTTAAAAAGTCCCACGTTATCCTCTTCATTCAATATCTTCTTTCCCAAAAACTCTCTCTACCATTGATAACACTGCAAAGTGTTCCTTCATTTCTATCAATGGCGGCTTCTTGAATCGCGATCAACATATAGACATGCAGATGCTTCTGCAAGGCTCGTCGATTCCACCGGTTTTCCTCTCGTCACCGGCGTTGTTGTCGACGACGGCGCTCTTTTGCAGCGCCACACCCCCTTCTAGGCATTTACGCAAACACTATGTGAGCAAATGGCCGCTTTCGCGCCGCCGTCGCTCATCCTCCTCTGACTCACTCAATCTAAAGTCTCTTACCTCTCGCGTCGTCCAGCTCACTCGTCGCCGGCAGCTTGCTCAGGTCATTTATGTCATTTCCTTGCTTGCTTGCTTCTTTTTTTTTTTTTTCGAACAAGTAGTTATATTATTTCGTTCGTTAGTTCATTGTGTGTGGGAGATTTAACGGTTCCTTTGCGGCTGTATTTCCGGTTTGATGTTTCTTCTAATGTGTGGATTTGATGTTTGATTCAGCGATGTCCCTTTGTGTGCATCAAATATGTTGTTAACAATCTTCTGCAATTTGACATATTCACTATGTTAGCGTAAATAATTTAGGTTATTGTTTCAATTGATTGGTGGATTTGGTATTTGATTCAGCAGTTTCCCTTTATTGTGGATGAAATATGTCAATATATAGTAGAAAGGAATATATTCTCTCTGCAGCCTACTGTGCTCAGTTATACAGGAAATTTAGCTACAGAAGTTCATTTTTTATCTCAGAAGTTTCTTGTTGTATTTCTATTTTCATTAGAGTCTTCATACTGAACTTCCACTTTTAGCCCAAGCATTTTTTTCCCCAGTCAAAATGTAACTTTTTTTTCTTTTCTTTTCTCTTTTTGTAGATTATAATTTGCTAATACATTAAGTTACTGTGCATGTGCCAGAGTAAATAATTTGTCTTTTTTTATTTTTTTATTTTAATTTATTATTTTTTTATTTTAGATATTTGAGGAAATGGAGATTGCAAAGATGCAACATGGGAAGCTGAACATTATTGTGATGAATGCTGTAATACAGGCTTATAAGCTTCATTGCCATGACATTAAATCGGCTCTTAGATTGTTTGATGAAATGTCAAGGCCAGAGGGCTGTGGGGTTGATGATGTAACCTATGGTACGCTTCTGAAGGTACTCAAATTTCTGTTCTTGAATGTGTTTTTGTAGTGGTTGAATGTGCTAGATTTGTGGAGTATTTCTGTTATTGTATGAGTAGAGTTTACAGTTGACCTCTTAGTTTGCTTCAACATTTACCTTGCCTGGTTAGTTTCAATATTGTAGGAATGACTCGCCCCTTTGTACTCTCTATATATATACATATATACCTTGCCCAATTACGTTTTCACTCACTTTTCCATTACCATCTGTGGTTATTTTGTTTGGCGAAGCAAGTTGCTTATGAACAGCGGTCTGTTATACATGATTAGAGATGTGCGGTTATAGAGCTTCTAAAAACTTGCATCAGTTAGCTACCTCTCATTTTGTTCTAGGAAAAGCTCTGTTAGTAGTGGTATGCACAAAGGAACATTTTAACATAACAGTGTTCATTTAAAAGCATAGCTTGCTTACTAGTGCTTATGAAGGTGAAGTTCAAGAGGAGTGTCCTCACCTTGTCACTTACTAGTTTCAACTTTCAATCGATTATGGATGTGTAGAAGCTAGTAAAAGAGAAACAATGAATGAGATAATAATGTATATCCAGGTGACATAGTAAGTTAGACACGATTAGCATCCCACTGGTTGGTTCCAGGTGGCTGTCTTTTCTGCTGCTTTTTTCATGGAGCGGGAGTGGTTAAAGCTGCATTAGTAAGATCTCCATTTTATGTATTGATGGTACAGATTCTGAAAATGTGTACATTGGATTCTGTGGGATCTGAAAGGAAATAAATCCCTTGATTATATAATAGTCATAGACTTTTCATATCTTTGGTCATAAAGGGCAGATGTGGAAGTGTGGATTTTTTTCAGGCCAAAAAGATTCTCTTTTCTCAGTAGATGTGCTGTATTATGCTGTTTAGGGAACCATGTTATTAGCAGATTACCATAGTAGTAAATGAACTACAAAACTCCTTTTCTAAGCGTAGGGCATTCTTATCTTAGATTCATGCATCCGTTTCATAATCTATTTCTTCCTCATCTTATTGTCGAAAGTGCATTTTCCCTTGATATGTGTTCTCTATGATAAACTGCTAGTCTTCTTTCATAAAGGGTTTGGGTGATGCACGGAGAATTGATGAAGCATTTCAATTGCTTGAGTCTGTGGAGCAAGGTACCGCTGTTGGTAGTCCACAATTGTCTGCACCCATGATTTGTGGTCTGTTGAACACTTTAACTGAATCAGGTTAGGTTTCCACTCAAAATATTGTTTCAGTTTTCCTCCATTGCTGATAGATCTGCAAACTTCCTTCTATTATGTCATAATGTTAATTTGGGAGGAGTCCATTGTTGTGTCTTACCTTCTAATTTATATCTTGAATTTACACTAGGATTCACTTTCTATAAGCTGTCTCCAGTTTCCAAAAGGCTATGCTTGCTGATCTTACTTCTCTTATTGATGATCTAGTGCAGGGATCTCCGCCGTGCTAATGGGCTTCTCGCAAGATATGGTTATGCACTTCAAGAAGGTGGAAACCCATCAATATTGACCTTTAACTTATTAATGAAGGTAATTTTTCTGAATTTGATGTTCTGTTGCAATGGTGGTGTAATGATTTCCACCTTTTGCCCTTCCCTGAGTTAATTTTTCATGTGGGCTACAAAGCTGAGAAATAACCTGACGTGTATTTCCTATTTCAGGGATATATAACTGCTGGTAATCATCAGGCAGCATTAGGTGTGCTAGATGAAATACTGAGACAGGGCTGGATCCTGATAAGCACAGCTACAATACTTTAATTTTTGCATGTATCAAGAATGGGAACTTAGACAGAGCGTTGCTACTTTTCGAGCAAATGAAGGTCTCATGCACGTGTCTGAAAGGCTAGTTTAGAGCCTCATGAATGAGTGATATTATATAATGAAAATGGCAGTTTCATTAACAATTACTATTTCTGTTGCAGGATAAAGCACAGAACAACAAGCGGTTTGATCTTTCCCCGATCTTGTCACTTATACTACATTGCTACAGGTCTGTGGTTTCTGCCATATATTCCAATTTAGTTATCTCGGAGTTTTAATAATAGGACATTCTTTTTGTGTTTTTGAGCTGAATTTTATGCAGTCTTTTGGAAAATGACATGTAGCTACTATGCAGCAATTCTAATTAAAATCTTTGATATCGAGTTTCTTCTTGTTTGACGTGATGCCATATTGTAGGGGTTTGGGCATGCCAAGGATATTATGTTGGTAAATAAGATCTTGACAGAAATGAAATCAGACAACAAATTGCTAATTGATCGTGTTGCATACACTGCAATTGTGGATGCACTGCTAAATTGTGGATCAATCAGAGGTATTTTAATTTTAGATTGCTTCAATATGTAGTCATTGTATGGGTTCATAATGATTATCTAAAAGAAGGGGAAGGTGTTTATTACAATTCCAATTAGGTTAAGATGCCATTTGCTTTCACGATATCAATGCTAAGTCCATCTATTGCTAATGACAATGTATCCCCAAATTTCCAATATCTTCTACTTGGTACCATCTTTCTTTTAATCTACTCTTTTTATATTATAAAGTTTGTGGTTCCTAATTTGTGTTTGATATCTTGTTCATACAATATCAATTTATTTATCACAAAACAGCTATTTTATGCAGTCTTTTCTTGAATAATTCTCAGGGGCTCTCTGTATCTTCGGGAGATGATAAAGTTAGCTGGTCGAATCCGTGTATTGAGGCCAAAGCCTCACCTCTTTCTGTCGTTGATGCGTGCATTTACTGCTAGGGGTGACTACAAAATGGTTAGGAGACTCCGTGAACGCATGTGGTTAGATTCAACTGGAACAATTTCCTCTGCTATACAGACAGAATCTGATCATCTTTTAATGGAGGCAGCTTTAAACCAAGGCCAGGTAAATTTACCTAAAATAACTGGTTGGTGTCACTTTTTTCCAATTATCTGCTTATATTTTTATTTTACTTTAATCCTTGATAACACAAAGGGCAAATCACACCTTAAAGTTTCTAGAGCTTGGGCAATATGGTTGGTCGATGGCTATAAGACACTAAATCACATCTATGATGATATGAGAGGGTATGCTTGGGCAAGGGAACTTTGATGATTAATGGTTCTGGCTTAGGAAGTAACTATCCATTTATTCATTTTTCTTTTCCATTTTATACTCGGCCTTAAAGATATCACTGCAGAAGCACAAAAGGTCTCGTTTCTTTATTTTCTTCTATAAGAATCAACATGTAATATCATTGACTATTTTGCTCGATTCCAAAATTAGTTTGTTTTTATATCAGAGAATTTTTTAAGCTCCATATCTATAATGCTTCTTGGTAACAAGTTTTGAGTTTGGAAATGACTGTTTCCATGTTATATCAACAACTTGCTAATGTAAGTCATCTTGCCAGTTACGTGATGCACTTTACTCTGGATTTTTCTGCAGGTTGACTTGGCCTTACAAATACTTAAGATGGTTATGTGGAAATGGAGAGACATATCTTGGAACAGTCGAGGCGGCATGGTATATTCTCTGCGTCATATTCTGAGTATATGGGAAATATAAACATAACATAATTAAAATTTATTTATGAGTCTGTTTTGGATAATGGATGACACTGGCTAATTCTTAGCCACCACGTTACAAGTCTTGCATGCTACAGTAATTTGCAATAGCGAAGCATGTCGAGTTTGTCCCCCAGAATATGGACTTAGAATCCATGCTTGGAACCCAAACCCTTTCCTATAATATAAGAAATCAGAATTGAACCAACACTTTGAGATAGCAAAACTAAGGTCCTATCCGAAATCCGGTCCTCCCCAACAGGTTAGTTTCATTAGATTCACTTTATATTATAATTTCATATTAAAAAATTAATGCAACCAAATACTGTGGAAATATATCTTCTAAAGTAACAATAAGTCAGTACGTATGTAATAAATTTGAAAATATTAAGCAATATCATATAGTGTGTCTGGTTTGAAAAAAAAAAACCAAGACCCACTCTAAACCCATCCTTTATCTGCTTGCAACGATATGCTTTCTATTTCCCAGCTTCCCTTTTTTCCTGGAAAGAAATTGAACTTCATTAAAAAGAAATAAAGAGGGATGAGAAGTCCCTCAAGAATACAAAGCATCCTATAACACCATTACAATAAAGCAAACCCCCAATCCCTTATCAAATCCGAAAGGCAAATGCCTTTAAGCAAACTATGACTAGAGGCCCAAAGACTAGCTCTAAATTTAACCCTTCCCCATACATCCTCTAAAGATTCACGAGTATCCTCAAAAATTCTATTATTCTTCTCAAGCCACACAGACCAAACTACAGCCGAAACAATTATCCTCCAAAGAAATTCATATCTCTTGCTAAAGGAACCTCCTATGTTGGCCTGAAACAAATCAATAGCAGTCTGAGGAGGAACCCATGTGTTAATTCAAACATCACATTGCAGGTTGCCGTACGACTTGAGGCATTGATGGGTTTAAACAGGTCTATGTTGAGTCCTCGTATAATTCCTCAGGTATAAGTTCTCCTGTAATTTGAGCAGCAGTAGATGAAGTACAATCAACATAGCTCAAGGTCTAATTCGGTTCATCATCTTAGGTATCACTTAGAGATGCAATTGAGTGCATCATGATACCGTTTGAACAAGCTTCGCCACTTCAAGCATCTTTGCAATTGAAGCAAGTGATTATGCGTTTTTTCAAGGATTCTGTTGTGCCCATCATAGATGAGTGGGGAGGCTGTGTGGGGATACTGCATCGTGAAGACTGTGATGTGGTAATTTATCTTGCGTTTTAACTGCTTAATATCCTTTTCATTGCATAAAATTTGATATTTGATACAACTTTATAATAATTTTGGATCAATCACATTCCTGCAGCTAGATGCCCCTCTTGCAACACTAATGAGATGTCCACCACCTTGTGTTACAATTTCAACTTCAGTTGGTTGTGTCATCGATCTTATGTTAGAGAAGAGGTACAAAATGGTAGTAGTTGTCAAATACAATGAATTTCTTGGAATATCATCTACCTCAAACTTGAGGGCTGTAGGAGTTTTTACCTATGAACAACTCTGTAAACTTACAAAAAGCTCATCAGCAACCATCGATGAGCAATTTTGCCCGTCAAAAAGTTATAAATATATTTGAGATGAGTTTTTGTTGGCTTAACCAAGTCTTTTTTTCCTGCTCTCTCTCTCTCTCTCTCTCTCTGATTTCTCTCTCAGAGAAAGAGAGAGAGAGATTGGTATCAGATACCAATATGAATGTGGTGGATGATCATAGCAACCCGTTTGTTTATTTGGATAAACTCACATGCTTGATATGAAGATAATTGATGGGAATAACCATAAAAGTATGAAGTGAAAATATGATTGGAATACATTAGCTGTAGCTTACTATCATAGATTTTGAGAAGCATGAAATAAAAATATCAAAATCGTGCATGCACTATCATTTAGAATAGTACAGTGTATTCTGTATTCTCTCTTGTACATAAATTACTGGTGTTTGCATACATATATGTATCTAACAGAAGTTGGTTTTCATTCCGAAAACTAAGCATATAAGCTGTTTGTTATCTCTTACCTTTCCTGCAATGATATCACAGTTTCAAAGGCTCCCCGCGAGAGCTTTCACCCGATTTTTCCTCTGTTCTTGTAGCTTGCTTGCTGTCTCCTCGATGACATCATTCGAAAGTGCACAATCCTTCTTTCCATGTGCTCTTTCTACTTGTTTTGGACCTTTATTTTCTGCAGGTTCTTGCTTCTTTACAATTACTTCTTCTTTGCTTTCTGTTTCTATAAACTCAGGGGCTTCTCTTTCACTATCTATCTCTGTTGCTTCTTCTTTTTCTATTTTTCCATCTCTCTTACATCTTCTTTAGCTTCTTCATGAGAATTTTCATCATCTTCTTCCAACACTTGGACGTAAACTGATTTGTCGTCCGAGTCTTGTATCTTCACATCTGGAACAGTGTTTTCATGTCCTGAATCTGTCGAAAGCTCAGAAAACCACGATCTTGGCATCCGTATCATCGATCTCAGCTTCACTTTTGTTTGCAATATCTAATGGTTCTTGATCTTCTACAACTAAATGATCATCTGTACCCTCTTGATCATCAACTTTCTCCCTTTTATCTCCACCAATGTATGATACTTGATCTTGAGCCTCTGCTTCAGCTTCTACAACACTTGGAATTTTGACATTCAGAACGCAAGTAACGTGTTCCCTTGTTGCTGAAGAACCACTTTCGATCTCCATAATCCCGGGCTGCTCTTCTTCACATTGCTTGCAGTCGTCCCTTGCTTACTCGGTGTTTTCAGATTCTTTGGTTTCTGGGAATCAACGGGTTTCCCGGATAATGAAGATCGACTA
Source organism: Paraleonurus japonicus (assembly GCA_030762865.1). Taxonomy (NCBI): domain Eukaryota; kingdom Viridiplantae; phylum Streptophyta; class Magnoliopsida; order Lamiales; family Lamiaceae; genus Paraleonurus; species Paraleonurus japonicus. The sequence goes on from CM061056.1 coordinate 40,923,312, forward strand.
GATGCATTGGTTGGAATGCGCGTTTTTGCATGGGAGAGACAGTCTTGATTGTTCTGGCGACTGTAGGCTTTTGGGGTGTTTCTGGTTTCTTGCCTTGTTGCTTAGAAGCATTTGTAGCCGTTGATCTTGGCTTGATCAGAGAGGTGGGACCCTGTTTCTGTGATGAAGATGAAACACTAGTTTTTGTAGATTGATTTAGGGTTCCTTTGACTGGTGTTTTTTTGTCTGTGAAGGAGAGGCTTTCTTCTCCTTCACTACACCAATCTCTACCTTTTTGTTGCCATTTGATGAGTAGAAGTTCTCAATATATACCTGCATTTGAGGAAAAAAAAATCATGTCATTATAGTTTCTCTTTCGATTGATAAGATAAAACACGAGCAGCGACAGAAAATTCGGTCATGATCGAAAGCACACACATTATTGATGTATACAAACATTCAAATTCGCTACTAAATGGCTACCTGATGATCCTATCATGTTGTAAAAAATAATATAGAGATTAAAAAAGAAAATCGAAGTTCAAAAGAAAATTTTCGATTTCACATGCATATTATGTTGTCTTGATATACATATAAAATTCAGATCTTTATTATTTACACCAACATTTCACTACATGTAGAAATACAGACGCATAATAAAAAGATAGATGGAATAATATTGTGATTGTGGACCTTAGATGATGCAAAAATGATGAAGCCTTTTATTTTATTTTTCTTCCCAAGTAGAATGATAAAGAAGATGGAAAAGGATTCATGTTGTAATGAAAGAAAGTTTGACAGTAAAAGAAAGGAAGAAATGAGAGGCTTTTTGTGAAATGGGGTTGCTCACTTTGAATCAAACCTTAAATCATGGGCCACCCCATATATTTTAGACATGACCTATCCGTTTGTAATATATATATATATATATATATATATATATATATATATATAAAGTGTGTGTATATATATATATATATATATATATATATTACTTTATATGACTAAATAATCAATGATGCATTTTGATCGGTAAATGTTAGTCTGTTAGTTGTTAATAGTTAGTTCACCAAACACGCAAACACTCCTAGATTTTTCTCCAAGCCACCTTATAACTCCATAATTCGTTCCCAAAGGGAATCGAACCCAGTCTCCCACTAAAGTGAAGAACCCGGTGGCCGGGTGGACTAAACCATCTTGTTAATTTTTTTAATCAGAAACCACTTGGTTAATTAATATCAAGTATTTATTAACCACGTGGCTTAGTCCACGACCACCGGGTTCCTCACTTTAGTGGGAGATCGAGTTCGATTCCCTTGGGAACGAATATTTACCGATTAAAAAAATCAAGTATTTATTATGGAGAATACAAATAAATCTAATAAATGATCTCTTGATTTGAGCAATGAATGCTATGAGCGATTTAATGTTAATGATTGAAACTTCAAAATGACTCTTCAAAATGACTCATCTAGTAGGTTGTAGGAAACTTCCCTAGATTAGACATGCTCAAACCGAAACCGAACCGCGGTTCGAACCGTTTCGGTTTGAAACCGCCGGTTCGGCAAAACCGCCTGCTTCGGTTTATAAACCGGACCGGAACCGAGTATTAGACGGTCCGGTTTCGGTTTCGTCATTGCAAAACCGTAAACCGGTTTAACCGAACCGGCGGTTAAACCGAAACCGGTGGTTTTGCGGTTAAACCGCCGGTTTCCGGTTTTTGTATTTTTTTAAATTTGAAATTTCAAACGGACGGATCAGACTAGTTGACCGTTGGAGATCAACGGCCCGGATCATCCGACCGTTAGATGGAACCGGGTTCGGCGGTCAAACCGCCGGTTTTGACCGTTACATTCAAAATTTTTTTTTAATTAAATTTCCCACCTCTATAAATACCCCACACCTCTTCTCATTTTTACTACACCAATTCTTACTCTCTTACTCTCAATTCTCAATTCATACTCTCTCAATTCTCAAATTCTCTCAATTTCAATTATTATACTTATATTATAGTTATATTAGTTTAGTTTACTTATCTATTTATATACTTATATTATACTCAAATTCTTATATAGTTATATTATTATATACTTATATTATACTCAAATTCTTATATAGTTATATACTTATTACTATATTATATTATATACATATACACTACATTTATTATATTATATACACTTATTATACATTATACACTACACTTATTATTTTATTATACACTTATACACTTTACAAAATCAACCGAAAATGTTTAGCCGAAAGTCAAAGGGCAAAGGCAAAGCTTCCACCTCCGGTTCTCAATCATCTCTTCCACCTCCTCCTAGCAATGTAACCAATGCTCCTATTTTTGATCTCGACGATGATCGCGATGATGCTATTCGTGAAACTCTCGGTGTTGGTTACGAAGATTATATATTTTCGGATGATGATCAACCCGACGCCGCCACTCAAATGCCTCCACCACAACCACGACGAGGCCGAGCCACCACTCAAGAAGAAAGTGACGATCAAGAAGAAACGCCAACTCCGGATTCAAACCAATCAAGAAAGGTGTTGAAGTCCATGACGTTTGTTCGTCATTTTAAGAAGAATTACGTGGGGAAGGATTCAAAAGGGAGGGACAAGTTCGAGGCGATTTGCAACTATTGCAACATGAAATATTCGTTTATAAAAGGAAACAGATATGGAACGTTGAATAGTCATACAAAGTCGAAGCATCCGGCGGAGTGGGGGATTGCAACGAGCCAAACGCAACTTTCAAGTCACGGATATACCGAGTCCTTCGGTGGTGGAGCTCAAGGCGCTGTAAGTACTTCTAACACTAATATTTGGAAATATGATCAAATTGCTTATAGAAAACTTTTAGCAAAAATGATATGTGTGCAACATCTTCCTTTTAGTACTCCGATAATTTTATGTGGACCGAAATGGTTCAACTTGGTCTTCAACCTTGTGCGAAAAAAGTTTCTCGTAGTACTACTACTCGTGATGTAGCTAAAGTTGTAGGAGAATATAAATATGCATTGATTAACCGTTTTGCCGATTTTGATGGTAAAGTTTCAATTTGTGCCGATATTTGGAGTGATAATTTTCAAAAGCATTCTTATATTGGAGTTACTTGTCATTGGATTGATGAATCATGGACTTTAAACAAAAGATTAATAGCTTATAAAGATTTTGATACCGATCACTCCGCCGTTAATATTAGAGATAAATTGCATGATATATTGAATATGTATGTTTTAACCCATAAAGTTTTTTTCATTGGTTTTGATAATGCTAGTGCTAATACCGCTAGTATTGAAGATTTAAAGGCGATTTGTCAACCGTGCCTTGGAGGTAAATTCTTTCATATTAGATGTATGTGTCATATTTTGAATTTATGTGTTCAAGATGGTTTGCATGCTTTAAGAGAACAAATTGCTCCTATTAGAGATGCTATTTATTATATGACTCGTCGTTCTAGTTTAATGAAAAATGGAAATTTTTTTGTAGAAATAACAACGTGCATCCAAAAAAATTTCTCTTGATGTTTCTACACGTTGGAATTCTACCTATAAATTATTAAATGAGTCTAATGAATATAAAAATCATTTATGTAATTTTTTTGCTAATGAAAATATTGGTTTTCGTTTATATCCTCAATATTGGGATCCTTGCGTGAAAATATGTGAAATTTTGGGTATTTTTAATGATGCTACTTAAGCGATGTCTAAAATTTATGAGCCTACTAGTCATATTGCGGTTAATTATTGTCTACAAGTTGTTGGTGTTTTACGTGAAAATTTGCATGATACTATGTTGCATTCTAGCGTGCTTTCTATGATGGAAAAATGGACAAAATATTTTCACGAAATTCCCGATTTATTTTTAGTTGCTAAAGTGTTTGATCCTACGTTTAAATTAGATGGTTTAGAAGATTTGTTAAATTTTTATTATGAAACTTTGTATCCATGCGGTGATGTGACGGAATTTGATCAATTTAGTGATATACGTCCTAATGTAAGTGAGATAGTTGCTAGAGTTAGACAAATTATAGTAGATTTACTTAGAGAGTATGCGGGACCACCTCAAACTCAAACTCGTGCTACTTCTTCTTCATCATCTTATAGTTCTACTTCAATGTCTACATCATCCGGTCCTATTCTTAGTCGAATTAATACTTTTTTGGATAATCGTTACCAAAAAAGGGCACGATCTTCTTCTAACACTTGTCAAGATTTAGAAACATATTTGTCACTTAATGTTGAGTATGAAGCGGACGAACAAAGTGAGAAAGGTGTCGACGTGCTAAAGTGGTGGGGGAGGAGAGCAAGTATACTTCCGGTGATGTCTAAGGTTGCTAGAGACATTTTTGCATGTCACGCCTCAACCGTTGCTTGTGAACAAGCTTTTAGCTTGGGGGTTATACGTTAGATGCGACGAGATCAAACATGACCGTGGAAAATGTCGAGAACCAATGCTTGCTCGATGATTGGGTAAGAGCGAGCATAGAGCTCAAGTAGCTCTTGTAGAAGATGAAGATAGCGAAGAATGGACGACATCCACCGGCGGAAGTGAAGGGTAAAGAATCGAGCATTCAACCGTATCAACCGAAAAGGTAAATTTTGAGGTAAGAGAACTACGTGGACTTTGATTCCTAATTGGATACGTAGGCACCTTAATTTTAAGTTATAGACTTAGAATTTCTAAGTTAATTTCTTAAAATTAAGCTCAAGTCAAATTTCTTTTATCCCTCCCCTTCCCTTTAATTGTATTTAATTTGTAATTGATCAATATTCTAAAGTTGTAATTTGTAAGTTGTAAATTTGTAATATTTCAATTTCAATATTCTAAATTGTAATATTTTTAATTTTGTTGTAAGTTGTAACATTTCAATTTCTAATATTTTTATAAGTTGTAAATTCATTTACATTTTAAGTTGAATAAATTCATTTATATTTCAATTTCAAATATTTAATTTTAAGTTGCAATTTGCAAACTTGCAATGTAATTGTAAGTTAAATTAAAATCAATTTCAATGTAAATATAAATTAATTTGTACATGTAATGTAAGTTGTAAATTGTAATACTATTTTTGATATTATTTCTAAGTTATAACAATACACGTAACATGATTAAAATTTAAAAAGATAAAAAATAAAAAAACAAAAAAAAAAAAAAGAAAGAAAAAAACCGCCGGAACCGCGGTTCGGGACGGAACCGCGGTTCGGGCAGAACCTAAACCTTAGAACCGCCGGTTCGGTTTCGGTTCCAAAAATTGGAAAACCGAAACCGCCGGTTTGGAACCGGAACCGGCGGTTCGGGCGGTTGGGCACCTCTACCCTAGATTGGTCTCAAACCACCGTAAAACGACATCTCCGGATGAAGGAACCCTAGATCTAGAAAGACCAATCAATCCGAGGAAGGGCTATCGAGGCTAATCATAGGCTAAACGAGAGGTTAGGTGATCCGACACAATTCCAATCCAGTCATCGTGACGGAGCAAGCAATAGAGGGCCCAAATAAACCGATAAAATTAAATATTTTAAGATATATTTAAACATTATATTATATATTAAATAAATTTTGATAAAGTTAAAAAATGAATTTTATTACACTAGAATTCATTTACTTACTATAATATATATCATTCATCTGAATCAAATTAGTATTAATAATTGTTGTTTCAACAATAAGCAAACTATATATTCAAATAATAATACTGATATTAAAAATTAGGATAAACAACTTTTTAAATAAGTAAATAAATTTAGAGTTGTAATAGAGTAAAATAATAATAAAAATTAAGAGGAGAAGTGTTAAAAAAACGTAATCAAATAAGTAATAATTAGTGATATTAAAAATCAAGATAAATTCTTTTATAAATAAATAAATTTTAGAGTAATATCTAAGTGATATAAAAAGTTAAAGATGAGAATAGATTGAGTCATAAGGGCTAAAAAGATTTAGAAAAAAATAGACTTCAATAGAAATTGAGACTAGGGTTGACAAGATAGCATAGTTTTTAAACTCTCTCGTAAACCAATAACTAAGACACTCCATTTATTAAATAAGTTTTTGGAACTAAAGATATACTACATACTAATTTTTTAGAAAAGGCCACTGGCTCCGTCCTGCCAATCATCATATTATCCAAAGGCAAAAACTTGTATCACACCGTCTCATGCATGAGGCGAATCACTTTTTAATAAATTGTTATCACTTTTTTAAAAAGTGATACAAATTAGTATAAAAGTGATAACAAATTAAAAAGTGATAACAATTTATGAAAAGTGATAACAATTTATGAAAAAGTGATAACAAATTATGAAAAAGTGACTTGAGACGGTCTCACACAAGAGTGCCTTATCCAAATAAGTAATTTTTCGTAATATATAATCTTTACGAAATAGAATTTCAAGATATATATTAATATAATATAAATATATATTTAAACAAAAAAATATGATAGTATTATATATTTATATTTATTAAATAAAAAATTAACAAATTGACACGAGTCAACATCGATGTTGTCATTGCCAGAATTAATTCTCATTTTCTCATATATATATATATATATATATATATATTACCTATCTATATTTAGAATCTAATCATATGTGTCATTCGATTCATACATTATATATTTGATAACTTTTTAACAACAACATTTCATTTTAATTTTTCTCCTCTCTCATTCACTCCTCATTTTTCTTTATTTCTGCGTATGATCTATATCATTCAATTTTAAAATCTAATCTCAATTGTCCATCTAATTTATATTTGTTTATAAATACATATCATCTATCATTCTATTCATTTCACAAAACATAATTTTTATTCTTCTCTCTTCTCTAGCCATTTTTTTGCGAGTCAATACTAATCTATCACATTTCTTCCATATTTATTTTCTCTTTTCTCTAACCATTCTTTTTGCAGGTCACCAATATTAGTCATCTCTTTCCTCTATTTTTTCATATAATATGTGTTTTTAGATTGTTTATATTTTCTCTAACCATTTGTTTTGCGGAGTCAATAATATTAATCAATTTTTTTCTTTGATGTTGTATTTATCTATTTTTTGTAATCTCATTTCTATACTTTGGTTTATGTATTTAAATTTTTTTTTAATTTTGTGTTTTCTACAATTTGATGTTTCTTTATTTATTATTATTATTATTATTATTATTATTATTTTTTTTTTTTTTTTGCAGATTTGTTAATTTTTCTTTTTTCTTTTATATATATATACACATTTAATTTAGTGTTTTTGTTGTTCTAATTCATATCAACTAACATTATCATTCGTGTGTGTGTGTATATATATATATATATATATATATATTAGGAAATTAATGTATTTTTGAAGATCTTAAAGACAAATATATCGGTGTTTATAACCATTAGTGACTTTATTAATAATAAAAATTAATAGTTAGATCATACGTAATATCATATGTATTAATTTACATGTTTATTTTTTCAAAGTCTAGATTAATTGTATATGTATAATTTATGGTGTATCTTTGATGTATTCAATATAAATTTTTATATAAAATAAAATAAACAATATTAGAGAGATCTTGAGATTGAAGGACTATAGATTTGTGTTTAAATTAGGGCTAGTTACTTAGGGGTACAAAAATTAGACCCCTTAAGACTATAAGATACAAAAACTTTTCTAATTCCTTTCATCTACAAAAAATATCAATGTTGGACCAATTTACCCTTCTTCCACTTTTGTCACCACATTTTTGTCCTTTTCTTTTACTTTTTGACAGCCACATTTTTGTTTTTTTCCCCTTTTGACAGCCACTTTTTGACACCCACTTTTTATCAATTTGTTTCCAAGATTTAAAGATGCATTTGGACGGTAACTTTTCTATTTTTTTAATTTCATTCATATTGTATATTACCAATTCAAAATTTATAATTTTAATTGAGGGGTTCAAAATTAAGAATTAAAAAAAAAAGATAATATATCATTCTTCATTGATAAATTTGAAAATTACATATCGTAAAAAAAAAAATTACATCATTCTAAAAAAAAAAATCCATGCTCTTCTTTCTCCTCTTCCTTCAAAAAATTTATGTCTCGCACATCTGCAATTACACTACACATGTGCAACATAGTTATGCAATTCCACCGCACATGTGCAATATAGTTGTACTGATTACACCGCATATGTGGGTATTTAGTATTAATTTAGCAAGATAAACTAGCATTTGGAATATGGTTACATTTTGTGAGGGAAAGCTAAAAAAGAGATTATTCATACTATAAAAACTAGGATTCATGTAGGCGGAGAATATCGATAGAACAGTTAATTCATAAATTATTTCACATATGCAATTACACCTGCACACATGCAAAATACAACTGCACATGTGCAAATACAACAACACAAGTGATCCTCATTCAAAGTGCAAAATATATTAAAAATCGCAAGTTCTTTACTTAAAGAATGAAATCTTGAATATGACATTTGCATAAAAACACAGCATTAGTCTATTCAAAGAACTCAGACAGAAGGCTGGCATCATAAGCTTAGTAACACGCACAAAAAAACCAACACGCACATACAGATCTCATAAAACATAACAAAGTATCGAATACCATCTATTCACTCAACAGAGTCAATAACCCACCGCCTCCCCCTCTATTTTACCCCGTTAACAAACCTTCCAAGACACACATACAGTCACTCAAAATTAAGAAATTAACAAAAATTTAAGAAAAACTCCTAAATAAAAAAATTAAACATATACATAAATCAAAAATCAAAACACCGATTAAGAAAAAAATTCCAAAAACTTACAAAAGAACCGATCAATTTACGGATGAGTGATTTAAACACATAAATTATAAAAAAATTGCCAATAAAAAAATCATTGATACAAAAACAACTACTGGTGAGCAATTTCCAAAGACAAAAAATCAAACCACCATACCTTTTGATTTGAAAGACTTTGGTGTAAAGTAAAAATAGGAAAAAAAAAAAAAAAAAGAACAAAAAGGCTTACTCTTTAGATCCTGTGTTCGTGAACGGCGGATCTCGGGTGGTATATTTAAGATCTAGGGTTTCATCTCAAAGGGAAACCACAACCCCTCCACCAAATGCTACCTTTGGAGAGAGACGAGCGGCGCCTGCGGCTTCTTCCGTGCACCAGCAACGGCGAGGTTTTGGTGGCGGGCTACGGTGGTGCACCAACAAGGAGAGAGACGAGCGCCGATCTTGAGCGTCGATTTCTCTCCGTCCGCAAGGCAGAGGCGAGATCTGCTCCGGTCTTGAGTTCGTGCCCTTTTGGTGGCGGGCTACGGTGGTGCACCAGGCAAGAGAGACGAGCGCCAATCTTGAGCGTCGATTTCTCTCCGTCCGCGAGGCGAGACGAGATCTCGCTCGATCTTTGAGTTCGTGCCCTGTTTGGTGGTGTTCGCCGTCATTGTGGCAGCCACGACTAACTTCTCGGTGTCGGACGATTCTCTCTCTTCACGCGGCTTCACTTTCCACCGTACCACCGAGAAACTTAAATCTCGACCACCTGAATTCCGCCGTCGAATTTCATCGGCTCAACTCGTAAAAGATCGAGAGAGAGAGAGAGAGAGAGAGAGAGAGAGAGAGAGAGAGAGAGAGAGGACAAGAGTGGCAGAGGAAGGTAATAGGATTTTAACCTCATTTGAGGGTAAAGTGGGTATTTGATGGTAGTGATTGTAGTGGATAGTATTCTTTTTTTTGTGTTGTATGTAAGAGTAATTTATAGATACATATTGTATCTAAGAGTAATAAATCCTTTAAATTATAATTAAAAACCTACTTTCTCCGTGGTTAAAACCTCTGTTTTGTTGTCATTCGACGTTTGTTTGTTTATTTCCATATTATTATTATATGAGACAATAGATAAAATTTTCAAAACGGAGAAGAAGAGAAGACTTCCAAAATAAAATTATTAATAGTGTCTTTCAAAATAGTCAAATAGGAAAAAAAGATTGTAAAATAGAAGAGTTAGGATTTGAGAATGAAATAAAGGACAAATTATAATTAAAAACCTACTTTCTCCGTGGTTAAAACCTCTGTTTTGTTGTCATTCGACGTTTGTTTGTATAAATTATTAATAGTTTCTTTCAAAATAGTCAAATAGAAAAAAAGATTGTAAAATAGAAAAGTTAGGATTTGAGAATGAAATAAAGGACAACGGTTATCAAATTTTGAAAAATTAATTTAAAATTTTTAAAAATTTAAAATTTTGAGAAAATGAGAAATTTAAGGAGAAGGTATTATAAGGAGAGGATTCAACCAAGTAAACTTGTAATTTTTTTAATCGGTAATTTAAAATTTAAAAATTTATGAGTAAGTACATTTTTTTTTAAAGTTTGAAAAAGTGAACTCATTTAGGATTTCAAAATAGTCAAATAGGAAAAAAAGATTGTAATATAGAAGATTTAGGATTCGAGAATGAAATAACAGACTGCTTTTTTTTTTTTTTTTTTAAATTACTCACTCCATCCCAAAATTGTTTATTAAAGATATATCTTTTGCCTTTAATAATTTTGAAGTTTATATATCAATTTATTATATGTATTTTTGAAATTATACAAATCAATCATAATCAAAAATCAATATTACCGCTCATGAATTATACATCACAATATTATATCGGTATATAGAAGATATACTTTCGGTAATGTATATCACTTCAACATCCTAAATTTATATATTTACTTATTTAGAAAATATATTTTTCAAATTATTATATGGATGATTTATAGGAAGATTAGAATGGTAACTAATGATTTTTGTTTTCCTTATTTGTTTTTATAGTCATAACCACCAATATATTAACGTATTCATATTCATGCTTCTATTTATGCAAAATAAAGTTATCAATAAAATTGTGTCTTTCAAAATAGTCAAATAGGAAAAAAAGAATGTGAAGGTGTGCGTAAGTGTTTTGCAAAATGTTGTCAAGAATGTTGACACATTCGAAGAGCAACACAGACAAAATTAAATACGTAAATACACAGTGAAGTCTTAAACACTTTGCAAGGTGGATATCAAAATTTTGTATAGACTATAAATAAGTCTATACTTGCTAATCGGCGAAATATCACTAGTAATTGTTAAGTGATACAATCGGTAAAAACATAAGCCACACCGTGAATGGATCTTCGTATATAGTGACTAGACGTTGATCAATCTAACATATCACTAATACAAATAAAGACACAATGTTGAGTGAAATGTTGGAACATTCACCAACGGAAGTATTGAGTATGAAACGCATAATAAATTCTATAATCTATGCCAATAGACTATGCTAGATTGTGTTTCCCTCAACTTCAAGTTTTAATCTTCATAATGATTGTGTATATATAGATATTACGGACTCTTAGTGCTTGAAGATAACTTCCACATCTCCCTTGAAAATAGGTAACTTCCTTGTAACTTTTCCATGTTCTTTTCAACTCCTCACTCTTACTTTTTCAACCGCATGATTTCGAAAACTGCCACAAGTCTTCAAACTGTAAAAATAAGACATTGAACAAGACATTTTGTGGGTTAAGGGTTAGTGGAAGTGGAAGGACGAATTCGATATTGTGACCGAGAATGTTGGCACATTACGAGTAACATTTGTCACTAACATTAACAATCTCCCCCAATTCGGCCTTTCTACTTTGGAACACACACGATGTTGTACCATTAACAGAATGTGTACACAATAGAGATAAGTAAATCAATATCAAGTTAATGACATCTCTTTACTTAGCCAAAAACGAACAGAAATAAAAATAATAAACATATAACATCACTAAGACATATATTAAGAACATAACATAGACTTAACACATAATCAAGCAATAAACTAAAATTAAATCGTAGCAACATGATATAAGATTATACGACACAATATGCGAACATTAACAAAATACTAGACTTAACAAACATTAAATCGAGCATAGTAACAAGGACTTAATCAAAACAAACTTAACTTAATACCAAACTAATAATAAGTTCAAAACATACCTAAAATATTATAAGTTCATAATATAAGTTCGAATAAACATAAACAAAAAACAAAATATAAATTGAGTCTTTACAAAAATAGATGAGCTTATAGAATGAAAATAAGGAGAGGATTGGGTGTTGATCATAAACAATTGCATCTTCAAAATCTGCACTAACTCCCCGATCTTCAAGCTCCTCCATCTTTGCAAGCTCTCCCCTTACATAGTGTCCCCAATCATCCGAGATCATCATAGAGAATGCTCGGGTCTTCGTCGTCCCGATCCACAGATCAATTCTTTCGGATCCATATTTGAACTGCTGGGACCACCATCGGTGTTGTCTGGATTGTCGTGCACAATCACCGGCACATCCTCGCATCTCGGATTAGGATCAAGACTTGTACCCGCTCCCGCTATATCTCGCATCTCGGTCCACCATCGGCACCATCGCAGCAGCCTGTACTCCATCCACGGCATCGCGAGATCCAGCACCATCATCGGCGGCATTCGGTGCAACGGCGAGTCCCACTCCCCTATGACGGTAGAAAGGAGCGTTTCCCGAGATCCTTTTGTGCATCTCAAGATTGCTCAACGAGACACTTTGCATTAGTAATTAAATTATTTGTCATTGCAATTTGATCGCGGATAAATTGTGGCTGTAGTTGCGGTATGTTGGCGGCGTGTGTGCTAACATCTCTCGGTACATCAGTGGTTGATCAGCGGGAACTTCAACTTCGGGGGCATTTGGATCTCTGTAAGGCGAGATCAATCACTCTTGGACCGATTCTCGAGAACATGAGATATCGCCGAGACTTAGAGCAAATGAGTGATAATCTCATTATTTTCTCTCTGAAATCCTTGAGCTGAAATCATCATATGAATTAGGCTAGGATAAGGTAATGATCATTTGCTTGATACTCTCCCGAGTATGTCATCATGTTGTCAAAGATAGTTTTTCCGAGATTAAACCTCCTAAGATGGCCAATCTTGTACATTAGGACAACTTGCTCCGAGGTTAAGGTGGTTGTGTTTGATGAAGGCGGCCAATTGTAAACAATTAATTTGTGAAGAACACCGTAAAGGCTTGTCAAAACCGAGAAATTCATCATATACCTCCACACGGTAATCCTTCCCCCGGTAATTACACTTATCACTTCATCCAAATTATCCACCTGTGGATCCTCATCATCTCTAGTTTTCAAGAAAGAATTAATTATAGTGTGTCACCTCTATGACCTTGCCTCTAAATTTCATCTTTCCATAGTGCTTAGAATTCACTTGAAACTCTTACTTTCGATTAGCATAAAACTCATATATCCAATCAACTAAGTAAGGTGTAGCAAATTGGAGTGAATGCATCAAAGATCTGTCACCAAATATCCAATCGTATTCATAGAGACAAAATCATCCATCTTGATTATTTTTCCCCCAACTATCAACCTAGTTCTCAAAGTCCTAAATTTATCACTATCAACACCATGATAACTATCATCGAATCAAGAAGACATATGCGAGAGAGGAATCGGTATGCACCTCATCGATTTTGCCTTACTATTTTCTCGATGAAGAGGACTCGAGACTCGAGAGGATGATGTTTCCATGGGTGTGCCAACATCCTTCAACACATCCTGTGGTTCATTTTGTTTCTTGCTCCTCCTTTCCAGACGAGCAGCTATTTACGCCAATGTTTGATTCATCACGTAATCCTCGATTACTCCCCCTGAGGTGAGCACCGAGCAGAGGCTTGACGTGGTTTCTTTCTCTGGGCTTGCTTCTCTCATTTCCTCTTCGGAAGAGTCGAGTCAAACACTTGAATCGGTTTTGAAGCAACACCATCATCGTGTTTTTATTTCTTTCCTTTCTCGAGTAATCGATCCTTCGCCCATTGTTCGGTAAGAATGCCGTTTCGACCACGTCCCCGGAGCTCGACACTTTTTGACGAAACGGTTTGGAAGTGAGTAGTAAGTTCACCGGTGTCGGTCGAATCGGTGGATGGGTCATCCATTGGAGCATCTCATGGTGATCGAGGCGGTGTAAACACAAGGTGTTTGTATTGTTGGAAGGCTACCTCCACGTCAACGACCTTAACGACGAGGGAATATTATGCCTTAGTAAGGGTTTTGAAAGCATAGACAATTTGATCGCGGATGGCCCCTTCATCTAGCTCGACCGTCATAGGGTAGGTTTCGAGAACGGGGCTTCGCTAGCTTCGCCACCATCCCGATTTTGTGGTGTTCCGCCCAAAATCGGCGTTTGAAGGGTTGCTCGACGGGATTCTCGGTGTGGGTTGGCGATAACGGCACATCCATCGACCCAACACTAATTGATGCGGGTGATCTTGTAATAACCCGAAACCAAAACCTAGAGTTTTATATTTGATTTTCTAAGTTTGATTTATTTTATTGTTTGATTTAAGATTTTATGTGTAATTTTTCTCCACCGACGAACGATTCTTGAACCGAAAATCTACTAATACTTCTAAAACCCATATCTCGTAATCCGGATTAGATTAATAATGATTAATTATCAATAATCCTTTAAAGGAGGGAAACATTCAAGAAAAACCCTAAGAAAAATGTTTGTTCTCCCATTGCGCGTTTTAATAATTTTTGGAGCCGAAACTCAGACCGAAAATACCGAAATCTCAACAACGAAGTCACACCACTGTATTAGAAGTTGGACTACCAAATGGCAGCCCAAATCTTCCAAATTTTCATGCACATGGAGAGTCTTAAATGAGGGAATATGGTAGTACATGAAATCTTGCCAAAATCTTAGGTTTTAGCTCCTAAACTAACCTTTTAGCCTTATGCCTATTTAACCACCTAGTTGCTCCCTTTTTCCCACCCCTCTTGACCGGCCACATCCCATCTCTTTTCCCCTATAAATACCCCTCTTCCCCTTCTTCATTTCTTACACCAACAAGGAAGGAAAAACAAGTAGCAAGCAAGAAGTCCTTAGGAGGAAACTACAAAGGTTAGCCTCTAAGCTTATGTTTTTTTAAGAGCTTTAAACAATTAGTAGAAGCATGATAGGAACCCCTAAGAACCCCTTCTTACATAATATGATCCTATATGGAGTGCTTGAGTTGGAATTTTGGTGTTTGGAGTCAAAATGGTGAAGTTATGCTTAAAACATGAAGCTGCCAAAACCATGCCCTAACCACTGACCAGTTTTTGTAAAATTTATTCGGATGCTTTCCACCCGTTTAAAAATGATGGAAAAATTCCTAGATGTAGTATTTGAAGTTTAGAATAACATACTAAAATTTAGTTGTCACTGGATTTTTGTAGACTGAGAATAAAATCATGAAAGATTATGTGTCGGAAGTAATCCGAAACTGGGAGCAGTGACTCATTTCTTTTATTTCTCCCCTTTCTGATAGCTATAAAATTCTAGGAAAAATCTGGCATGTTCCCCCTTGACGTTTTGTAAATCATAGTCAAAAATCATAATATTTTGTGTAGTACTTCATGAGATAAAATTCTTTTTCTGAGTACCTGGTCGACGTTCGACGCATAGGGTTATTCTGTGTTGCACAAATTTATTTTTCCAGTTAGACTATTGTATAAATCATGGAAAAATTCATGAATGTCCTACAACCTGTTTAAAACAAGTTTCTTAAATTTGGTGATTTTTAAACGAGTATCCAATAAGTTATGAATTTTCTCGTAAGACATGTCCAGTAACCAAGCCAAATGATAGATTGAATGTTCACGAATTTTCTGGGCGGAATCCGTAAGTCAAATGACTTGGGTCCCTGAATAAAAGTTGTCCATATTTGAGTAATGCATCACAAGTTTTAATTTCATAATTTTTGGATGTTTCTGCAGATATTTATGGATTTTATAGATTTAGGGTCATTGTTTTGCCGAAACAGAAATTTAGAGTCTTTATTTCTAAATCTGCTATAGTTTCGTAACTCAAATGAACTCGAACTCCTAATAAACTTTATTTTACACTGAAAGATGTACAACATACAAAAATTTCATAATTTTTGGATGAGTCTAAGTATTTTATTCTATTTATGCATGTTTACGTGTCATTTCTTCAATAATAGAGTATTAGGGAAAATAATTTACTTAACTTTTGAAAAACTCGAGCATGCCTCATGTGATGTATGATTTATGTTATACTCCATGAATGTGGTATTTGGTTTCTTATAATAGAATAAAACCAACTAACCCAAATCCCGAACCTTGAACCGACACAAGACACTAGAAATACCGTTAAACCAAAAGGTTTGAATCCATAAGATCGGATAACGAAACAAGTACTTCTAAATACCAAAGTCTAGACTTAGAGAGACACAATAAGATCGAGAACCTAAGTTTCTAATGGACAAAAGAGTTGTCGAACTAAACAAATGGACTATGCTAGGTAAAGTACGACTCAAACTGAGACCGGAGGTTTGTACGAGAGGCCTAAGCGATCAAGAAGTTAAACTTTCTCTTAAAAGTTCTCCAAATGGGTGACACTATCTGTATAGCTAGTTAATATTATATGGACTGTTGTCGCTTTTCCTGAATCAAACATAAACAGATTCCTCAAAAGATGCAAATACCAAAATCATGTGAATGCATAACTTATAAATGTGTGATCATCCAATGATGAGCTTTATTTTACTGCCCTATATGATGTGATGAAAGTTTACGGGTTCGGATGTGGTAGGAAACTATCATGTGCCCTCCCATATGATGAAAGTTTACGGGGTTCGGATGTGATAGAATAACTATCATGTGCCTTCCCATATGATACGGGTCTCGGACGTGTAAACGTGCCATTCCACAATGTGATTACGGAGATCGGATGTGATAGGAAACTATCATGTGCCATCTCATATGTGCTATATTTATGTACTAAGCTGTTGCAAAGAAAGATGAATCTCTTAATCGAACGGAAGTTAAAGTATGAAAATCTTATAACGGAAGATTACCAAATACAAATGAACACAACGCCATAACAAGGAAGTAAATAACAAAAGATGAGAATAAAGAATAAAACATTCAACTATTTTGGGATTTTCTCTCACAATCGTATAACAAAGTACATGTCATCCATCGGGATTTTATCTCACGCCCTATAACTAATATTTTTTCAGGTCACGAGATTGAGGCGGGAGCTGCAATAGACGACCCGCTTCCACTCTCTTTTTATCTAAATATGTCGCTTTATATTTCCCAGATCTTTATGAAAATTTGTATTTTGTTAAAAACTTCGTCACTACGATTTTCCCGAGAGTTGAACCTTAGACTCACCGGGTGACTTTTGTCAAACGATTAGTCTCTTCGTTTAGTTATGAATATGATTCAAATTTCTTAAATAAGTGTTTGTGAAATCTTTCGCTGCAACTTAAACGAATAGCTTTGCTTTCTAAAAAGAAATTTTTCGGCTCGATTTTATGGTTCACTAAGTGATGACTCGGGTTTAGGATGTCGGGACCTCAAAGGTCGACTTTCTAAATTCTCGGGGCGTTCATGCATGTCGAGATCGGTGCGCCAACACTGCCGCACACATTCTCTGCGGCCATTGTAGCTAGGAGTCGAAGGTTTCGTGAAGAAGATGATGTAGCATGAGATGTTGAGTGTTTAGATTGTGAAGGTGAAGAGCCCTTTCGATCAGCCATGATAATTAATAACCTTTGAAAAACCCTTTTCAAATTATATTAATTAAATAATCAATTTGAATATTAATAGGGTGATGGAAAAATAATACCAAGAAGTATAATTAATGATACCTTCAAACACTTGTGCTTAATTTCGAAACTATGATATAATGTGTAGAACACACCGAGTATTAAGGACCTTAAATAGGGAAGAGAAGAATCGAAGAAGTTGTGATCACATTATTGTTAAACAAATAGGATTTAATCACATCCCTAAGAAATAGGGCATTCTTGAATGTGTGGAAGTTTATTTCAAAAACATGCTAATAAAATAATCTGCACAATAAAATTAATTAGATTATATAATATTACTGGGAACAATTTAAATTAAATAAATCTTCATAAAATAATATTCGGAAATTTTCAAACTCATAGAGGTAAATATACATATGAGAACCAGAATGTTATTCACCGAATGTCGGCACACACACTTCTCAACACAGCTTTTACATGAAATTAATTCATTTGTGTTGCACTATATTTTGCTTTACTCACTTATTCACATTGATCCATTTTTCGAAGAGATCATCGTAGTTGTCACTCCGTGTCTCATAATTACTCAATGGATTGTGAATATATTGATGCAATCAAGTCACCTTTTGAAAAGAGTATATCGTAGTAGTCAACTCCGTGTCCCATAGTTACTCGGTGACATAGCATCTAATTGTGAGTTTATTTAATTGCATTTGAGAGAAGTGTGTCCAGGATAATTTTTATTAATCACAGGTTCTAATACAATTTACACAAGAGAGTTCGAAACACTAAACGTTACAATACTTAGAAAAATTTAAATAAATTGTTCTAGTGTTGTCACAAATATTGGCACATTTATTACAACACACAGCAATAATAGGTCTAATTAGTGCATAAACCTAGAGATTTTCTAAGAGAAGAAAACATCTCATTATCAAGGGCTTTAGTAAAAATATCTTGAATTTGTTTCTCAAGAGAAATGTATTCCAACTTTACAACTTCCTTTTCTACAAGGTCCCTAATGAAGTGGTGTCTTATACTTTTATGCTTAGTTAATGAATGTTGCACATGGTTTTTAGATATATTAATTGCACTTGTATTGTCACAATAAGCACAGAAGAGTATTGCTCTCCAAACCGTAATCATCGAACATCTTCTTAAGCCATAGAAGTTGTGTACAATAATTTTCCGTGGCTATGTATTCGGATTCAGCCGTAGATAGGGAGACACGATTTTGTTTCGGCTATGCCATGAAACAAGATTGTTACCCATGTAGAAACATCCTCCACTTGTACTCTTTCTATCATCACTATCACCCGCCCAATCTGCATCACTACACCCAATCAAAGAACAGCTAGTGTCTTTGCTATACCATATTCCATAGTCACATGTGCCGCCACATATCTAATGATCCTCTTAACCGAATTCATGTGAGATTCTTTAGGATTAGCTTGATAATGAGCACATAAACAAACACTAAACATGATGTCTGGCCCACTAGAAGTCGATATAAAAGACTACCAATCATCGACCTATACAATATTGGGTCAACATTTGTGCCAACACTGTCTTTACACAATTTTTGTGTCGATCCCATAGGTCTCTTCATGTGTTTAGCATTGTCTAAACCAAACCTTTTCACAAGATTTTTGGCATATTTACTTTGACAAAAGAAAATACCATCTTTGCATTGTTTACTTTGAAGACCTAAAAAGTAATTCAAGTCTCCAACCATCGACATTTCAAAGGTAGAGGTCATTTCATGCACGAATAATTCAAGCATTTTTCACATGTAGAACCAAATACAATGTCATCAACATATATTTGAGCAATCATAATATCATTTCCAGAATATTTTATAAACAAAGTCATATCAGCTTCACCTCTATAGAAACCGAATTCAACAAGAAAATCGGTTAATCTACCATACCATGCCCTAGGTGCTTGCTTCAAACCATATAAAGCTTTTTTAAGTTTATAAACATGGTCAGAAATTCATGATTCTCAAACCCCTTAGGTTGTTCTACATATGCTTCTTCCATAAGAATTCCGTTTAGAAATACGGCATTGACATCCATTTGATGCGCTTTATATCAATGTAACATGCAATAGCAAGTAGTAGTCTTATGGATTCAATTCTAGCAACAGAGCAAATGTCTCATCAAAGTCAATTCCTTCTACTTGTGTATAGCCTTGAACAACTAATCTAGCTTTGTTTCTCACAACATTACCGGACTCATCAGCTTTGTTTTTAAAGATCCATTTGGTACCAATTACATTCACATTATCGTGTAGGTACAAGCATCCAAACATCATTTCTATCAAATTGATTTAACTCTTCATGCATTGCATTAATCCAATTTTCATCTTTCATTGCTTCATCAACATTTTTAGGTTCATTGAAAGAATGAAAACATTCAAAGTTCACCTTGTTGCACATAGATGTCATACGGATAGATCTTACCACATGTCTTGCATCAAAACTCAATTTTCTCCTTGTTTGAACACTGATTGTGGTTTACCTATGATCCGTTGTTGTGGATGATTCTTGAGATTTATGGAAGATGGTACTGTAGCAGGATAAGGCATAGTTCTCGTTAATTTCTGGATGTTGAGGTGATGTTGCTTCCTTTGTGGGCACATTTGTATCAACATTCTCAATTGATTCGTAAATATCGAATTTTGCATCCGCTCAATAAGATCGACCACATCTTCCTCAATGGTATTATCCGCAAGACTTGCATTATCATCAAACACAACATTCATAGACTCTTGAACAAGATCGGACCTAAGATTATAAATCTTAAAAGCTCTACTGCTCCTAGCATAACCAAGAAAGAAACCCTTATCACTTTTTGAATCAAATTTATGAAGTTGGTCTCTATCATTCAAGATGTAACAAACACATCCAAAGACATGAAAGTATTTCAAAAACTCATAAGGTGTTTTAGTAGAATTAGGTCTCAAATAAACTCTATTTGATATATGACAAGCCGTATTCAAAGCTTCAGCCCAAAATCTTTTGAAAGTTTCTTGGATAAAAACATTACTCTAGCAATCTCTTGTAGAGTTCTATTTTTCCTTTCGCTACATCATTTTGTTGAGGTGTTTTGGGAGAAGAAAATTCTTGAATTATTCCTTTGTCTTCATAAAAATTAGTGAATAAGCTATTCTCAAACTCCCTACCATGACCAGATCGTTGGTCCCGATTAGTTGAGTATGTTGATGTTATGACGAGTGTTACTCGAGAATGTGCCAACATTCTCGGTCACAACATCAATTCGTCCTTCCACTTCCACTAACCCTTAACCCACGTTTTGTCTTGTTCATTGGCTTGTTCTTTCAGGATTGAAGACTTACGGAAGTTACCTAAGTCATGCGGTTGAAAGAAGCAAGCAAGAGAAGTTATAAAGATCATGGGGAAGTTACATAGAAGTTACCTATTTTCAAGGGAGATGTGGAAGTTATCTTCAAGCATTAAGAGTCCAGATTTTATCTATATATACACGGCTGCTATGAAGATTAAAACTTGAAGTTGAGGGAAACACAATCTAGCATAGTCTATTGGCATAGATTATAGAATTTATTGTAGTTTCATACTCGATACTTCCGTTGGTGAATGTTCCAACATTTCAACCAACATTGGATCTTTATTTGTATTAGTGATAGGTTAGATTGAATATTATCTAGTCACTATATACGTTGATCCATTCACGGTATAGCTTATGTTTTTACCGATTGTATCACTTAACAATTACTAGTGATAATACGCCGTTTGGCGGTATAGACTTATTTATAGTCTATACGAAAATTTTTATATCCATCTTGCAAACGTGTTTAAGACTTCCGCTGTACATTTCGATTATTATTTGTTTGTGTTGTTCTTCGAATGTGCCAACATTCGTGACAACATTCTCGCAAAACACGACGCACACCTTCAAGTGGCACCAGAGCTTACATAAAACTCGTTATTTTGAGTTTAGATCCTGTGTTTGGTGTGATTTATTGCAATGGATTATCCTATGACAGCTCCAATTAGACCACCCGTTCTAGATGGTACAAATTATGCAATTTGGAAGCCTAAGATGCGTATGTACATCAAGTCCATTGATGAACGTGCATGGAGGAGTATATTGATTGGATGGACTCCACCGATTGTTCCAAATGCACCGACAATACCGAAGCTCAAATCAAGAGGGAGTTAGAATGGACAAATGATGAGGTGACAACGGCTAGCTTCAATTCGAAGGCACTCAATGCCTTATTTACCTCTACGGATGTATCCATGTTCAAAATAATTTCTAATTGTGTATCTGCAAAAGATGCATGGGAGAAATTACAAGAACATTGTGAAGGATCTCGAGAGTGTAAGAAGGACGAAGTTGAGGATGCTTGGAACCAAGTTCGAAAATTTAAGGATGAAGGAAGATGAGACCATATCCTCCTACAATGAATGAATCACCGAGATTTCCAATGAATCTCAAGCACTTGGTGAAGCCATATCCAATACAAGGTTAGTACATAAAATCTTAAGAAGCTGTTCCTAAACGTTTTGATGCTAAGATATGTGCTATTGAGGAAGCTAAAAATACTGATGCTATTACTCAAAATGAGTTGGTGAGTATTTTGAAAACATATGAAATGAATTTTTCCCAAAGAGATAGTGAGAAATCCGAAAGGAAAATTTCTCGTTTTCAAAGGAGAGACTTCTTCATGTGTTGATAAACAACCGCTTTTATTCTTGAAATAGATTGATGAAGATGTTGTTGACGATTGTATCAGGACAATGCCGATAACATTGCTTTCCGACTAAGCGATTTAATGCATTTTTGAAAAAGAGAGCAAATAGACTTAGAAATAATTTGCAAATTAAGAATCAAGAGAGAGAACAGATCGTAGTTCACGTCAATTACTGATAGAAATCGGAATGTTAATCAACCTAGGCAATTTGATAGAGGTAACAAGATCAAATATGATCCGTAATATAGGAAAAATGTGAAATGTGATGCATGTTCTGGTTTTGGTCATTATGCTAATGAATGTGCCAACACTCTTTTAAGAAAGAGGGTAAATTTCAATGCTACCTTAAGTGATGAGTCGATGGTGAAGATGATTACGATAAAAATGAGGAGTTTGCTTTTTCTCGCAAGAATTTTATATGATGATACACTTGATGATTTCTTGGATGATTCGATGTTGAGTCAAATGTGCCAACATTTGAGGAAACATTGGAGGTTCCAATTTAATTGTTTCTCAAGTTCTTGTGTAGATGAAGCGGTACTTCTAACATTGTTTGCAAAGATTGTAAGTCCAGTTATCTAAAGCTTGAAAAGGAGTTGGAATCCACTCAAAAAGCCTTGAAAGACATGACTATTGAAGAGTCATATCAAAAGGAGTTGGTAATAAGATTTGAAGTCTTATTGACAAGAAAAGATCTGGAGATTTGCAACCTCAAAGAAGCGGCTCAAAGGCACAACACCGAATTTCAAAAGATATTCAGAAAGTTCAGCTAAACTTGATGAGGCACGACAATTGGTAGTACAAGTAGACATGGTCTTGGTTATAATGGTAATATCACTCGCTTTTAAATAATAACAAACCCGTTGTTTTTACAAAACCTTCGTTGAAACTCGAAAAATTGAAAAATGATTCTCAAAAGAAGGATGTTTGTCATTATTGTTTTACCGAGGGTCACAAACGACCAAACTGTTTTAGAATGAGACAGATAAAAAGTTTTCTAAAATATCTTTAAGAATGTTGCCACATTCTCGCTCAACATTTGAGACAAACAGTTCAAAAATCAGTTCAAAACCTCGTTCGAAAATCTACTTGGGTAATAAAGTCAAATTCTCGTTTGTAATGTTGTCTATACCTCTTTAAAAGCATGTGTTCCTGGACTATGGTATTTTGATAGTGGGTGTTCTAGACACATGACCGGTGAGCAAAATTATCTTACCGATTATAAGGTTTATGATGGTGGAAATGTTACTTACGGAGGAGGTTCAAAAGGTAAAATTATTGGGATAGGTACACTAAATGTTCCTGGTTTTCCTAACTTGACAAAAGTACTACATGTTAAAGGTTTACTTGCAAATTTGATTAGTATTAGTCAATTATGTGATGATGACTTGCATGTGAAGTTTGATAAGAGTTCATGCTATGTGCTAAACAGTTGATGATAAATGTCTTATGGTTGGAAATAGATCGGTTGATAATTGCTATTTGATCGACTCTAATCAAGCATGCTTTAATGTTCAAACCGATGAAAGTATACTTTGGCATCAAAAACTTGGACATGCTCATTATAGAAACATTGTCAAATTGTTAAAATTTGATCTTTGTTAAAGGTCTACCTAAGTTAGATATTCGTAGGTCAAATGTGTGTGGATCCCGCCAAAGTGGTAAACAAGTCAAAATGTCACATGAAATGTTGACACATTGTACTACGAAACATTGCTTTGAACTTTTGCATATGGATTTAATGGGACCAATGGAGACCGAAAGCATTGGTGGTAAGAGATATTCTTTTGTCATAGTAGATGATTATTCAAGGTTTACATGGATTGAGTTTCTTAAAGAAAAATCGAGATGCTTTTGAAGTTTTCAAAATTCTTTACAAACGTTTTAAAAATGTTTTTAACACTAAGGTTAAGAGAATAAGGTCCTGATCATGGTAGGGAGTTTGAGAACAGTTTATTCACTAAATTTTGTGAAGATAAAGGCATAATACAAGAATTCTCTTCTCCTAAAACACCTCAACAAAATGGTGTAGCCGAAAGGAAAAATAGAACTCTACAAGAGATGGCTAGAGTAATGCTTTTATCCAAGAAACTTTCAAAAGATTTTGGGCTGAAGCTTTGAATACCGCATGTCATATTTCAAATAGAGTTTATCTTAGACCTAATTCCACAAAGACACCTTATGAATTTTTGAATGACAAAAAGCCTAATCAAATACTTTCATGTCTTTGGATGTGTTTGCTACATTCGAATGATAGAGACCAACTTCATAAGTTTGATTCAAAAAGTGATAAGGGTTTCTTTCTTGGTTATGCTAGAAACAAGAGAGCTTTTAGGATTTATAATCTTAGGATGATACTGCTTCAAGAGTCTATGAATGTTGTTTTTGATGATAATGCAAGTCTTGCAGATAATACTATTGAAGAAGATGTGTCCGATCTTATTGAAGCAGATGCAAAGTTCTCAAATTCTCAATCGTTTGAGAATGTTGCTACAAATGTGCCCACATCCAAGCAACATCACCTCAAATTCCGAAACTATCGAACTATGCCTTATCCTCGCTACAGTACCATCTTCTAGAATTCTCAAAAATCATCCACAACAACGAGATCATAGGTAAGCCTCAATCAGTGTACAAACAAGGAGAAAATTGAGTTTTGACGCAAGGCATGTGGTAAGGTCGATTTGTATGACATCTATGTGTAACAAGGTGAACTTTGAATGTTTTCATTCTTTCAATGAACCTAAAAATGTTGATGAAGCTATGAAAGATGAAAATTGGATTAATGCAATGCATGAGGAGTTAAATCAATTTGAAAGGAATGATGTTTGGATACTTGTGCCTAGGCCTCGATAATGTGAATGTAATTGGTACAAAATGGATTTTTAAAAACAAAACCGATGAATCTCGTAATGTTGTAAGAAACAAAGCTAGATTAGTAGCTCAAGGCTATACACAAGTAGAAGGAATTGATTTTGATGAGACTTTTGCTCCTGTTGCTAGAATTGAGTCTATAAGACTATTACTTGCTATTGCATGCTACATTGATATAAAAGCGCATCAAATGGATGTTAAAGCCGCATTTCTAAATGGAATTCTTATGGAAGAAGCATATGTAGAACAACCTAAGGGGTTTGAGAATCATGATTTTCCTGATCATGTTTATAAACTTAAGAAAGCCTTATATGGTTTAAAGCAAGCACCTAGGGCATGGTATGGTAGATTAACCGATTTTCTTGTTGAATTTGGTTTCTATAGAGGTGAAGCCGATAGAACATTGTTTATTAAACATTCTGGATATGACATTATGATTGCTCAAATATATGTTGATGACATTGTGTTTGGTTCTACATGTGAGAAAATGCTTGAATTATTTGTACATGAAATGACCACTACCTTTGAAATGTCGATGGTTGGAGACTTGAATTACTTTTTAGGTCTTCAAATTAAACAATGCAAAGATGGTATTTTCTTTTGTCAAAATAAATATGCCAAAAATCTTGTGAAAAGGTTTGGTTTAGACAATGCTAAACACATGAAGACACCTATGGGATCGACACAAAAGTTGTGTAAAGACAGTGTTGGCACAAATGTTGACCCAACATTGTATAGGTCGATGATTGGTAGTCTTTTGTATCCGACTTCTAGTAGGCCGGACATCATGTTTAGTGTTTGTTTATGTGCACGTTATCAAGCTGATCCTAAAGAATCTCATATGAATTCGATTAAGAGAATAATTCGATATGTGGCGGCACATGTGATTATGGAATATGGTATAGCAAAGATACTAATTGTTCCTTGATTGGGTATAGTGATGCAGATTGGGCGGTGATAGTGATGATAGAAAGAGTACAAGTGGAGGATGTTTCTACATGGGTAACAATCTTGTTTCATGGCATAGCCGTAAACAAAATTGTGTGTCCTTATCCACGGCTGAATCCGAATATATTGCCACGGGAAATTGTTGTACTCAACTTCTATGGCTTAAGAAGATGTTCGATGATTACGGTTTGGAGAGCAATACTCTTACCGTTTATTGTGACAATACAAGTGCAATTAATATATCCAAGAACCCCCGTGCAACATTCGTTAACTAAGCACATAAGTATTAGGCACCATTTCATTAGGGATCTTGTAGAAAAGAAGTTGTAAAGTTGGAATACATTTCAACCGAGAAGCAAATTGCGAGACATTTTTACTAAAGCCCTGGATAATGAGAGGTTTTCTTCTCTTAGAAAATCTCTAGGTTTATGCACAAATTAGATCTGTTATATTGTGTGTTGTGACAAATGTGCCAACATTTGAAGCAAACACTAGAACAATTTATTTTAATTTTTCTAAGTATTGTAATATCTAGTGTTGTCAAACTCTCTTGTGTAAATAGTATTAGAACTCGTGATAAAATAAATTGTCTGGACACACTTCTCTCAAATGCAATTGAATAAACTCACAATTAGATGCTATGTCATTGAGTAACTATGGGACACGGAGTTAACTACTACGATGTTCTCTTTTCAAAAGGTGACTTGAATGCATCAATATATTCACAATCCATTGAGTAATTATAGGACACGGAGTGACAACTACGATGATCTCTTCTCGAAAAATGGATCAATGTGATTAAAAGTGAAAAAACAAAATATAGTGCAACACAAATGATTTTATATCATGTAAAAGCGTGTTGAGAAGTGTGTGTGCCGACATTGTCCATATAACATTCTCGGTTCTTTTATGTATATTTACCTCTATGAGATTGATAATTTCCGGATATTATTCTATGATGAATTATTATTTTTAAATTGTTCCCAAAGAATATTATTTAATCTAATTATTTTTATTGTGCATGTTTTTTTAAGTGGTTTTTTTGCATGTTTCTCTTATAACTTCCACATTTTCGGTAATGCCTATTTATTAGGGATGTGATTAAATTTCTTCTTCTCAAAACCGATGTGGACACAACTTCTACATTCTCTCTTTTCCTATTTAAGGTTCTTAATATTCTCGTGTGCTCTACACATTGCTCTTAGTTTTCGAAAATTGACACAAGTGTTCGAAGGTATTAATGTTTGCACTTGTTGGTATTAGTTGATAATCGCCTTTAATTATTGCAATTCAAATTGATTATTTTATTAATTTAATTTGAATAAGTGCTTGCGGTTATTAATTATCATGGCTGATGGGAAAGGCTCTTCACCTTCACATTCGAAACACTCTACCTCTCCAAAGAATTTCATCTTCTTCTCAAAACCTACACCTATTAGCTTCAATGGCACGAAAATGTTCCGGAAATGTTGGCCCTTCTAACCCAACATCGCCCTCTTCGGTTAGGGTTGGCTCGATTGATGTTCCTCTCTCGGCCTATGACATTCGATCAAATCCAAAACCCCAGTACCCAATCCTCGATATTCCGAAATTGGGCGGAACGCCACCAAAACCGGTCGGCCGACGAAGCTAAGCGAAGCCCCCGCTCTTGAAACTTATCCAATGACGGTGGAACTAGCTGAAGGAGCCACCACCGATCAAATAGTCTATGCGTTCAAAACCCTCTCGAAATGCAGACAATTTACCACCGTTGTCAAGGTAGGCGACGTGGAGGTTGATTTCCAGCAGTATAAACACTTAGTGTTTACACCGCAACGATCACCGGAAGATACTCCGGTGGAAGAATCATCCTCTCGAATCTTCGGACACCGGAGAATCTCGCCGCCCGCCTTCAATCTGCTCGACAAAAGGCTACGAGCTCAAGAGGACAAGGACGAAACGCCGTTCGTATAGAACAATGGGACGTCGTGTGGACTATTCTCAAACTGGCAAAAAGCGAAGCATGATGATGGCGTTGCTTGAAGCCTATCCAGTGTTCGACTCGACTCTCCGGCGATGAAGTGGAAAGGCCGAATTCGGAGAGAACGGCCGGAGAAGAAGCTGATGTTCCGGTGCTTAGCCACAGGGAGTCTGAGGATTCGAGATGGATCAAACATTGGCTCAAATGGCTGCGAGCTTGGAGAAAAGGAAAAAGAAGCAAAAGATCCGCAGGATGTGCCAAGATGTTGGCACACCAATGGACACATCATCATCTCGACTCGAGTCTTCGTCATCTGCGGCAAGTGTGGCTAAATCATGAGGTACATACAGATTCCTCTTTGCATATGTCTTCATCTCGATTACGATGATAGCTATAATAGTGTGAATAGTGAGAAATTTAGGACTTTGCGGACTAGAGTGATAGTTGGAGAAAGGATAGTTAAGATGGATGATTTTGTGAGTATGAATTTGGTTGGATACCTGACTGATAGGTCCTTAATGCACTCTCTACAATTTGCTACTCCTTATATTGTAGATTGGGTTTATGAGTTTTATGCAAACTTGAAAGTCGAGTTTACGAAGTTAATTCTAAGCACTTTGGAAAAGTGAAGTTTAGGGGAAAGGTCATTGTGATAACTCCACTGTTATTAATGAGGTCTTGAGAACTAGGGATGGTGATGATCCTCGGGTTGATGATTTGGATGAGGTCATAAAGGTGATCACCGGGGAAGGATTAATGTATGGAGATATAGAATGAATTCCTCGATCTTGACCAACCTTTACAGTGTTCTTCACAAGTTAATTGTGTATAATTGGCTGCCTTCTTCAAACACAACCACTTTGACAAGTGAGCAAAGCTATTCGATGTACAAGATTGGACATCCTGAGAGAGTTTAATCTTGGGAAAACAATATTTGACAATATGATGACATATTCGGGAAAGTGTCAAGCAAAGGGTTGCTGCCTTACCCAAGTCCGATTCACTCATTGATTTACTGCTCAAGGGTTTCAAAGGGAGAACAATGAGATTATCAGCTCATTTGCACTAAGTTTAGCTATTTCACATGTCTTGAGAACTGGACCACGTGTGATTGATCTACCCTACAGAGATCCTAATGCACTGAACCTCGGTTCCTACCGATCAAACAGCCGATGTGCCGAGAAATGTTGGCACACACGCTGCCAACACTCCGCAATTACAGCCGCAATTCATCCGAGATCAAATTGCTATGACGGAAAACTTCGATCACAAATGCCAAATGTCTATTGAGCAACCTTGAAATGCACAAAAGGGTCTGGGAAGCTTTACTTTCTACCGTCACAGGGGGAGTAGGACACGATGATGTTCTTTGCTCAAGTTGATGCTCCAGTGCGGATGTTGCGGCCGAATGTAAAGGAGGAAATGCTAATGATGATGGAACCGAAGGAGGACCGGATGCTGATATTTCTGGAGTTGGAACAAGTGCAGCTCCAGTCTTGAGAGGCTGAAAGCAGAAACCCGGAATGCGCCGGAGAATGTGCCCACAAATCTCGACAACAATGATGGACCCGGCAGCTCGAATATGGACGTAGATGCTTTGAGAAGATAGATGCGATGATTGGGATGATGAAGATCTCATTGTATCGTATGATGATTTGGATGATTGGGGACATTAAGCGAGGGGAGCTTTCGAAGATAGAGAAGCTTGAAGATAGGGGAGTTCGTGCGGACTCTTGAAGATGCAAATTTGTTATTTCTTACAAATCCTCTCCTAAATCTTAATTTATAAGCTTTATCTGTTTTTGTAAAGACTCAATTTGTTTTTTCTTTTTTTGTTTATGTCTTTTTGAACTTATATTATGTGTTAGCTATGTTGATGAACTTAATAGTATTATGGTATTTAGGTAAGTTCGTGATACTTTGCTCGATTTTAGTTTTGTTATGTTATGTGTTTTTCTCTTTAAGCTCTGATTTTTGTATTAATGTGTTTTTGGTTAAAGCTCTGATTTAAGTTTTTATTAAGTCTAGTTTGGTGGTTTATTTTGTATTCATGCTCGATTTTATATAGTTTTTGTTAGCTCTGATTTTGTTTAGTCTATGTCTTGTTCATAGTATAAGTCCTCGTGATGTTAAGTGTTTATTGTTTTTATGTTTGTTTTGGCTAAGTAAAAGATGTCATTTACTTGATATTAATTTACTTATCTCTATTGTGTATACATTACTGCATTTTATTGCAACATCGGTGTGTTCCAAAGAGAAAGGCCGAATTGGGGAGATTGTTGATGTTATGGCGAGTGTTACTCGAGAATGTGCCAACGATTCTGGTCACAACATCGAATTCGTCCTTCCACTTCCACTAACCCTTAACCCACGTTTTGTCTTGTTCATTGACTTGTTCTTTCAGGATTGAAGACTTACGGAAGTTACCTAAGTCATGCGGTTGAAAGAAGCAAGCAAGAGAAGTTATAAAGATCATGGGGAAGTTACATAGAAGTTACCTATTTTCAAGGGAGATGTGGAAGTTATCTTCAAGCATTAAGAGTCCAGATTTTATCTATATATACACGGCTGCTATGAAGATTAAAACTTGAAGTTGAGGGAAACACAATCTAGCATAGTCTATTGGCATAGATTATAGAATTTATTGTAGTTTCATACTCGATACTTCCGTTGGTGAATGTTCCAACATTTCAACCAACATTGGATCTTTATTTGTATTAGTGATAGGTTAGATTGAATATTATCTAGTCACTATATACGTTGATCCATTCACGGTATAGCTTATGTTTTTACCGATTGTATCACTTAACAATTACTAGTGATAATACGCTGTTTGGCAAGATAGACTTATTTATAGTCTATACGAAAATTTTTATATCCATCTTGCAAACGTGTTTAAGACTTCCATTTGTACATTTCTGATTATTATTTGTTTGTGTTGTTCTTCGAATGTGCCAACATTCGTGACAACGATACTGCAAAACACGTACGCACACCTTCGCAGTAGATTAGGTAAAACGTGTATCGGCCTTCTAGTAAAAATCTAGAAGGGGGTTGAATAGATTTTGAGATTTTTCAAATCTTTCAAAACTTATTCAAAGTACCGGATGTACACAGCGGAAATTCAAGATTAGACTCAACTTTGATAAGATCAAAAGCAAAAGCGATATTCGATTTTAACTTTGATTCTAAATTAATCTTTGAACAATAAATTGTAATTTGAGCAGAAAAGTAAATGAAAGCGATAAAGAACACGGATTTTATAGTGGTTCGGATTATAACAATCCTACATCCACTCTCCTTCTCCAAACTTTGAAGAAGGGTCTCCACTATTTGCTTACTTACTTACTTTACAATCTTACAACTTACAACTTGATCTTCAACTCTTCAAAGTACTCCTAACTCCTTATGATGACTCTAAGAATTCTACAGGTGAATAAAGGATTTTGAAGATTACAAGAAAAGTGTTCTATAAACACTTGAAATTTTTGAAAACTCTTTTGAAAATACTTTGTGAACTGAATAATGAATAGTGTGAAGAATCAGATTTGCATAAGTGTGTTGAGAAATAAAATCTAGACCTATTTATAAGTCGAAAAGACAATTAGTTTGTTAGTCGGTTCTAACAAGTGAGCTACTTTAACAAACTTAAACTTGAAAAGCTGCTCTTGACCTCGGCTGATTTTTCCTACTCGTCTGCGGTGACTTGGTGAAGACACGCTTTTCTTATTCTACTCGGCTTGTCTTGACCTCGTCTCGAGCTCTTCATGATCGTCTCCTGCAGATGACTAGACTTGAGCTTGTCTCCGGATGACTTACAACTTCGATCTCCGGTGACTTAACTAGTCTTTGACTTAGTCGATCGACTTAGGATGAGCACCTACATACTTTATGCTTATCCGGATTGATTTTTTAACTCATCAAAACTTTACTTGATCTAACACGGACCTTATTTTTTTCACCTTAGTGTTATAAACATTTTTAAACCGTTTATAAAGAATTTTGAATAGTCCAAAAGCATCTGATTTTTCTTTAAAAATTCAATCCATGTAAACCTTGAATAATCATCTACCATGACAAAAGAATATCTCTTACCACCAATGCTTTCGGTCTCCATTGGTCCCATTAAATCCATATATAAAAGTTCAAAGCAATATTTTGTAGAACAATGTGTCAACATTTCATGTGACATTTTGACTTGTTTACCACTTTGGCAAGATCCACATACATTTGACCTACATATTTGTAACTTAGGCAGACCTTTAACAACATCAAATTTCAACAATTTGACAATATTCCTATAATGAGCATGTCCAAGTTTTTATGCCAAAGTATACTTTCATCGGTTTGAACATTAAAGCATGCTTGATTCGAATCAATTAGATAACAATTATCAACGGATCTATTACCAACCATAAGACAATTATCATCATTGTTTAACACATAGCATGAACTTTTATCAAACTTTACATGCAGGTCATCATCACATAATTGACTAATACTAATCAAGTTTGCAAGTAAACCTTTAACATGTAAGACTTTTGTCAAGTTTGGAAAACCGGGAACATTCAATGTACCTATTCTAATGATTTTACATTTTGAACCTCCTCCATATGTAACATTTCCACCA
Organism: Paraleonurus japonicus; assembly: GCA_030762865.1. Lineage (NCBI taxonomy): Eukaryota > Viridiplantae > Streptophyta > Magnoliopsida > Lamiales > Lamiaceae > Paraleonurus > Paraleonurus japonicus. The sequence continues at coordinate 40,956,073 of CM061056.1, forward strand.
TCATAAGCCTTATAATCGGTGAGATAACTTTTCTCACCGGTCATGTGCCTAGAACACCCACTATCAAAGTATCATAGTCCGGAACACATGCTTTTAAAGAGGTGTAAACAACATTACATACAAAATTTGACTTTTTCACCCAAGTAGATTTTTGAGCAGATTTTTGAAAAGATTTATGAATCTGTCTGCTTTGAGTGTTGAGCGTAATGTGGCAACATTTTCAAAGACATTTTAGCAAATTTCTTGTCTGTCTCATCCTCAAACAGCTTTGGTCTTTTGTGACCCTCGGTAAAATAATAATGACAAACATCCTTCTTTTAATCATCTTTCAATTTTTCAGTTCTACAAGGTTTTGTAAACACAACAGTTTATTATTGTTCAAAAACTGAGTAATATTACCATTATAACCAAGACCATGTCTACTTGTACTTCCAATTGTTAATGCATCATCAAGTTTTTCTTGAACTTTTGAATATCTTTTGAAATTGAGCGTTGTGCCTTTGAGAATTTATTCTTTGAGGTTGCATATCTCCGGATCTTTCCTTGTCAATATGACCTCAAGCTTTATCACCAAATCCTTTTGATATGACTCTTCAATGGTCATATCCTTAAAGGCTTTAAAGTGGATTCCAACTTCTTTTCAAGCTTTAGATAAATGGACTTACAATCTTTGCAAATATTGTTAGAGGTACCTGTTTTATCTACACATGAACTTGAGAAACAATTAACCACGGAATTTCCAATGTTTCCTCAAATGTTGGCACATTTGACTCGACATCGGAATCATCCGATGAAATCATCAAGAGTATCATCATATATAATTCTTGCGAAAAAATATATTCTTCATTTTTATCTAATCATCTTCACAATCGGACTCATCACTTAAGGTAGCATTGAAATTTACCATTTTTCTCAAAAGAGTGTTGGCACATTCATTAGCATAATGACCAAAACCAGAACATGCATCACATTTGACATTTTTCTATATTTTGGATCATATTTGATATACCTCTATCTAATTGCCTAGGTTGATTAACATTCCTATTTTTATCGAGACAATTGACGTGAACTTCGATCGATCTCTATCTTGATTCTTAATTTGCAAATTATTTCTAAGTCTATTTGCTCTCTTTTTCAAAAACGCATTAAAGCTGCTTAGTTAAGAAAGCAATGTTATCGGCATTGTCGGCACAATCATCAATAACATCTTCATCGAGAATCTATTTCGGTAACAAGCGGTTGTTTGTCAAGACTTGAAGATGTCTCTCCTTTGAAAACAAAAATTTTCTTTTGATTTCTCATTATCTCTTTGGGAAAAATTCATTTCATACGTTTTCAAAATACTCACCAACTCATTTTGAGTAATAACATCCGTATCTTTAGCTTCCTCAATAGCATATATCTTAGCATCAAAACGTTTAGGAATAATTCTTAAGATTTTATGTACTAACCTTGTATTGGATATAGCTTCACCAAGTGCTTGAGACTCATTGGAAATCTCGGTGATCCTTTCATTGTAGGAGGATATGATCTCATCTTCCTTCATTCTTAGATTTTCGAACTTGGTTCCCCAAAGATCCACAACTTTGTCCTTCTCACACTCTCGAGATCCTTCACAATGTTCTTGTAATCTCTCCCATGCATCTTTTGCGGATACACAATTAGAAATTATTTTGAACATGGAAACATCCGTGGAAGTGAATAAGACATTGAGTGCCTTTGAATTGAAGGCGGCCGTGGTAACCTCATCATTCGTCCATTCTAACTCCCTCTTGATTTGAGCTTGAGTATTATCGGTGGTTGGAGCTGTTGGTGGAGTCCATCCGGTTAAAATACTCCTCCATGCACGTTCATCAATGGACTTGATGTACATGCGCATCTTAGGCTTCCAAATTGCATAATTCATTCCATCAAGAATGGTGGCCTAATTGGGTGTCATAGGATATTCCATCGCAATAAATCACACCAAACACGGGATCAAAACTCGGGATAACGAGTTCAATAGCTCTGGTGCCAATTGAAGGTGTGCGTAAGTGTTTTGCGAGAATGTTGTCAAGAATGTTGGCACATTCGAAGAGCAACACAGACAAAATTAAATACGAAATACACAAGAGAAATCTTAAACACTTTGCAAGGTGGATATCAAAATTTTGTATAGACTATAAATAAGTCTATCATGCGATCGGTGAAATATCACTAGTAATTGCTAAGTGATACAATCGGTGAAAACATAAGTCACACCGTGAATGGATCTACGTATATAGTGACTAGAGGTTGATCAATCTAACCTATCACTAATACAAATAAAGACCCAATGTTGAGTGAAATGTTGGAACATTCACCAACGGAAGTATCAGTATGAAGCGTAATAAATTCTATAATCTATGCCAATAGCCTATGCTAGATTGTGTTTCCCTCAACTTCAAGTTTTAATCTTCATAGCAGCCGTGTATATATAGATATTACGGACTCTTAGCTTGAAATTAACTTCAACATCTCCCACTGAAAATATGTAACTTCCTTGTAACTTTCCCATGTTCTTTTCAACTCCTCACTCTTGCTTTTCAACCGCATGACTCTCGAAACTGCCATAAGTCTTCAAACCGTAAAAATAAGACATTTCGTGGGTTAAGGGTTAGTGGAAGTGGAAGGACGAATTCGATGTTGTGACCGGAATGTTGGCACATTACGAGTAACACTTGTCACTAACATCAACAGAATGTAAAATAGAAGAGTTAGGATTTGAGAGTGAAATAAAGGACAATTGTATTCGTATTCATATTCTTGCTTCTAATTTTTGTTCAAGAAATTTAAATTAATTTATTCTCATTGTAGTCGAACAAGGATGAAGTGTTCTCTGTGGGCCGAATATTATGAGCAATTGTTAAAGTTTAATTTTAACAATTCTTATGAACCAATCATCATTCTTTTAGAGTTTGCAAAAATAAATGGAAATAATCCATGTAAGTATTTTCTTTTAAATTTATATTTTCAAATATTTATCTTCTTTAATGTGAAGTATTTTTTTAAACGATTAGATATGTCTCAAACTCAAAATATTCTAGTGTATCACTATGAATAGGGATTCTCGATAAATTTGTTGATTATAAACAAAGGTATTTTTGCTTTTTAAAAATTAGTGAATAAATTTTAATATATTATTACTTATTATTCTATAAAAAAATAGGCTTGAAAAACTCCTCATAAAGATTCCGGCTCAGTTTTAGTGACGATCAAGCGATAGTTGTTCATCTGCTTTTGAAGATTTTATATATGATTTTATCTAGCAACCCCGTGAAATTCGCGGGCCTAATATCTAGTATATATATATATATATATATATATATATATCCCTATTATACTACTAGGGAGTTTAAATATGATGATATGTCATCTTTAGGTTGATTTGGATGAGGTGTCTCATTCTTATTAAAAGAGGTGTATTCAATCCAGATTTAAAAGACTTTGTGAGACTTTTTTAAAATTCATGGATTCTTTTGGATTTTGCTAATTTTCATGGATTGTTTTAAATCTATGTAGAGTTTAGCAGATTATATTAGATTGTTTCTATAGACTTTATAAATTCTATAGATTGTTATAACATAAAATACATGATATAATAAATACAAATTAAAATAAAGAGATCTTATGTAATGATTTAAACTTACATTTTCTAAAATAACAATATAAAGTGCAAAACACATTGTATACCAAAGATGTAAATATAATTAAAAGAATACATTACTAAAATGTAGCATATTCATTGATTCTTCTCATTATCCATGTTCCTCATTAGTTTCACCATCATTGTTTTGATCTTCATTGCCATCCTCTTCATTATCATCACCGTTATATGTTGGCCTCATTTCCCACATAGCATTAGCAATACTCGCTCTCCATGTAGTAACTTCCGTTCTTTGTTGTAGTTGGCTTTGTGAAAGTAATTCAACATTTTCATCTTCCAAGTCAAAATGTGATGAAGTTTGATCTTCTTCGTATTGATAGGAAATTCATCCGAGCGACATTCTTTTCGAAGAAAGTTGTGCAATCCAAAGACAAGCTAATACTAATTCGGCTTGTGTTTGAAATGAAAAAGGAGGTGCGGTTTTGAAAATTGTGAATCGCGATTTAAAGATACCAAAATCCTCTCAATCACATTTCTCAATGATGCATGACGAATAATGAATAACTCACTTGCATTTCTTGGGTGACGACCTTGACCACCAAAATCTTTCGAGATGATATCGAACACCACGTAATGGAGCTAAAAATTGACGTCGATTAGCAAATCCACAATCCACGAGAAAATATTTACCTAAAAATATAATATATATGTATTTAATATAAAAAAATTAGCAATAAAAATAGAAAAATTTATAGAAAACAAACAATAAAATTTAAATTATATTACGATTAGTGTGAAAATTGCATGATTATTGTGTGCTTAATTATCTTAATTTGATATAATTTTCATGTTTATTCACATTTAATTGATTAATTGCATTTGATTATCTAATTTGGTATTTCGAGTTTGATTTGTAGGTTTGAGGCGATTTTGGAGGACAATTTCAGGGAAATTAACGTCTTCAAATCAAATGAGAAATTGTATGGTTAGAAAGAGGGCCGAGAGCGTTTCGCAACGCAAAAAGAATCGGGTCATTCGGAGTTTGTATGAAGAAGATACGATCGAGCGAAGTTTTGACAATGAAAAACAAATTGATACACCCGCAATCGAGTGCACCCACCAAACAGCTGAGTACACCCACCTGAGGATTAGTACACCCCCTTCTTCTTCAACAACTCATCGCGCACCTATTCTCACCTGCAACTCCTCCCATGGCCTGCAACAGCCAACAACCTCCACCGATGTTAGAGAATCTCCATCACAATCTAAAGATATGGAAAAAGCGCCCAAAGATTCACAACCTCCATAGTCAAATATTGTTGAGATTATATCTTCACATTGTATATTATCTTGCATAGTTTTAGGAGATTTTATTTCCCTCTAAATATGTAATCTGCTCGTGTATATATTTGAAACAACATCAATGAATTTCGTGTGCACCAAAATATTGTGTTTACATGGTATCGACCTCCCGATCCTATTCACGAAATCCACCCACCTACCCAGCTGCTCTCAATCATGGCGGCCGAGACTCCCCATCTATCTCTCGACTTCACCAACGGTCAATCCTCATTGCCTCCCCTTGTCCAGCTAAAAGCTCTCACTCAACTCCCTCTTCGTTTAACCCCCACCAATTACGTCTCGTGGCGACTTGATTTACGTCTTTATTCTTTAGTTTGGATCTCATGGGGTATCTCGATGGTTCGTCGCCCCCTCCGGCGGGCGTATTTCTCAAGGCCTTTGCTCGATTCCAAATCCGGCGTACACACACTGGAAACGTCGGGATCAACTCATCCTTATGCTCTAATCGCCTCGATTACAAAACCGGTTATTCCTTTAATCGGGACATGACCGCATCTGCACATGACGCGTGGTCGCATCTCCATCGCGTGTTCTCAAAATGCTCTCAATCTCATATCATCCATCTGAAGGACAAACTTTCGTCTCTCACTCGTGGTTTTCTGCCGATCGCTGAATTCTTGTTGAACGTGAAAGCCGTCGCGGATGAACTAGCCACTCTTGGTGCGCCCCCTAGTGATGAAGATCTCCTTATCTCTGTACTGGGGTCTTGGTCCTGCATATAAGGAGGTAATTGCTGCGCTCCGTACTCGAGATACCTCGGTTCTATTCGAAGAATTATTCGATAAACTAGTCGATCATGAGACGTACTTGCGTGATTCGGATGCCATGACCACTCTCACACCCATTATCAGTAAATTACACCCAGCCACAGCCGCACCCTCCACCAACCCATAACCGTAAGCCGCGCTCTAATAACTCAGGTCAGTTTCTCGCCCTGCGCCTAACCAGTCCGGGATTCTGTCTTCTCCTACACCGCCAGCCCCCACCGGCTCACGGGGCCTCCGCGTGACTCCGCTTGGCGTCGTCCACGTGATTTGGTTGAGTGCCGGTATTGTCACCGTCATGGCCATACATCCGACAAGTGCTTGGATTTGTTCCCGCATCTTTGTCACGGTCGTCCCTCTATCAACACTACTCTAACTACCTCTCCGGATTCGTCTCGCCAACAACTTGATTCTTTGCACCTGGCTCCTCGGCTCGGGTGCTTGAATCATGTCACCTCTAGTCTTTCGGACCTCTCCTACCATCATCTCTATGATGGCCCGATGATGTGATCCTTGGTAACGATACATCACTTGGTATATCTCATATTGGTTCCACTACTCTCTCTTCTAAATTTTCTTTACCCTCGATGTTTTGTTTGTTCCTTCCATAAAATGTAACATTATTTTTGTGTCTCAATTTTGTCTCGATAACAATACTTCAATTGAATTTTTTCCCTCGTCTTTTGTTGTTAAGGATCTACTGCACCCGCGCAACCCTTCATCGAGGTCTAGCAAAGGGTAATCTTTATGAATGGTCGTCTCTTCCCTCTCCCTCACCATCTCCCGCTGTTCACTCCATCACCGCAGTATCTCCTTTGTTGTGGCACGATGCGCCTCGGTCATCCGTCTGCTCAAGCGATGAATCAACTTCGGCTTCCATCCTTCCATCCACGGCATCCTCCTTGCCATCTTCTTTTTATTGCACGTCATGTCTTAGTAGCAAGAGTCATAAACTTCCATTTAGTTTTTCTAGCATTAAGAGTCAATCTCCTTTGGACGTCATTTTCTCCGACGTTTGGGGACCAAGTCCTGTCACTTTAACTCTTGGTTTTCGTTATTATGTCATATTCGTGGATCATTTTACTAAATATATATGGTTTTTTCCTATGCGTTTGAAATCTGATTTTCTTTGTTATATTTTCTTCCTTTGTTCGTGGTGTTGAGAAACAATTTAACTCATCTTTGAAAAACTTATACAATGATGGTGGTGGAAAATTTCTTTCTCTTAAACCTATTGTTGAATCACTTGACATATCACATATGATAACACCCCCTTACACCCCGAACACAACGGCACCGCGGCTTGCCGCCACAGGCACATTATTGAGGCTGCTCGTGCTCTTCTACATCATTCCTCAACCCCCTTACCTATTGGCCTTATGCCTTTCACACTGCCGTCTATCTCATAAACCGCCTTCCCACATCTACTCTTGATCGCAAGCCCTTTTTGGCCATCTTTGGCCACCCGCCGTCATACACTTCCCTCCGTCGGTTTGGTTTGTCTATGTTTCCGTGGTTACGTCCCTACATGAACTCAAAATTAGATTTTTCATCTCGCTCGTGTGTCTTTCTCGGCTATGATATATCCCATCATGCCTAAACTCGTCTTGACCCCGCCACTAATAAAATTTTTATCTCTCTCCACGTTGCTTTGTTGAGGACGTTTTTCCATTCTCCGCCACTCAAGTTGCCCCCACTACGCCCGTCACTCCGTCCTCTACCCCTATTTGTCCTATTCTTCCGTCATCATTTGGCGAACTAGCCCCGATCCGCGTCTACCTCGCTGCTCTCCAACGCTGTCTCCACCCCTATGTCCCCACCTTCGCCGATTGACAACTCTCTGCCTACTCCCTCGGTAAGACCCTCTACGTCTGCTTCTCTTGCCAACTCTGAATCTAATATTCCCCCACCTCAAAATCGTCACTCCATGGTCACAAGGGCCAAAAATAACATCTTCCGACCAAAGCAACTACATTCGGTCACCACCCTTCATCCTACTCCTTCTTCGGCAGAGCCTACATGTGTGTCTTAAGCTCTTAAATTCCCTCAAGGCGTCGCGCCATGGATGATGAGCTTAATGCTCTTCTCCGCAATCAAACCAAGGAACTCGTTCGGGCTCCATCCACCTCCAATATAATTGGTTGTAAGTGGGTCTTCCGCATCAAACACAATCCCGATAGCTCGATCTCTTGCTATAAGGCTCGTCTCGTCGCAAAGGGCTTTCATCAACGCCCTGGTATTGACTTTCATGAGACTTTTAGCCCGGTTGTTAAACACTGCCACGATACGTATCTTTCTTACTCTTGCTTTGCACTACTCGTGGCCCATTCATCAAATCGATGTTAACAATGCTTTTACGCATGACACTTTACCCGACTCTGTGTACATGTCTCAACCACAGGTTTCGTGATCCTCAATTCCACGATCACGTTTGTCTCCTCCATAAGGCTATTTATGGCTTGCGTCGGGCTCCAAGTGAGTGGTACATTGCTCTCAAATCGTTTCTTCTTGAGTATGGCTTTACAACGTCTCACTTTGACACCTCTCTATTTCTATACCATTGCTCTGATGTTACTTTGTTCTTTCTAGTCTACGTTGACGATCTCCTTATCATGGGGAACAACTCCTCCGCCGTTCTTTGCCTTCATAGCTGCTTATATCCGCTCGCTTCTCTGTTAAAAATCTTGGTACCCTTAGTTATTTCCTTGGAGTTGAAGTCATCCGATCCCACGATTCCATTTTCCTAAGCCAACACAAGTACATCTTTGATCTTCTCACCAAAACCAACATGCTTGGTGCCAAGGGTGTTTCTACCCCTTTATCTTCTTCTCGAGTCGCCGTCTTGATGATGGCTCTCCCTCCACGGATGCTCGTGCCTATCGCTGATTGTAGGTGCCCTTGATACTTGTCTCTAGCTCATCCGGATATATCCTTTGTCGTGGACAAACTTTCCCAATTCATGCATCATCCTTCCTCCACTCATCTCACTCTTGTCAAGCGTGTTCTTCGTTATCTCAAAATAAATTATCTTTCATGGCACGCTTCTTCGTAAATCGACTCTCTCGCCCTAACAACCTTTTCGACTCGATTGGGCGGTAACTATGACGATCGCACATCCACCTCTGCCTTTATTATTTACCTTGGACATTGCCCTATCCCTTGGTCCTCCAAGAAACAACGTCTGATTGCTCGCTCATCTAAGCGGAATATTGGTCACTTGCCATATGTTCAACTCGAGATACTCTGGTGACGAACCTTCTCTCTCGATTACGTATCTCGCTTCCTTCCTCACCCACTTTGTTTTGTGATAAACTAGCCGTCATTTATCTTTGTGTCAATCCCGTCTTTCACTCTCGTATGAAACATATTGCCATTGACTATCATTTTGTTCGAAGCCATGTTACCTCGGGCTCTTTTCGTGTCTCCTATATATCCACTCACAATCGGTTAGGTGACATTCTTACTAAAGCTTTATCATCCACCAAGTATGTCCAGTTTCGTTCCAAGATTGGTATATCCAATGGATCCTCCATCTTGCGGGGGCACATTAGAGAATCTCCATCACAATCCGAAGATATGGAAAAAGCGTCCAAAGATTCGCAACCTCCATAGTCAAATATTATTGAGATTATATCTTCACATTGTATATTATCTTGCATAGTTTTAGGAGATTTTATTTCCCTCTAAATATGTAATCTGCTCGTGTATATATTTGAAACAACATCAATAAATTTCGGTGTGCACCAAAATATTATGTTTACAACCAACACCAAATAACCACAAATCCGACACCACCACAGATCCATCACCAACCCATTACCACCGCGGCCCGTCACCGCGCGTCCACATAACCTCGATCACCGATTAATTGTCGTTGTCTCCCTCACCGCCAAGCCACCGGTGTCGCGACCCAGTTCGCCTTAGCCCACTTCAAGTTCGCGATTTCTGCGCTGCTCATCATCTCCTCTTCGAGTGTAATTTCATCGTTGCTATTTCTCACATTTTTAACTTGATCCGAGCCAACACCTTTGTTCGAGCCGAGGTCGCAACGAACCGAGTCGAGGAGGGAAGATAGAATTTGTCGAGAACAATCCAAGCAGCCACCATCCCAAATCTGCCTCAATCCGAGTGGGTATGCCAACCGAGTGTTCTCAACCGAGGAAGACAAGTAGATTTGCAACGGTTAATTTTTTCAATATTTCATTTCTTGAGGCTTCTTTGAAATATTTTAAAATTAACCCTAAACCCCACTATAAATTTCATATTCAGATTTTCTAAAGTAGAATATACACAAGATTCTACACACACACAATTAGATAGAAAATTAGATAGGGAAATACACATAGTTTCACATAGTTGTAGGTGTTCTTCATTTTTTTATTTATTGCAAATTAGAGATAGATTTTAATTCAATCAAGTGTATCAACACATTTAAGGTGATACCCATCCTTATTCTCTTAATATTAGTGGTTTATTTCTTAATTCTCATGCTTTCTCCTCCTTTAATTTTCTTAATTTTCATGGGTTTGTTTCAATTTAACTTGATTGACTAAATTTCTCATAGTGTTTGGGTGTGATGAACCTTTGATGTATTGATTATGGAGATGACTTGATTGGGTATTCTTTTTGTAAGAGATTGATTATCCTTATGTGATTTATATGTGTTGATTGCTAATCTATGCATTGATCCTTTGTTGCTTAATTAATTACCGCATGGAGACGTGGGTAATTAGATCGGTGCTTAGGTGTTAAGAGTAGAGGTGTGATTGATATCAATTTTGGGTTAACTCAAGGAGACTTGATTAATTTCATTTGAACCGACATAAGTACGTAATTGCTTGATTATTAATTGGGTAATTAGTGAAGGGGCTTAGAGTGTCGTCTCTAAGACAATCTACATGCTTAATTGTTGTACTCGTCCTAGGCTTATCGATGCGGTTGAGTATTACATTCGTGATTGACCTTATCATTCTCTTGCATGTGAATACTTGATCTTGTTCGATCCATAATTGATAATTCATTGGTGAATTGCACCGAGCACTCACTTAACTTTGATATTCGTTTCGTGTTCTTCGCTTTCTAGTTTAATTGTTTTTCATTTGCTTGCTATTTTAGTTAATTGTCCTTAGCTTAATTGTTGGCTTTTAATTGTTGATTTTTTAATTGCTAAAACCCGTGTTCGACTCTCTAATTTCGGAAAGCTAGTAGTTCTAGGGATCCTCGCTTTCCTTTTTCCCTTGGGTTCGATAACTAATTGGTCCTAAATATTTGCTACTATAAAACAATGACAATCATTACCTTGAGGCACTACAAGTCCATTTCTTCTTGATAAGGCATCATTTAGAAGTTTTGAGTCATGTGCCGAACCTTCCCACCCACTAAGCACATACATGAACTGCAAATCAAAGTTGCAAGTGCCAAAACAATTTGGGATTGAATACCATGGCAGATTCTGATGGCTGCTTATATCTCGACCTTGTCTTGTTAGGGATATTAGTTCCATCAATAGCTCCAATACAATCCTAAAATAAAGTGAATACTTGATAAAAGAAGATTATACATTTGATATAGTTAAAATTATTACCAAAATGACTTGTATCTTAAAGAAAGGGTTAAACCTTGTACTTTCACGCAATTTTAGTCGGCATTCCCGTAGACGGTTTGACCATCATTTTCGGTGCCATAGTGTTCAAGGCCTTTAAGATTTTATTGAAGTTTTGACTAGTAGCAAAATGTGAATGACCGAACCTTTGACGAACATTACAATATCGATCGTTGTCTCCTACAATGAGCAAGAATGTTGCTACCATTTCTTCAACACATATATGTCTTGTATCTTCCAAAGCAGTTGATCGTGCATAACTTTAGAAACGCTGTCGGATACATTCTATGCGACTCTCAAAAATTATATGGATCTCCTTTGAGCATATTATGTACAAAATTATATCCAGTCCTAGTAATTGGCTTTCGCTTCGAGAGAAGGTTCAATACGTCGAGGCATTGCGATAATATTTTCCAATAGAGTAATCGCCGCAACAATCGCAGACATTAAGAACTTCACATTTTCATAAAGTTCCATCTCTATGTCTTCTTCTATTTCTTCTTCTTCTTCTTCTTCTTCTTCTTCTTCTTCTTCTTCTTCTTCTTCTTCTTCTTCTTCTTCTTCTTCTTCTTCTTCTTCTTCTATCTCTTCTCTCAATATATTATGCATTTCCATACTTTGTAAATAAAAGTAAATGAATCAATACATGCAAATAAGCTATCTTTGATTCATTAAAAATAATAACAATAATAAATGAATTACTTGCAAATATTGATATACATGTCTCTACCTTTGCTTTATATTCGATTCTTTATTTTGGTTATTGTGCATATGTTTTGGTTGATAATTAACTTAGAAGCTATACCGCATTAATCAATAAAAAATAAGCTAACGTTTTCTCCAATATAAATAGAACATAATAAGAAAAAACACACAGTTCAGCCATATAATTAATTAAACTTAAGCTTAGCATAACAAGTATATCAACAAAAAAATAAGCTAACATTTTCTCCAATATAAATAGAACAATAATAAGAAAAAATACACGATTCAGCCATATAATTAATTAAACTCAAGCTTAGCATAACAAGTATATCAACCAAATTGCCATGATGGTATTCAATATAGAAAAATCCGCAATAAGCAAACCAAAGAAAAAAATTTCAAAGTTACATGCATCTCCAACTAAAATTTCAAACAAAAGCAGTCTCAACATCACAAAAAGATGCACCTCAAAAGTAAAAGTATTTAATATCTAATACATGATTCAAATAAACATTATCCCCTCATCTTGTGACATATTCAATTAACTCGCTCTTCAGAGTCATCTTCAAGAAACCACCTTTTTTTGATTTGGTACCTAGCAAGTCAAAAGCCTTCATACGAATGTCTTCATTCAAGTTCGGGATCTCCTTGATAGCATCCCAAGTAGTATAAGTTCTCTCTCTTTCTCTTTTTCGTAGTTATAAACTCCTTGGATAGTGGTTGTTAGTTTTTAATTTCTTCCATAGCACCATTTTGATGTATATTTTCGGTGGAGCCGAATTTGCTTCATATTGAGCTCTACTTCTTTTGGTTTGACTTCTTCTTTGGTTGGGGACCTCGACGCTTGAGAGATCCTAAAGGGGGTGTGGAATCAAATGGTGAATAATTTTGAGATAGTCCTACAAACGCCCCATTTTCAATATCATAAGTGAAATCTTCTATGCGTACATCTCTATTATCACCATCTTCAAATGTCCTTGCATTAGTTTCGCCACCTAACCCAATGGAGTTTTTCCTACAACAACACCGTTTCCTACAACATTTTCTAAATTCTCAAAATCAAGGCATTCTCCATAGCGCAAGTTCACATCTTTTGGATGAGCCTAGCAAAAAGAAAGAAAATATTAATCTTTAAATTTATTGTTGCAAGGCATTCCTCTTTTCGTATCTTGTTGTGAGTCTCCCATATTAATATTACTATATTTTGATATACACAAAATAAAGTAATATTTTTATATAATATTTACACTTACTAACAATGCAAAGATAGTGCAAGGCACCGCCAATCATAGAAACATCTAATAGAAGATAGTATAAAATAGAGTTAAGAAAAAAGTCAAACGGCCGGCACTAACACGAAACCTTGAGACCACCAACACATACAAACAAAGAAATTATAGCCTCATTTATGTAGTTGATTAACTTTGATGTAAACCGAACAAATAAATCAAATAAAAAACACATCTTGTAATACTATGCTCACAATATTATAGAATTCGGAGAAAACTGGAGAAAATTGATTTAACAAGATTTGTACAAAAAAAAAAATGTACCCTCAAGTTATCAAAAGAAAACCAAATAAAATTTGGTGGTGGTCGTCATTCGTACCTTTGTTATCAAAAGAAAACCGAGAAAATTAGGTGGTGGCCGTCGGTTCGTGTTTTTTCTTCTTGTCATTTCATCTTCCGATTTCAAGGAGACAATACGTTAAAATCTTGTGGTGAGAGAAGAGATTTTGCAGGACTTTTTATTTATAATAGGGCACTTAAAATCCTAAAAAATCTATCAATAAATAAAATCCTAAGAAGTCAATGAAATTTTCAATACCACTAGATTTGGATGGAATTTAAAATATCCTAATTGAATACCGTTGTTAACCGAAATATTTATGAGTGATTAATGTGGCTTGGAATCGGTTAAAACAAGTAATAAACGAAGAACACAAGAATGGGGAAGAACCCAGGAGGTTCTTCCCTTGAAGATGGCTTTGGGAGTCCCATGGGGACCCCTAGCCTAGAGTGTATAATGTTGTAGCCAAGAATGTGTTGTTTTTACAATGAGAGGGGGTTCTATTTATAGAGCCCTCAAGAAATAAAGCTAAAAAGCTAAAAATAATCATAAATCCTTTATTTTAGGATTTATTTACAACCGATTGATATAAAATCCGACAAGATCTACTTTACATTAAATGGTCCTGTCTTGTCTCGTAAAGGTGTCGTACTTTATCGCTTGATGAGCCGTCTCGCGTCACAGTCTGCCGCGAGCCGCGGCCGGCTTGACTTTGCCGAAGCCGCGAGCCGCCTTGTTGCCGAGCTTGCCAGCCGCAGCTACTGCCTGGACTTGCTGAAGCCGCGAGCCGCTGGCCGCCGTGCTTGAAGCCGCTGAGCCGCTGGGCTGCGTGCTTGCGAGCCGCGAGCTTGGAGAACTAGTTAGACATGGAGAGCGGTCTAGTTTGCTGCCTTTATGCCTAGAGTCGGGATACCCCCATGATGTCTTGGTTTGCCTTTCGAGGTGGAGTATTTTACGAAATATTCGTGTTACAACAATTGCCCCAGTTGGTGTCAAGTGTCTTTGGGAGTCGAGCCGGTAATGTGGAGAGCAGCATTTTCTTTGAAAGCATCAAGAACGTATCGCCCGGTATTGAGGTCGGAGTATAGGATTCATACTTTTCGGGTTTCTTGTCGAGATCTGCCGAGCTACCTAGCCGCCTAGCTTGCCGAGCAAATTTGCTAGCCGCCTAGCTTGCCGAGCAAACAGCCGCCTAGCTTCTTGCCGGGCCGCCGAGTGCCTAGCTTGCCGGGAGAGGTGAGCTCGTCGATGAGGAGAGCTCACCGAGAGATGAGCTCGTTTGGCCGCCGAGTTGCCGAGCTACCTAGCCGCCGAGCCGCCTAGCTAGCCGAGCTTGTCGAATTACCTGGCCGCCCGGCCGCCGAGCCGCCCTCGGCCGCCTAGCCGCCGAGAGAGATGAGCTTGTGCAGGGAGGTGAGCTCGTCGAAGGAATGAGCTCGTCTCGATGAGAGCTCGCCGGAGAGGTGGACTCGTTCGGAGGGGAGAGGCTCGTCCGGAGAAGTGAACTTCGCCCGAGGAGAGCTCGTCGGAGAGGTGAGCTCGTCAAGGAGTGAGCTCGTCCGAGAGGCGGACTCGTCCGGAGAGGTGAACATGTCGATGAGAGCTCGCCGGGAGAGGTGAGCTCGTCTCGAAGGAGTGAGCTCGTCGAGAGGCGGACTCGTCCGAGAGGTGAACACGTCGATGAGAGCTCATCGGAGAGGTGAGCTCGCCTAAAGGAGTGAGCTCGTCCGGAGAGGTGGACTCATCCGGAGAGGTGGACACGCCCGAGGAGAGCTCGTCGGAGAGGTGAGCCTCGTCTGAAGGAGTGAGTTCGTCCGAGAGGCGGACTCGTCCGGAGAGGTGAACATGTCTCGATGAGAGCTCGCTTGGAGAGGTGAGCTCGTCAAGAAGTGAGCTTGTCGGAGAGGCGGACTCGTCCTCGAGAGGTGAACACGTCGATGAGAGCTCGCCTGGAGAGGTGAGCTCGTCGAAGGGGTGAGCTCGTCCCGGAGAGGCGGACTCGTCGGGAGAGGTGAACCCGTCCGGGAGGAGAGGCTCGTGGGAGAGGTGGACTCGTCCGAGAGGAGAGGCTCGTCCGAGAAGTGAACTTCGTCGGAGAGGAGAACATGTCTCGATGAGAGCTCATTGGAGAGGTGAGCTCGTCCGAGAAGGAGTGAGCTCGTCCCGGGAGAGGTGAGCTCGTCGAAGGAGTGAGCTCGTCCGAGAGGCGGACTCGTCCGGGAGAGGTGAACATGATGAGAGCTCGCCGAGAGGTGAGCTCGTCTCAAGGAGTGAGCTCGTCCGAGAGGCGGACTCGTCCCGAGGAGAGCTCGTCGGAGAGGTGAGCTCGTCTCAAGGAGTGAGCTCGTCCGAGAGGCGGACTCGTCGGGAGAGGAGAACATGTCTCGATGAGAGCTCATTGGAGAGGTGAGCTCGTCCGAAGGAGTGAGCTCGTCCCGAGAGAGGTGAGCTCGCTCGAAGGAGTGAGCTCGTCAGGAGAGGCGGACTCGTCCGAGAGGTGAACATGTCGATGAGAGCTCGCCGAGAGGTGAGCTCGTCTGAAGGAGTGAGCTCGTCCCGGAGAGGCGGACTCATCCGAGAGGTGAACACGTCCGAGGAGGAGAGGCTCGTCCGAGAGGTGAGCTCGTCTGAAGGAGTGAGCTCGTCCGAGAGGCGGACTCGTCAGGAGAGGTGAACACGTCCCGAGGAGGAGAGGCTCGTCCCGGAGAGAGGTGGACTCGTTCGGAGGAGAGGCTCGTCAGGAGAAGTGAACTCGTCCGGAGAGGAGAATGAAGGTGGTGCCCGCCTATCAACCTTGGGGTTTCCATGTTCTCGTAATATTCGTCATTATTTTAAATCTCATTGATTTGTTATTTTCCATATTTAGAAAATTTTGTGAATTTCCCAAATACTGCAAATTGTAATGACTGTCCGGCTTCGGCCTTACTTGGTCGAGGTTGGAGCTTGACACCGTACCTTTCCATTTTGGTTTTGAGTGCGGGCAGCTCGGACTTTGGCCGGTAAGGGTTTGGTAGGGAGCTCGGCTCGCCCCTGCATGAATATGGTTTAACACTTTGCATTTTTAACAAATTTTGCAAGCGTTTCAAACCGTTTGTGGCTTGTCGAGGCCTCGGCCTTACTTGTTCAAGATGCTTGAGCTCGGCCTGTGCCTTTTCGACTTAGTTTCGGCATTGGCGAGCCCGACTTTTGGCCAAGTAAGGGTTTACTTGAAGAGCTATGCTCGCCCAAGTGTATCATGGTGGTTGACGGCCCACCGGATCCTTCGTCGCCCAAACCAGCCTCCCACGATCGCGAGTTCGGTCGGGCGAGCCGATGAAGGTGCTCGCTAAAGGAGACTTGACCACCGAACCGCTCGCTAGGAATAGTTACGAAGTGGTTGCTCGCCGAGAGTACGTTTAGCTCACGGGAGACTTTATCTCCGGGAAGAACCCGTGGCACTTGGACGACCTGCAGACAGTGCGCCTAGTGGCGTCTTTATGCGCTTTGGGGTGATCACAGGACTCCTAACCACGCGACTTTTGTCCTAACTCCGAGGAGTCATGGACCTCACTAGCCCAGAAAGCTAGGAGACCTCGGCCGAGGCTAAGCTCGTCGCGAGGAATTTGAGGGGCACACCGACCCGGAAAGTTGTGACCTCGGACGGTAACAGGACGCGTCACGAGGAGTTTAGTAAGAGCCTCCCGGTTTATGGATCGGGCGGACCTCGCCATAAGGCTAAACTAGGCTGCGAGGAGTTTATGGGGACGAGTCCCTACCTCGGCGGACTATCCGGCCCACACGAGTATGAGAGGGGCCCGCCCTCGGCCATTCGGCCTCGAGTGGGCCCGGCAAGGAGCTCACTAGGTTAGAAGCTAGGAGACCTCGGATGGCACAGAGCGCATAACGAGGATTTTGTAGGGAAAATAACCCGTGCTCTGCTAGAGTGTAAACTCGTTGAGTCTTATCTAGACGCGTCCGTCCGGCCTGGGCCGAGAGACCGAGCTCGCCGCGAGTCCTGCAGGTAAATCTCGCTAAAGAGCGGAATGTCAACGCCAAAGAGGCGGACTATCAACGCCACGGGCGGATAAGACAACGCCACTGAGGCGAGTGTTCTATGCAACAAAGGCAAAATAGATCAATGTCGAATAGACGGATGGTCGACGCCACGCAGCGACAATCGATGTCAAGAGACAGATAGTCGACGCCCGGAGGGCGGACAATCGATGCCGAAGAGGCGAGATAGTCGACGCCGGAGGGCGGACAATCGATGCCGGAGAGGCAGATAGTCGACGCCCGGAGGGCGGACAATCGATGCCGGAGAGGCAGATAGTCGACGCCTGCAGGGCGGACAATCGATGCCGGTGAGGCAGATAGTCGATGCCCGAGAGGCGGACAATCGATGCCGAGAGGCAGATAGTCGCGCCCGAGGGCGGACAATCGATGCCGAGAGGCAGATAGTCGACGCCCGAGAGGCGGACAATCGATGCCGGAGAGGCAGATAGTCGACGCCCGAGGGCGGACAATCGATGCCGAAAAGGCAGATAGTCGACACCCGAAGGCGGACAATCGATGCCGAGAGCCGACTGCCGACACCGCGAAGGTGGACAAGTCACGAGCCGATACGGCGGATAGTCAACGCCTTGAGAAGGCGGACAATCGATGCCGTAAAGGCGGGGCACTAAGGTCGCTTGCTCGGTGATTCGAAAATTTTACTTCTCTCATCACGAGTCTTGTTTTCGAAAAAAATTTTGTACTTTGTTTTTCCGAATTTTGAAATTTGAACTTTAGAGTTCTACTTTCCTTCCCCGAAGTATAAATATTTTTTTAGGTGTTTTGAGACCGTTAAAGGTTTGAAGAAATTTGACAAAGATTTCGAAGATTTTTGAAATTCAAAAATGTGCGTGCATGCCCCAAATTTCTTAAAAAGTTTGGAGTCTAATTTTTATCCCCTTCAAATATAAAAAATTTAAGGGATTTTTATGAAATTCCACACTTTAAAGATTTTTAAATCCAAAAATGTGTTTACACAAGCCTCAAATTTTTCTTTAAAAATTTGGAGTTCTAATTTTCTTTCCCTTGAAAATATGAAAATTTTCGGGAGTGAAATTTTTAACCGTTGAAGGTCTCTAAGTAATTTTTCGATAATTTAACGAATTTTGAAGTCTCAAAATGTACATGTCTTTGCCCCAATTTTTATAAACAATATAGGGAAATCAAGCGTGCAATGTATTTAAATAGGTCGTTGTCGAAAATACGATACAACCTGGACAAAGGATGCATCCGTAGATTCTCGAGTTAATTCCATCTAATCGGTAATAATTCTAGCAGCAGCCAAAATAATTTGAACCAACATCTCCTGCCTTTTAAAGAATCCCAGCAGGGGTTTTTTTTTTGAAAAAGAATTTAAAGCCCAACAGCTTTTAAATTAAAAAGGCCCAGCAAATTTAACTTGAGAGTGGCCCAGTTAATCTTAAACTAAGTAAGAGCCCACCAGGTTTCAATGAAAAGGAGCCCAGCTTCCTTTGAATTAGAAAAAGGGCCCAATAGCCTTAAAAATTAAAAACCCAAGCCCACCCTTTGAAGATTAGGGCGGCAGTTTCCTATTTGCAGAAACTGAAGCTGCGCAACTTCTTCCTCTGACCCCAAATTTGAGCACGGCCGCACCGGCGCCGGAAAGGGAGCAACCGGGTGGTGGAGCGACGGAGCTTGGCGGCGCGCCAGAGGGTAGAGTTGGGCAGCGGCTTTGCAGAGAGAGGGAGCAAGGGCGCTTGGGAGACGGTGGCGGTGGCCCGCCGGAACACGGCTGAGGCGCGCGACAGAGGACCAGCAGCGGCGGCACTTTGTGACCGTCTCCTCCCTCCGACGGCGGCGGCATTTGGACAGAAAAAAAAAAGCTTGCGGAACTCGTGCACTCTGAACGAACTTTTGTATTGTAAAGGAGCTTGAGAGAGCAATAATGGTGAGATTTGCTGAGCAATAGTGGTGATTATTTAGACGATTTTTGTACGAAAATTTCCTTTTGAGTAGGCCCTGAATATTTTTGTGTATGGCTTTTCGTGGGATTTTTCTGAGATTTTTGTATGGATTTTGCCATTGCTGGCTTTGTGAATGCTTGAGAAACGTGGGAAGATGTTGCAGAAACGATGTTGGTTTTTCTGTAGGTTTTGGTTTGAGTTTTTGCAGAGACAACGTTGCAAAAATCTGTGTTGAAAGAGGCTGTAGAAAATTTCTTCTTTTCAGAAAAAATGATAGAACGTGAGAATTTCTTCCAAGAACAGTGAGTGTTCTTGGGGATTTACTGATTTTTAGGGACGATCCCCTTCCTCTAGCGCCAATTGTTGTTAACCGAAATATTTATGAGTGATTAATGTGGCTTGGAATCGGTTAAAACAAGTAATAAACGAAGAAACACAGAATGGGGAAGAACCCGGAGGTTCTTCCCTTGAAGATGGCTTTGGGAGTCCCATGGGGACCCTAGCCTAGAGTGTATAATGTTGTAGCCAAGAATGTGTTGTTTTTACAATGAGAGGGGGTTCTATTTATAGAGCCCTCAAGAAATAAAGCTAAAAAGCTAAAAATAATCATAAATCCTTTATTTTAGGATTTATTTACAATGAATTGATATAAAATCACGTGAGATCTACTTTACATTAAATGGTCTGTCTTGTCTCGTAAAGGTGTCGATGCTTTATCGCTTGATGAGCCGTCTCGCGTCTGAAGTCTGGCCGTAGAGCCGGGTTGTTGGACTTGCCGAGCCGCCGAGCCGCCAGGTGTCGAGCTTCTTAGAAATTTGCCGCCAGCTACTGTTCTTTGGACTTGAAATTTCTTAGAGCCGAGCCGTGCTTCTTAGAAATTTCTTAGAGCCGCTTCTTTGTGCTTAGAGAGAGCTTGGAAAACTAGTTAGACATGGAGAGCGGTCTAGTTTGCTGCCTTTATGCCTAGGTCGGGATACCCCCATGATGTCTTGGTTTGCCTTTCGAGGTGGAGTATTTTACGAAATATTAGGTATTCAACAAATACCATCGTATTTTAAAGGAGTTTTAAGAATCTATAATGAATACCCCTAGATTTTTAAAATCCATAAAAATCCTATAGAATCCTAAATGAATACACCCTCCTAAATGCATATATATATATATATATATATATATATATATATATATATATATAGTAATTTATTGTGTTGATGTGTCATTTTTTTATTGATTTATACTTAATATGTGGCATCCAAGTGGCAATCTTAATGTAGAGTTTAATTAAAAATATTGTTAATTAGAAGGTTTGAACCTTGGACTTTTTGCATAATCTCTATGTTGTTTAATAATTAAGTTAATCTTTAAATACTTTGAATTCCTATATTATTGAACACGTCATAATCTCTATTTTATATCTAACATTTTATCGTATGATAATTTTTAAATATAATATTATATTCAACTTAAACCTATAAATGTATATAAGAAAAATTTATGATTGTATTAACTTTTATTTTATTTCATTATATTTGAGAAAATCATGTATTTAATTTTTGTGTATTTCAAAATATGAAATTTAATATAGTTAATAAATTGATGGATTGATTAACTAAATCTTAAAATTCTAATTATGTAAAAATTATTATTTGATTTAGTTATTCATATTTTCATGAAAACACGATAATTTTATTTTTTTATTTTATCTTTTAATAGGTATTAAGTCCTTTATATATAATCTTACATGTTTAAAAATTTAAAATAATTATATGATATTTATTGATCGAGCACTAAATTTATCATGCGTGATTTAAATAATATTTATACATAAAATATTACAAAAAAATTCGCGTAACATGCGGGAATTGCGCTAGTATATATATATATATATATATATATATATATATATATATATATATATATATATATATATATATATATATATATATATATACTAGTATTAGATCCCACGAATTTTGCGGGATAATGAAAGAAAAATTATATGTATAATAAAAAAATTAAATTTAAATATTTATAATACACAATTTATTTAAATTAAAAATATAATTTAAATATATAAAAATAAAATCCACAAATTTATATTTCACGTCAAAAAAATATATTTGTAATTAATTATTAAAAACTTCATTATGAACAACATTATTTGAATATTTGCATGGTCTTTCATCGGAACCAAAACACATAAATTTAGCCCTCTTTTAATTTGTATTTTAGCGACTCAACATATATATAAATAGTTTAAATATACTCCATGATTAAATAGTTTGATTTAGTTTAGAAATATAATATACTCTCTCCTAAGAAATCGGCAATTTAGTTTTTTTTTAAAAAATATTTTGCCTATATAATTCGGTATAAAATAATAACAAATTTGCGAATAATAAAAATTAGAGTATCATATGTTGCATAATTTATGAAACTTCAATTATCAGATTAATATTTCAATGGTAAACTTGACTATAATCAATACCAATTTGATATGTTTTGAATCAATCTGTAATTAATTTGGCGAAGTGGTATAACTCAAGTGGTTAGTGGCTTAGAGCTCCATTACTCATGCCCAAACCTCATAGGTTCGAGTCACCATTTAACCGATCAAAATAAAAAATCGTAATTAATTCAATTTTAATTCTATTATTGATTTAAATTGAATTAAGCATTATATTTCCATATATATCATTACAATATCCATTCGAACATCATCCTAAAATACATCCTAAAAAATAGGAATTCAATTTGACTATAAATTAATACTCTTTGATATTGGTTGAGATTAAAATAAATAGTTGGATTAATTCTTTAAAATGGATTGAATGAAATTGAAATTTTTGAAATAAAAGAATGTGACAAACTTCTATAAATTTGTCTTTATAAAATTACTAGTATTAGGTTCCGTAAATTTCGTGTATATCACCACATAAATTAAATATACGCTATATAATACGTGTATATTATCAAATAAATTAAATATATATTTTATTGACTATCTATATAATTTGTATATATAACCAAATAAATTAAATATATGTTTGCTTTATTGATTATCTATATATAGAGATAATATGTATATATCACCAAATAAATTATATACACTTTCTTTACGCACACGTTTTATATAATGAGTCACTCTCTCAAGCAGCTTCATAATATGAAACTTATACTATTAGAATCATTCAACGATACCATTAAAATCATACATTGATATAATAACCATTTTATACTATGATATCGGTTTATAAGTGTAATGATATCACTAAATGAATATTATGGTATTAGTGAATGACTCTAATGGTATTAATTTCATACTATGAAATTGCTTCACACAAGATTTTGCCTTATATAATTTGTATATATCATCAAATAAATTGAATATATCTATATAATCTGTATATATTATCAAATAAATTAAATATACATTTTTCAAATATACGAATACAAATAACAACTTGATTTAAAATTTTAAAATTTTAAACGTAGATTTTGTATCTTCACTTAATGAATTTGTATATCTCAATATGATGGATCCGCATTTTTGACTAATCTTATTATAAAAATTGAAATAATGAATAATTATATTAAATTATTTATTATTGCAAAATATATACAGTTTACCGTACTTAAATTAATTGATTCGATTAATTGATTTTAATCATACTAATTTTTGTTAATTAAATATTTATTTTTGTTAATAATTATCTTAGTTGTGCAACGTAAATTTAGTAGAATTGATCAAATTACCTTGATTTCATCAATCTATGTTGATTGTTGATGTAATTATAAATTATCTTATAATTAAGAATTTAAATAACTTTCCCGTAAAAAAAAAAGAATTTAAATAATTTTTTTCATTAAAAATTAAAAATTAAGATTCTATTATTATGCCTAATATATTAAAAGACTTGACAAATAAAAAGAATGTGCTTGAAGATGAAAACACAACATAAAATCACAATTTGCATTAATTGAAAGAAATACTCAACAATGGGATAAATTAAGCTGTTTGTCCATCAAAATTATATTCTAAATTATCAATGGATACAAATTAAAAATGTAAATTAAATATTCTTCATAATATTCTAAATAGTTGATTGTCAATCAAATCTTCAGATAATTATGAAGTTGTAGATCTGTAATAAAAAAAAATAAATAAACAAAGCGAGATCAAAGGATATTTTCATTCTTTGTAATATGAATCTGCATCTCGCAAAAAAATTTATATCAAAGCAATGGGTAAGGTAGCAATTGCATAGATGATGCAAGGAAGAAAAAGAAAGGCCGATCTTCAAAAAACTTCAATTCCCTCTCATCCAACCGTTGGACGAAGATGATGAGAGGTGATAATAAAGAAATTAAGGTACAACCGCCGAACGAAAATGATGAGAGGAGAGAATAAAACAATTAGGGTTTGTGATGTCTCTCATAATTTATAGACTAATATATAAATAAATGAACACATGAGATTAAAACATATAAAATTGATGGATGAGATCAAGTACTTAAAATTTAAATGAATGAGAGGAGAAAGATTTTGAAATAAAAGAATTTGGCTTTGCCACATAAGCTTTTATACGTTTAACTTTATACGGTTATATATATATACACACTAGTATTAGAACCCACGAATTACGCGGGATAATGAAAGAAAAAAATATAAGTAAAATAAAAAAATTAATAATACTTGATCTATTTAAATTAAAAATATAATTTAAATGTGTAAAAGTGAAATTAAATATCTAAAATACCTAATATAATATATCAAAGTATTTGTATTTCACATAATAAAACTATACTTATAATTATAATTATAATTTTATTTTATAAACAATATTATTTGTATAGTCGCATGGTCTCCCATCGTAACTAAGACACAAAAATTTAGTTATCATTTGATTTTGACTTTAGAGGCTCATCACATATATAAATAGTTTAAATATACTCCATTTTTAAATAGTTTAATTTTTTAAAAATATAATATACTCTCTCCGAGAAATCGATAGTTTAGTTTTTTTATGTTAAATTATTCGCCTATATGATTTCAAAGTATAAAATAATAACAAATTTGTAAATATTAAAGTATCATATGTGTAATATCCCAAAATCACTAAGTGAATTATTAAGATATATATGTAATTAATTTTAAGAAATTGAGTATTAGAGCTTGATATATTTAATTAAAATAGAAATATTTAGTTAAGTATATTATGACATAATATACTATAATATAAAATATATGATAATATATGTATAATATAAGTTTTATAATAATAATAATATATAATAATAGTATTTAATTTAATATATAATAATTATATGATATATAATAATAATAATAGTAAAATGAAACTTACTAAGTCTCATAAGGTTAGTTACATAAGGCGGTCATTGGTAAGAAGGGGGAGTAAGGCGGTGGAACAATTAGAGATTAAAAAGAAAGAAAAAGGAAAAGAAAGAGAATGAAAGGAAGGATAGAAAGAGAAGAGGAGGGTGGCGCGGAAGCGAGAGAAAGAGAAAGAGATCTCAAGCATGATGGTAAGTATTTGATCTCTCGTTAATTGTGGTATTATATATCAAAATGCTCGAATCCACACTCATAGATTATAGAATTGTAATTAGTTTGTTGATCGATACTCGTAGCATATGAAATTGGAGATTATTAAGAGTATATATTATTTGTAGGATATGAGGAGAAACTTGATACCTATAAGATTATGTATTTTCAAGGAGTTGAGGATCACTAAGGGGGTATTGCATTGCATCATTTGTTGCGATTATTATTTTTAAGGTGAGGGCAATCTCCACTCTTAATCGAGTTTAACATTCAATATTATGATTGCTATGTTAAATTGCATTATTAATCAAGTCGGGTAATGGCCCGCACTATGTTCAAGCCGGGTAATGGCCCGTACTATGTTCAAGCCGGGTAATGACCCATTATAATGTGCAAGCGGATAATGGCCCGTGTAATTTGATCAAGATGGGTAATGATCCATATTATGTTCAAGCCGGGTAATGGCCCGTACTATGTTCAAGTCGGGTAATAATCCGTACTTTGTGATAAAACATTAAATGTTCTCATGAGCTTTATTGAAATATTATATGTCGCTTACAAATGTTTGTTTAAGCGTGCAATTATTGATGTTTCTCTTCTTGAGTGTATTTTCAAACACTCATCCCCCACGGTTATGATTTTCTACAGTCAAAGGAGCTCGGGCAGGGTACAAGGCGATGGTTGCATGTAATTTATTTTGGGTTGTTTTCCGCTGTAATCTCAAATGATTATTTTTAATAAATCTCGTTTATTCAATTACAATTTTCTTTTAATTGAGTTAACGAGCCAATTTGGTAGCGCTTCACCTATTATGTGTTACTTTTAAATTCGGGCGTTACAATATATTGCATAATATATGCGGCTAAATTATCGATTAATACTTTAATGATAAGTTTGACTATAATTAATATCAATTTGATATATTTTGAATCAATCAGTAATTAAATTCAATTTTAATTCTATTATATATTTTATTTGAATAAAATATTATATTTTCATATATCATTATAATAATGTGTGAAATTTTTAACTATTTAAATCTATCAACCAACCACATGTAGAAAAAATGTCAATAAATATTGAAAAGAAAAAAAAAAGCATGTGAAACTGCAAAAATAATAATCTTCAAAAAAACGAAATATAAAACAACGAAAATACTGAACATAATTTTCTACATATGAATCTTAAAAAAAAAAAAAAATTGATCATAAGTCAACTAAATATACGAATTGATTTATTCAACTTGTATAGTATCTCGTGTATATATGTTAGATAAGGGAAAATTCATTTTCTTTGTAGTTAGTTTTTCTGTTACATTATATGCATTATTAATAGGGAAAGAATTCTTCAAAATCCTCAATTGAGGTAAACTAAATATTCTTTACATGCTTTAGAAAAATAAATATTGTTTATATCGTGTATATCATTGACTTTAAAATATAAATCTTAAAAAAATCACAATCTTCAAAATATGAATCAGTAAAAAAAAGGTTAAAAAAAAAAAAAAAATTAAAATTAACTCTTATATGAAATATGCATCTAGTATAGTAAAAATAAAAATAAAATACTAATCAAAATTTTCAAAATATGTAACAATTAAGAAAGACATTAAAGCATATGAATCTGCAAAAATAATAATTTTTTTAAAAAAGGAAACATAAAGTAACAAAAATACCGATCATAATTTTTAAAATATGAATCTGCGAAAACAATAAAAAAAAAAGGAAAAAAAAATAGATTAACACATTAGAACATATGAAATACATTAAATCGTAAATAAACAATAAAAGAGATTAGAATGGCATGACATATGAATTAATACACATTTGCAAAAAGAATCAATGAAAGAGGTTAAAATAATGAATGAGAAAATCGATAAGAAAAGGAGAAAATAAATAAATCGGGGTTTGTGATGAGAAACAAATGAGAGGTATCAAATATTTATAGACTAATATGTAAATAGATGAATGACCGAGATTAAAACTTATAAAATCGATGATTGAAATCAATACTACTTAGAGTTAGTAACATATAGGTGCAAAGTGAAAGGCCTATTTACGATTAGGTGCATGAACAATAACTTTTTACACAAAGGTGCCAAAAAATTGGCTAAAAAGATGTCCCTACCCTTACGATAAAAATTGGAATTAAATATCAAATTTCTCTCTCTCAGCAACCAAACACCTACTTTCACTCCCTCACCAGAAGCCGTCACATCACCATACTATTTGCAACAAAAAAATGTCTCAACCAAAGAGAGAAATTTTCGCTGTATTCAAATTTCATATTTCAAATTCAAATTTGAAAAACCTATGTGCAATGGCGATTTAGAAGCAAAGAACAAAATTCGTCTTTTCTAATATCCGATTCCTCCCTAATTCATCGTTTCGACTATCATCCGTAATTGAAGCACCTAAGATTTTATTTACTAGCGAGAAATGTCATAATAATTAGATGTATTTACATACTTTTTCTGACATCGAAAAAAAGAATTATGGAGTCGTGAAAAAGAAAAATCGTTTACGTTGATGATAGTGAAAAACGCCAAAGAAGAAAAAGAAAGTACGTTGACGATTGATTTGTGAAAAAATGAGGTAAGCTAACATCCAAATTATTCTTTGTATTTCATTTTTTCTATTTAATATCCGATTGTCAAAATATGATAAAATTTTTGTGTTTCTTGATGAAGTATCGCGTAGCATGAAATATCTTGCAGACAGGACCCTACGAAAAAAAAGGGTATAAGCTCTTGAATTTTATAATTTTAACTTTTATATGAATGTTCTAATTTAAAGCTGTTGATGTTTGTGACAGGTGTTATGCTGAATGTGCCAACATTTAGGTCACAACATCGAGAATTCATCTTCCTACTTCCACCGATCCTAACCCACAAAATGTTTTGCTCGGTGTCTTGATTTTACAGGTTGAAGACTTATAGCAGTTTCCTATAAGTCGACGTTTGAAAAGACAAGAGTGAGGAGTTGAGAAAAATATGAGAAGTTACAAACACATTACCTATTTCCATGGAGATGTGGAAGTTGTGTCTTGTGGTAGTTTTATGTCTTGATGTTCTATAAATACGTGGTTGTTATGAAGACTAAACTTGGAGATTAAGAGAAACACAATCTAGCATAGTCTATTGACATAGATTATTTGAGTTTATTGTTTGTTTCTTATTTGATTTTCCTGTTGGTGAATGTTACTCCCTCGTCCCAGAGAACCTTTCACACTTGACTTTTTAACGGTTTTTGTGTGAGAGTTATTTCATAGTAATACATTTACAAAAATTATTTTATATGAATGATATGTTAGTTGATCTTATTAACTAGCATATCATTCATATAAAATAACTTTTGTAAATGTATTACTATGAAATAACTCTCACACAAAACCGTTGAAAAGTCAAGTGAAAGGTTCTCTGGGACGGAGGGAGTACAACATTTTACTCAACATTTGGATCTGTAATTGTAATGGGTGATAGATTAGTTGGTTAACTTCTATTCACCGTATATGTTAGACCATTTGCGGTGTGGCTTATGCCTTCACCGATTGTATCACTTAACAATTATTAATGATATTTTATCAAAGACAGTATAGACTCATTTATAGTCTATACAAATTTTGATATTCATTTGCAAGGTGTTTAAGCCTTCCATTGTGTCGTGTTGTTCTTCGAATGTGCCAACATCCGTGACAATATTCTATCAAAAGCACCCACTCACACCCTAAAACCATTCATTATTTGTTCTTTGTTGCCAGAAAAATGTTAGTGAGATATGTCTACACTTCCTCAGAATCGGGTATATTGCATTTTTGATATCTAAGTATTAATAAAATTGTTTATGTTGCATAAGAAAATATTTTACGTATATGTTAATTGTTTCATAATCGAGATAGTGATCCAAGAATTGTGGAAAGAAGACGTAAAACAACGAGTAAAACACAAGAACGACAATACAACTAGTTCGTAATGTAAAAATATTAAAACAACATTTGTTAAGAGTAAATGAAATTGGAATGTTTCATTCCTTTTTTTTTTTTTTTTTTTTTGGTTCATTCAATTAGATACGTAACAAAACATGAGAAAGTTGAAAAAATTGGTAATGATAATTATACAACAAGCGTAATCAAGGATACAACTATACATTGATTTAACATGATTTCATTAGTATTAGGAGTTGGCTTGAGTTTCTTCTCTGGAATTCACCATATGAGATGATTCTTGATTTCTTCGGACGGACGTCCGGTTGAGTTGAATCATGAACTTCAAATTTCGGTGTTTGCGGCACATGATTGATATTAGACTCATTAGTTTGCTTGTATTTCTAAGTGAAATAGCTCATCAATATATAATCAGTAAATAGAATTGCGGTTCCTCGAATCACCGCAACAACGTGGGTGTAATATCCTAAAATCACTAGGTGAATCATTAAGAAGTGTTTTTATATATGCAATTAATTTTAATAAATTGAGTATTATACCTTGTGTTTTTTAATTAATTAATTAAGTTGATATTAGATTAAATAATCTTTAAATTAAAGTATAATATAATATATAATAATGTTGATGTTAGTGACAAGTGTTACTCTGAATGTGCCAACATTCGTCACAACATCATAATCTATCCTTCCACTTCCACTAACCCTTAACCCATGAAATGTCTTGTTCAATGTCTTCGTTTTACAGATTGAAGACTTATGATAGTTACTATAAGTCATGCGTTTGAAAAGACAAGAGTGAGGAGTTGAAAAGATCATGGGGGAAGTTACAAGAAGTTACCTACTTTCAAGGGAGATGTGGAAGTTATCTTCAAGCACACTTGTGTCATGCGTTGGTGAATGTTCCAACATTTCACTCAATATTTGGATCTTTAATTGTATTAGTGATAGGTTAGTTGATTAACATCTATTCACTATATACGTAGATCTATTCACGGTGTAGCTTATGATTTCACTAATTGTATCACTCGATAATTGATAGTGATTTTTCGCCGATTGGCGGTATAGACTTATTCATAGTCTATACAAAATTTTGATATCCAACTTATAAAGTTTTTAAGACTTCCACCGTGTGTTTCTATATTTATTTTTTTATGCTGTGTTGTTCTTCTTGAATGCGCCAATATTCGTGACAACATTCGCAAACACTCACGCACACCTTCAAATAATAATATATAATATATAATAATGTATAATAATATAAATAATACAATAATAATAAAATAAAAGGAAAACTTACTAGTTAAGTTTCCTAATAGGCGGTGACATATACATAAGATATACACACACTAACAGAGAAATTAGAAGGAAAGAAAAAGAAAGAAAAAGAAAAAGAAAAAATAAAAAGGAAAGAAAGGAAAGAAAAAAGAGAGGGCGCATGAGAGGAAAGAATAAAGAAAGAGAGAGGGAGAGAGAGAAGGGAGAGGGAGAGAGAGAGAGAAAGGAGAGAGAGAAATCTCCAAGTATTTTGGCAAGTATTCGATCTTCGTTAATTGTGGTATTATTTATTAAAATGCTCGTATCCACTCGTAGATTAGTTTATTGATCGACGCTCATAGCGTCTGGAATTAGAGATTATTAAGAGTATATGTTATTTTAGGATATGAGGAGAAATTTGAGACCTATAAGATTATGCATTTTCAAGGAGTTGAGGATCACTAAGGGGATATTGTATTGCATCATTTGTTGCAGCTCTTGTTATTAAGGTGAGGGTAATCTCCACTCTTAATCAAGTTTAACATTCAATGTTATGATTGCTATGTTAAATTGCATTATTAATCAAGACGGGTAGTAACCCGCACTATGTTCAAGCCGGGTAATGACCCATACTATGTGCAAGCCGGGTAATGACCCATGTAATATGTTCAAATTGGGTAATGGCCCGTAATATATATGTTCAAGCCGGGTAATGACCCCTATTATGTTCAATCCGGGTAATGACCATGTACTATGTGATAAAACATTAAATGTTCTCATGAGCTTTATTGAAAGTATTATATGTCGCTTACAAATGTTGTTTAAGCTGTGCAATCATTGATGTTTTCCTCACCGAGTGTATTTTCAAACACTCATCCCCCATAGTTATGATTTTCTACAGTCTAAGGAGCTCGAGCGGGTACGAGGCGATGGTTGCATATAATTTATTTTACGTTGTTTTTACCATTTGTAATTTTAAATGATTATTTTGTAATAAATCCTGTTTGTTCAATTACAATTTTTTTAATTAAAATTAATGGGCCAATTTAGTAATGCCTTAGTTATTATATGTTATTTTTAAATTCGGGGCATTACGGTGGGCACAAGGGAAATCGGTGGTTTGCCACATATGGCAAGAGCAAGTCCTCCTCTTAACATCAACAACATGATATGTCGGGTAATACTTCATACTCACCACACGGACAAATAACTACACTCCACAACATACCAAGTTCACTTAAAACACTCCATTCTCGCGTCCTTTACAGTACTAGAGGTGAATTCCAATTCTCGGCTTGTTTTCTCCTTTCAACAAACCAACGAGCAACATTCTTCCATATCCAAATACAATAATTAGTCACGAGGCAGGTCTACGGGCATCAACTAACCAATGATAGAAAGACTCAAGAAGATTTGATATCAACTCTCCATAACGGGTAATGTTATTAGAGTATGCAACCGCCCACTTTTCAAATGGGAGTTGGACAACCCAATCTTCAGCCATTTTACCCCCAAAGTAAAGGAAATTTTGCATGTTTTCTTCATAAAAATGCTTGGTGGGAATGTAAGCGAAATGCTTTGACGATGGGAGCATCCAGATGAAAAACAACCTCTAAGGCTTGATAGGAGATGAAACAAACATATATAATGCACATCATCTACAAACACTTGGTTAAATGTTGCAAGAATACCAATATTCTTATACGATATGTTGAATATTTGATCCTTATGTTTGACATTATCTTTAACATTCTGAATAAACCATGTCCAATTTAAAGTGTTTTCAGCAGACACAATTGTAAATGCAATAGGGAACAAACCTAGAAATTAAAAAGCGAAGGAAAAACAATTGATAAACCAATAGAATGGAGGAAACTTGCACGCTTATAAAAGAATGTAATATCACAAATAAAAGTGAATACCATTGTTGCCATCTTTGGCGATGTGATAAACAATATTCCCTTGGAGGTCAAGCTTGTAGGTTAGGTTGTTTAGTCGTAACGCCCTTCAAGAATGTACCATCTAGAAATAACATTGGACGACAAGATTGAAATCCCACAATGCTTGCATTAAAAATAAAAATAACCTTTGGAATTCATGTGACAATTCATCCTTCTCAATGAAGGCAACAACTGCCGGGGTTGATTCTATGAACAACTTCTACATACCATCTCAAATTATCATAGAATCTTCGTAACTACCAAATATATTCTCGAGAGCACTTTGAGATTCACGCCAACCTTTTTGGTAAGGAACTTCAATCCCATAATTGTTTCTAAACAGATTAACTAAATCAACACCATCTATTGTTGATTTGGACTTAATTTCTTGCAACGTAAGTTGCCCAATAATTTGGGATGCAAGACGTTTCCCCTTATAGTTTATCAATGTACCAGCACATTGGTGTAATAGGTTAGAATTATAAATAACAAACTCATCATTGAGTGATTTTTTCTTGGCCCGATAAACCAATCACACTCCTCGTCTACCTCACTTGTACACAACATATATATAGCGAGATGTATTTTTTAAAAACTTAAACAAAAACCTAAACGGGTTAATACTTAATTAAGGATTCTCTAAACTCGACTACACCCCCACGAAAAATTACACCAACACCACCTTTCATTAATTCTACCCAAGAATCTGAAATATATGAGCTCTTAATAAGTGCGGGGCTCAAGTCAAAAGATGGTATGCGTGAATCCCGAGAAAAATAAGGGCTGGATTAATATCGAGATACGATAGGATCTATTGTGGGAGTGGGGATATTAGAAATTGCAAGAACATCATTTTTGGGGTCGCATATACGTACAATGACATCAACAACATTAGTTTGTGAACTACCGCATATATATGACACATTCAAAATATCATCATCACACTCCAAATCACATTCATCCAAGTTACCAAATGAGCAATAAAATGAAAAAGAACCTTGCTTGAGTTCAGGCCATTTATTCATAACCCGAGACTAGAGATGATGAAATGTATTGTATCCACCCGGAGAAATCAATTTCCACCTCCCATCGAATTTAACAAAGAAAACTAGGGCTTGATCAACCATTGATATGATTTTGCAAAAGCAGGGTGCATGCAATTCTTGTCCTCCAAAAATAATTTAAGTGATATGATTTTGATCGCAAAGAGAATATAAGAGTCCGAGAGTAGATATGAAACAAAGTTATATATTTCATTTGAAAATTTGAATTTTGAAAGAAAAATATCAAGATGTACGGTGATGGGATGAGAACAAAAATCTAATAAAAAATGGTAGAGAGAGACGGCGTATACTATAGTTCTAGGAGGTAAGAGAAAGAATTAGGTAGATTGATGAGAGAGAGAGAGAGAGAGAAATACTCGGTTGTATGAGAGAAACGAGAGGTAGAAAAAGTCGGGAGAGAGGAGAGAGAAAAATACAAGGAGGTATGAGGAATTAAGGGT
This sequence comes from Paraleonurus japonicus, assembly GCA_030762865.1. NCBI lineage: Eukaryota > Viridiplantae > Streptophyta > Magnoliopsida > Lamiales > Lamiaceae > Paraleonurus > Paraleonurus japonicus. Next base: position 40,989,859 of record CM061056.1, read on the forward strand.
GTTTTTGTCAACTTAGAAGATTTAAAAAAGTGCTTGGACATCCTAGTAAATAGGCCCCCAACCTTGAACCTCCATGTTATTCATTCTACTTAAAACTTAAATCAATGGGGGTAGAGCTAATAAAAAAATAAATAAATGAATGAGAGGAGAGAGATTTTGAAATAGAAGAATGTGACTTTGTCACATAAGCTTTCTTAGGTTTAACTTTATAAGGTTATAGATTTGATAATGAGTTAAAATTTTCAGATTAACACGATAAAGCATTGTATGGTAATTATATATATTGTAAATTGGTAGGTCAATTTGTCAAGTTAATTGACCAATTATTTGTTGTTAATTCTATCTACTCTCAATTGAATACGCGTCTAAATAATTAAACAAAAATTAGCAGACACAAAAATATTTTTCTTTCATAATCCACAAAAATATATATTTTTTTCATAAAATGATGAGCACCACAATATTATTTTGATCAAAATATATTGCAGATTATATTTTAAAATAAATGGCTTTAATAGAAGAGTAGTATTTGTGTGCATATTGCGCACAATAAAAATTGTGTGCACAAAGTTTGGTTATAGTGTAGTATTATTTCATGTCTTGTATAATATTAGTTTGGTTACAAAGTATAGTATTATTTCAGCCTTGTATAGTACTTCCTCCGTCCCTAAAAGCTTGCATAGTTGGTTTTTCAACGGCTTTGTGTGAGAATTATTTCATAGTAATATTTGTACAAAAGTTATTTTATATGAATGATATGCTATTTAATAAGATCAACTAGCATATCATTCATATAAAACAACTTTTGTAAATGTATTACTATGAAATAACTCTCACACAAAAACCGTTGAAAAAAATCAACTATGCAAACTTTTCATGGACGGAGGGAGTATTAGTTTGGTTACAATATAGTATTATTTCAAACATTGTATAATATTAATTTAGTTAACAACATTGTATAATATTAGTTTAGTTACTAAAGTATAGTATTAGATAAAAACATTGTGCACACTATTTTTTAGTGTGCACAATGTGCATACAAATATTTGCCTTAATAGAAAAGGGTGATATTAAATGTGATAGCAAAAACAAATAAATTAATATAATCAAAAGCGAAATAATTTAAACGTATTTTTAGAGATATATATATAATCTAAATATCTTTTTAAAAATAATCTAAACATATTTTTATCGGTAAAAAGATTTAACCATTGGACAAATTACCAAAGCATTCATAAAATTGATCCAAACATATTTGCTTAATATTTGATTTTTGAAATATTTGATCATCATTATATTGATTATAATCAAATAATAAATTACAACAATATTATTAATGGCGAGTGATATATGTTTTATAAAAAAATTTTAAAATCGAGAAACATGACATAATTGATACTGGTTAAATAAATAGAAAATTGAGCAACTCTCCTGTAACTCCTGGAAAATATTTTTCCGTGCAATATCAATTAAAATAGGCGCTTCATAAATTTTGCGGGTCACCAAATAAAAACGGGTCAAACCATTAATAGCGCAAATTAAGGCAAATTAGAGCGCAGAACAACGATGACAACCAACAACACATATACGGCGGCAATCATGAGACAATAAAAACAATGAAATCCGTGAAAACAACGGCAAAATTCAACTACGAGATCAAATTGAGGAGAAGAGAACAAAAAAAAATATATATAAAAAAGACGAGAAGACATGGATGATTTTTTTGAAAATTGGCGAGATAATTAGGTGTTGGATTCGATTCATGAAAACAATAGTGGAGAAAACTTAAACAGATGATGAATACAAAGTTTATGTGAACTTCGATGATAAATTTTTGTTTCGTTTAAACCGGAATTAATATCGCAACTCCTAACTGCTTTTTGATTTATTCATATAGTAACACACATTTCTTCATAAAGTAACATGTTTGTGTTCATATAGTAACATATATATTTTTTTCATATAGTAACACATCTTTCTCTATACAAGAACATGTTTGTGTTCATATAATAACACTCGCTCAAAGACATACATAAAACCTCGTTCCCGGTGTGTTACTATAAGATCAAAGATGTGTTACCGTAATGACAAATACGTGTTATTAGTCCTTAACATAATAAAAATATTTATCCATGTGTTGTCTTGTTTTGTTCATTAGTAACACATTTAACACATGTTTGACCTTATAGTAAAACACCCGAGACTCGAATTTTTATTTTTACATCTTACAATAACATATATTTACATCAAAATCTTATACGTGGGATCAAATAGACCCATGAATTTTATTTTAACATATTTAAATCATTTCTCTTTAATATTGAGATCAAATAAGCTCTCATCTTAATAAAATCACACTCTATTAATGAAAATAAAGTTGTCGAAGATTAGTTACTTATTTGATTCACACATATAAGATTAAATATTTATTTGACCATTTTTTTATTTTTATTTTTGCATTTGAGCGATTATTTTTAGGCAAATACATATTATTTATTTTACAAGAACACATATTTATCATTAAAGTAACACATGTTTAACCTAATAGTAACACCCATGAGAGCACTCCGAAGCTTAAAATTGTATTTTTGTCCTTGCGCAAGTTTTTTTTTTTTTTTTTTTTTTTTTTTTTTTTTATAAATATCTACCAAACACGACCTAGTCCGACCCAACCCCTGAATTCGTAAATTTCATTTATATGGATAATTTCACGGATTCTAGATCTATGAAATATTTCATATAAGAATTTGTCTAGAAAATTATATATAGATTATATTATATATTATACGTACTTAGAATCAGAGTTTCCCTCACTCCGTGTTCAACCTTATGAAAAAGATTTTCTCGCAGGCGCAACTATAATGCAACTTTTTTTTTTATTTTTTACATATTACATATTTTATTTTGATAATTTCTTCATCGAATTTGCTTATTTTAATTTCTGAAAATAATGAAGAAAGTTATACGTACTCAAGGAAACGTGAATAAAAATTATAAAATACCCTTAATCTTGATAGTCAGAAATTGGCTTAGCAATATTGAATGGAGAAGTGATTTAGCCGAACTTCTCACGTTCTTTTTCTTCCAACTAATTATACATACTTAGAATATTGAAACATTTAATTAATTTTAAAAATTAAACAATCAAATATACATATATAAGTGATTTAGTAAATAAATCGCCGATTGCCACCGAGCCCACCTTTTGTATAATAATTTCACCACTCTTCCGGAGTTCATACGAATACAAGAATTTCGGGAAAATATATTTTGTCAAATTTCTTTTAACATATCCATTACTCATCCGTGCAATACAAGTTGCATTGTCCTCATAAAGGACAATAGGGGATATATCATTTTTAGAATGCCACACGAATTACAAATGTGTTTTACCAATGACTTTAACCAAACACATTCTCGTGAGGCCTCATATAAAGCAATAATCTCTGAGATTGTTTAACGACCACCATGAGATTGCGGTACCACATGAGAAAAACATAACCAGCTTGAGATCCGGCAAGATGGAGATCAAACATATAACCAACATCTGCATAGCACACCAATGTTTTATCTTGATTTCTTGTATAAAATAAACAAAGATCCTGTGAACCTTGAAGATACCATAAAATGTGTTTAACACCATTTCAATGTCTCCTTGTAGGAGAAGCACTAAACCTTGCAAGCAAATTTACCGCAAATGTAATATCCGGTCTGGTGCTGTTTGCAAGATAAAGTAATGCACCAATTGCGCTTAGTTAAGAAACTTCTAGTCCTAGTATATCATCTCGTATCTTCCTTAGGTCTAAATGGGTCCTTATCCACTTCAAGGAGCGAACAACCATTGGTGTGCTTAGCGGATGAGATTTATCCATATAGAATCTCTCCAACACCTTCTTCAAGTAGGTTAACCGGTGTAGAGGGATTCCTTCTGGGAGATGCTCGATCTGCAGGCCGAGACAATACTTGGTTTTACCCAAGGCTTTCATTTCAAATTCAGCCTTTAAGGTTGAATTAACTTCTTCAATCTCCTTACATGTTCCTATTATATTTAGATCATCAACATAAATCGAGATGATACAAAAATCATTTAATGATTTCATTATAAATACGCAAGGAAATGCTTCATTGTTTATATTCCTTCTTCAGAAAAACTCACCGAGTCGATTGTACCATATATGATCCATTTGTTTTAGGCCATATAATGACCTCTGCAGCTTTTATACTATACATTGCGATTTTCATCATTCCTCGTGCAGGGAATCTTAAGTCCATCGAGGATTTTCATATAAATATTGACACCCAATGATCCATATAAATATGAAATTACAACATACATTAACCGCATTTCTAAATTTAATTTTACTTCCAGAGATATTAAGTAGAGGAACATTATTCCATCCATAACAGAGAATATTTTTGATCAAAATCAATACCGGTCTTTGCGAAAACCCTTGAGCTACTAATCTCACTTTGTATCTCTCCATCTTATTATTCTCATTTTGTTTTCATACAAATACCCATTTATGTCCATCGAGGACAATATTTTCGGGTGTTACGTACGATAGGACCAAATACTTTTCTTTTGTTTAGCGAGTCTAGCTCTGCCTCAATCTTTTCTTTCTATTTTACCCGGTCGAGCACTTCCGCACTGATATTGACTTGGGTTACGGATCCAGATTATTATTTGTAATAGAAAGAGCAAATATGACGGTAAATTCGTTGTCGACAACAAGAATACTTTTATTATAAGTTTCTCCCGTATTTATAAAATTCATAGCAACTTTTGTGTTTACATCAACCAGATCTTCATCATTTCCCAAAATATTTTGGTCTGATCGTTCCGCAATCCTAGTATTTTGTGCACATACATTGTTACTAGGATTTTTCGTCTTTAGGACGAATCTCTTGAGGAGATTTTAAGGGTGTGAATATTTTTTTAGCTTTAATTTTCTGCAGATTTATTTCCTTTGTGTTAAGAGGTCCTTTACATTTCTAGTGTATGGGGGCATCAATATGTATATTTGATTTCATTGAGACCTCTACACTTTGTGGTGCATTTACAATGTATATGCGATTTAGTCACTCCATTATGATCGGTAAATACATCTGGCGATTGATTGGAATGAATTGATGCATGATTTTGAAGCTTATTTTGGTGCAAAAAGTGATCAAAAGTGTTCGTTTTTGTGCATAAATGTGTAGAATTTCACTATTTTGCTTAAAAAGTATTACTTGATGAGTATTTGATGTTTTTCGTCCATTTTTAGGTAAATCGGTGGAATTTGGCCAAACCGAGAGTATCGGCATTCCTAGGATGAAGAGATGAACAAGACGGACGAAAATGGGGGTCGGGCCGGAGTCCGTCCAAAATTCCTGGACTCGACCTCCGGTCGAGGGCTAAAGGCCTCGAGTCGAGGGATATGATGGAGGGAGAAAAATTTTAAAAATGGAGCTGCCTTGACTCGAGGGAGGAGCCTCGAGTCAAGGGATTTGAATATTGTGGATCCCTCGAGTCGAGGGCCGAGTCTCGACTCGAGGCAAAGTGGATTTTTGGCAAAGTCGCATTAGCAACTCTTAGGCCTCGACTCGAGGGCACCAAGCTCGAGTCGAGGGGCCCCAAAACCGAAAATTTCTGATTTTAAGTCACTTGGATCCAAAAACAGAGGATATTCCTCCCATATCAGGTTTAGAGCAGTTTCTAGGTAGTTTTACTGAGCGAATTTATCATTTCCTAGCTTAATTCTACTTGTAATTGCATTAGATTGATAGATTTTGATTAGATTCAAGCTTGTAATCATTAGATTAGCATTTTGATCCATTAGATTTTGAGTTTCAAGTTGTAATTGAAGTGAAGAGGTGTAATTCAAGCATTATGGAGGATTGAAGCATTCTTATTTTTTGTAATTGAAGACCAGTTGGTGATGTTCTTCTACTTTTCTCTCTTTAATTCCTTGTTTTTGTTGATTAGCTTGTTAATTACTTTCCTAGATTTTTCATCCATGGCTTTTGCACTTAGCACCATGGGCTAATAGCTTTGTGCTTGGGATAATTGAAATTGGGGATGATGTGATTGCCTCATGCTATGATTGTTGATGATTGTGATCAATTGAATTAGATTGCTTCCTAATTGTGATTCTTAATTGTGCTTCATGTAAAATTGTCTCTTTAGATTAATGGTTGATCACCCTAGCAATAGGCGAGAGTTGAGCTAACATGATTAGGTGTTAATCGGGTTATAATTTTGCATGATTGTATGAATTGGGGACTTCTACATTGAGAGATGGGAAGGACTAAGAATGCTCACATTAGGCATTGTGATTTCAATGGAGAGATTAATTTCATGATGGTTTATGCTCTCTAATTTGATTGATTTGCTTTTGGATACAATCATAGCTTGTTAATCATGGATTCCTTGATGGAGATTATCCCTTGCACCTCATTCCCCATTTTATCTAGCTTATTTGATATTTCATTCTAAGTGTTTGATTAATTGCTTGCATTAGTTTTAGTTTTTAATTCTTGCCATATTTTTATAGAATTTAGTCCTTGCAACAATAGTCATTTAGAACTTGTATCCTTAGGGCCTCGCTTGCATACTTACTCCTTTAGGTTCGATATTTACGATTGGTCTTAATACCACTTACCGGATTACTACTTCCAATCAAATGGCGCCGTTGCCGGGAAGTTAGTTTTTGCGCCAATAAGTGAGACTTAGGGATTGTTTGACGTGGCTACTTGTTATTTTTATTTTTGTTTTTGTTTGTGTATTTTTGTTGGAGTTTGATACTTGGATTGGTGGTATTGTAGGTGTATGATAACAAGGTAAAGTGATATTCCACCCTTGCCACTCAATCCGGAGATAGAAGTTACGTTGAGAAGAAATCATGGTAGACGAAGAAGGGAAGCTATGGAAGGAGAAGACTTAAGGAATTAGGAGAGAGTGGTTGGTGAACCTCAAGTTGAGGAGTTGAATGGACATGGAGAATGAAGAGTAGAAAATGGAGGTCATGGGAACAATTTCAATGCTCAAGTTGGCCCTTTCCCTCAAGGGATGCCACCACAACACTTTCCCTACCAAAATCCATACCCCTACCCTCCACAAGCTCACCAATACCCATACTATCCACCTCATCCAAAACAATTCCCACCATACTACCCTCAAATGCCTTACAATAATGAGCCACGATACCATGAGCCACCACACATTCCAAATGCCCAACCACAACCACAACCCATGAATGAGCCACCACCACAAGGGAGGCCATTGAGAGAGATTTTGAGCCACAACTTAGAGAGCACTATGATGGGATAGCAAGGCCGAGAATAGAAGCCAACAATTTTGAGATAAGTCCTGTCCTCGTGAGGATGCTTAGGGAGAAGCAATTTGAAGGCAAGGACGAAGATGAATGCCCACATCAACATATGGCACAATTTCTTGAGATTTCCATCATTACAAAGTACAACGGGGTACCCGAAGATGCAAAGAAGTTGAGGCTTTTTTCCTTTACACTCAAGGGGAGAGCTAAAGCATGGCTTAATTTATTACCTCCCGGGACCGTACGTACATGGGAGGATTTGTCCAAGAGATTCCTAATGAAGTTCTACCCACCATCCAAAACCATGCAAGCTAAGGAGGCTATCTCCCACTATCACCAAAAGAATGGAGAAACAACACCGGAGGCGTGGGAGAGGTATGGTATGCTACTTGTGAATTGTCCTCAACACGGTTTTCCGGAGGAACAAACCATTATGTACTTTTGCAATGGTTTGACGGATGGGGATAGGTCGCTTTTGAATGCTTGTGCTAATGGATCTATTTGGTCGAAGACCGTGGGGTAAATGAATGAGATAATGGAGAACATAGCCCAAGATTCGTTTCAAGTGTCGGTTAATCGGGAGCACACCATAGGGTGTCACATGTTGAGGAGATAGAGTCGATGAAGAGCATGATGATGACTATGATGGACCAATTGGGAGCTCTTAATACTTCACAAAGCCAAGAAAGTGTGAGTCCATCCGTTTCTCATGTTGATATGTGTGCAAGTCCTATGCCGGTGGAAGAAGTTAGCTACATGGGTAGGCCTCCATACCAAGGAGGCTATCAAGGAGGAAACTATCAAGGGAATTTTCAAGGAGGACGGCATTACCAAAATTGGCCACAAGGGAGCTATCAACCTCAACCTCAAGCTCAATTTAATGGCAACACATGGAGGAGACATGAAAACTTTTCTTATGCCAACCCTAGAGCCGCCGTCCAATTCCCTCCCGGATTCGATCCGGGTGCCAAAGCGCCTAACAATGAAGGAAAGGCCACTACGGAGGAGCTCTTGGGGATGATAGTGAAGAGGTTGGAGGCAAATGACTCAAGGCTTGATGATATTGGAAAGCAAATGGATACCCGTTTCAAGACTATAGAGCATCAAGTGGGGCAACTAGCGACTACGGTTGGTAAACTTTCATCCACGATGGACCACTTACAAAACAAGGGAAGTATCCATCCACCGCCGAGTCTAATCCTAAAGAATTTTGTAGTGCTATCCAACTTAGAAGTGGTGCAAGCTATGAAGGCCCAAAAATGCCTAAGGAAGTGGAAGAGGAAGAAGTGAGTGAAGAAAGTGTGGTTGTGGAGAAGAAGACAAGTGAAGAGGTGAAAGTAAAGGGAGAGATCAAGAAAGAAGAAGAAAAGTCCAAGAAAGATGCATGGGGAGTTCCTATGAAGGCTAATCCGGTTCCATTTCCTCAAAGACTTGGGAGGAAAGTTTGATGAAGAATTTGGTAAGTTTTAGAAGTTTTCAAGAGCTTGCATGTTGATATCCTACTATTAGATGCCCTTGAACAAATACCCCACTATAAGAAGTTTTTAATAGAGATCATGTCTAAGAAGAGGAGTCGGGATGAAAAGGGTATGCTCAAGTTAGTGGAGGAGTGCAAAGAGATCTTGGAGAGACACTTACCACAAAAGAGAAAGGATCCGGGAGCTTCATTATTCCATGCGAGATAGGAGAGAATGTGAATTTTCAAAGCTTGTGTGACTTAGGAGCAAGTATGAATGTCATGCCTTTGTCCGTGTTTGAGAAATTGGAGCTAGGAGAGGTGATTCCTAAAAACATCAATCTTCAATTAACGGATCAATCATATGCTCATCCATTTGGGATCATTGAAGATGTATTGGTAGGGGTTGGCAAGCTCATATTCCCGGTTGATTTCATTGTTCTTGACATGAAGGAGGAGCTTGAGGTACCGATCATACTTGGTCAACCTTTCCTTACGATGGATAAGGCGATGATCAATGTTGAGAAAGGGGAGCTTAAGTTGAGCTCCAATGGAGAGGAAGTGACATTTACAAGAGTTCATGAGGAAGAGGTTGTTCAAAGAAAAGTGGAGAAGAAGACTTGTGGATACATAGAGATTATTGATGTATGCCCTTCCATTGAAAGGGAAGTTTCCACACCTACTATATCCTATTCCTTTAGCTAATGAGCATTTCTTTCTCTCTTGTAAAATAATTGCTAACAAGTTTTGTGTTTCTTTGGATGCTTCTAGGAAGGAGAAAGAAATTTTGGAGCCTTTGCTTGACCCTTGATAAAGAGAAGGAAGAAGTTGAGAAGGATGTAACCAAACTTGAGCATCATTCAAGTTTGGGGGTGTTAGTGGAAAAGAGGACACCATTTGAGAGGAAGAAAACAAGCTTTGAAGTAGGAGACCAAGTGGTGTGGAGTGAGTCCGATTGGAGCCGTCTACTTGCTGTTGAAAGGCTTAAGGAGGTGTTAACCGTGAAGGAAATAAAAGAAGGAGGGAAGCTACTCCTAGAGGACAAGTGGGGATGTTGCCTCTTTGCAAAAGATCATTTAGTGAGGCACAAGGATGATCTTCATTTTGTCGATGGAAGGGAAGTATGAACTCTTTGAGTTCCGTCCGCAAAGGTCGTTAAACCTAGCGCTAGATGGGAGGCAACCCATCCTCTTTATTGCTTTGGTGTGTTTGTTTTGTGTTTTTGTTTTTGGTCATTTCTTGGGATTTTGCTATGGTTTGGTATTGCTCATGCTTAGGTAATTGTGCTATTTGCTTTGGGGTATAATTGATGTGTTGAGCTTATTTGTTGATATCATTTGGAGTTGCATGCCTTTGTATCACTCTCATTCCAAACTTTGAATTCATGTCATCATTCAAGTTTGGGGGTGTTGATAGTTTATGGTTGAAATGCATCTCTTAGTGATGATTATTTGATGATTAATTTTGCTCGTTTGTAGGTACACTCACTACATTGATTGGAAAAGAGATCGAAATTGCAAGGGAATTCAAGTTCGGAAAAGAGGAAAAGCTTAAAAGTTGGTAAAAATGAGCAAAAGGAAGAGACCCCGGTCTCCTCGATCGAATGAGCGACCGGACTTAAATCGAGGGACCAACACGATAAATACTTGCATATTTGAGTTTGTTGGGAGCATATAGGTCATTTTTAGGAGTTTCGGGGGTCGGGTCAGGCCCGAGAATCATAAAAATTCCTGGCCTCGACCCCGGGTCGAGGTGACCTATCCCTCGGGTCGAGGTCAACACTTAGTCAAAATCCTGAAATTTGCATTTCCCTCGAGTTGAGGGTGGAACCTCGAGTCTAGGAGGTCGGTTTTTGCATCCCTCGAGTCGAGGGAGAGGCCTCGAGTTGAGGCTTTTAAAATTCGGGATCCCTCGAGTCGGGGTTCAGCCTCGACTCGAGGCCGGTGATTTTCTTAAATACGCAGATTCGGCCAACCATTCGCACGACTCGAGGGTTTTCGTTTTCGATCCCCTTTGCCCCCATGCACGTTTTCCAGCCAATTACTCGATTTCACTAATCATTTCACCATCTTTTTACATCAATTCATCATACTTTGGATTCAAGTTCGAATTTTGGGGTTTTGAAGATTCAATTTGGGGGTTTTTGTGAAGTTGTGTGGGTTTTCTTTCTCTCTCGTTTCTAGTCCGAATTTCACACATAAGGTATGTATATTCTTCTCAATTTGCCTTCAATTTCATTTTTGTGATGGATTATTGCATGGATGTTATGAATTATGCAAATTGTTCATTGAGTGAAATTTCATTTGGGCATTTATTCGAACACCTTATATGCATTGGTGTATTTGACGATTTTGGAGCCTTGTTGAGATTAATAGGAATGTTTGATGAGATTAGGAGCATGCCTAGGATCAATTGTGATGTATTGCCCATTTATTTGTGGATTTTGGCTTAGGAGTGACTTTTGTATATTTGTGGGAATTCCTAGTGATCTTATTTTTGTTAAATTTGTCAAGTTGAGTGATTGATGGAAGTGCAATATGGTGATGATTATTTGTTGAAGTACTTGCTAGATGACTTATTATTTTTGGTCACTTTTTGGAGCCTAATTGCATGATCTTTGGTGAGCCTAATTGTGAATTAATTGTTGAAGCCATACTAGTTAAGTATGCATGTTTTGTGGGGAGTTATTGAGCACTTCTTTTCATTTCATTTGCTTAGTTGACTAGTTGATCATTTGTTGAGGATTTTTGCTTAGTCACTAGAAGTGTGTTGATTGGATATGTTGATGATGATTGACTCGTTCATGGTATGCTTTATATCATTCTTTGCTCGTATTTCTTTTTGTGGTGTTTAATGTTTGCCTTTGGGAAATTTTGCAGAACAATGTTTAGGGATCGATAGTCATAATTTCTCGGATGAGGAGATCCGTAATAGAGAGGAGGCTATCGATTCACTCACAAGATGCCTTCTACCTCGGTATCCAATGGAATGATTTCAAGTGGAGGAAGCACATTATATTGTATGCCGAGCTCTACAATAAGGTGGTCAAGACTCGCCTTGTTGATCATGATTGCATGACGTCCATGGGGATCGAGGAGGACATTCCTCGTCTATTCGAGCAGATCGGTATGGGAGGCTTCTTGATGAAGAGGCCGAGGACGTATCTTGGACTTACATTGGAGTTCCTCTGCACCGTCGAGTTTGATAAGGCCAAGAAGGTCAAATTTTCGCGGGTATCACATTTGAGCTTATGGGACGCGAGTATACATTATGTTGGAACCACCGGATCGCCGACTCTAATTGATTATCTAATTTGGGATCACATGTATAAAACGCAGCGAAAAAATAAAACATACCTATTCACCTTAATCCGTGAAATCGAACCAGTTCTAAGGTCGAATCAGCGGATCAAGGATGAGCCACGAACCTCACGATCTTCTGCTCTATCCCTATCCCTTTCCCTTGGACGTTGAGTGGTCGACGATCCTCCAAGGAATCGAATCCGCCTCTCTCGATCTCACGTTTTTCACACGTATAGAGGCTCGATGTAGGGTTTATTTATTGGCTACAACAGGACCCTAAGGAGGAATTAGGGTTGGGCCTCCCGATGGGCCTAAACGCCCCGTCTTCAATCCGAACACTCAACTTAAGCCCATCAATTATAACTCGGTCCACTAAAGAGTTATAATTTAATTACCGTCCTAATCCCATATTATAATATGGGCTCCTTTATTATGTGTACGTTTATTTCCCGTGTTTAAGATATCGAATGTCCATAAATTAATTAAAATTACCGACAACTTAATTAATTTATATCTAATTCCAAGAGTAGTACCACTCATCTTTATTATTATGTCGGATTAAATCCACTGCGGGGTTTACATAATAATCTTTATGAGCTCCTCAAGGGGACATCATCATCCTAAATAATTAGGACACGATTCCTTCTATAATCAACAACATACCATATAAACAGTGTTATCTCCCAATTCACTGAGCCTATTGATTTAATAAATCTAACTCATTGACAAATTAAAGAAACAAACACTGAGTACACTTATGCATTATTATATAGGGATTAAGAAGACGAACATCCATAATAACAGAGGTCTTGTTCTTTTATATAGTCGGTACAAATTGAACAACCTCATATGGTCCTGCTCAATACATACAAAATGTACTAGTGCAATTTTATAGTCAAGATAAACTAATACCAAATTACACCACAACCGTTCTAATGGTTTGCCCAAATTCATCTTGGTTGTGAGCTCTTATTTATAATCTATAAGGAACTGATAGCATGATCTTACGTATGACACCACACACCATGTTATCTACAACATAGATTAATCTGACAAAAACAATGATATATGTATCAATCATAAAAAGCAAGTATTTTGATCATAATGAATCTCATATCAAAAAGATGTTCATACAAAAAGCTAGGCTTATAGTATACATCCTAACACATTGACCGTGGGCGAGGTCAACGAGATCATTGGAGCACCCACTGACCCCGATAGATCACTCCTCAACATCGGGAAGGAGTACAACGTAAAGAAGTTTTGGAGAAAAATCTCGCATTCGGGGCACCGGATCAGCCTCAATTTATTCCGAAAATCAAAGAGCACCCACATTCGGAACCCGGTGGTTAGATACTTGGAGAAGATCCTCGCGAGCACTATATTCACGAGATCGGAGGGTGGAGCTGTTGTGTCGAGAGGAGCTTTATGCTATTTGGTGCTTTACTGCACGGGTCGGGTTTAATCTTGCTGCCTACCTCTGCTATCTTTTTGAGCGGGTTACGAGCACGAAGTTTAAGAAGATTCACTTCGGGGCATGATCACTTTGATTGCCGAGCATCTCGACATTCCTACTCATAACCTTAGAGCACCTTTGGAGGGCCCCGATCTCACTATAGACACCATGCAGCGTATGAGAATGCTCGACCGCATCGGTAGGACATGGTGCTTCCAGTAGCACCACGGTGGCGATTCCCTCTTCCAAATAAGAAGTTGGCCGTCTTGGTGCCCAGGCTTTTGTGACCATCAACCTCCGCATGTGGTCACGGCGACACACGAGGTGATCGATGCCTATACCCGCGAGCATGGAGTTGATCTCCGGGGCGAGGATGATGAGGAGGGACAACGGTCTGGGTTTGATTAGGATGAGGCCGAGGGTGCCGGCCAAGGAGGCGATGCGAGATGATGATGATGAGGATGACGAGGAGGAGCGAGGCTCGGGAGGATGAGCCAAGACATATGGATGAGGATTATAGACCGGAGATTAATATGTACTGGCGGGATGAGATGAGGAGTCGGGAGTACGAGGCAGGAGCTCATCCCGCAGGCGATGGACTCGACGGAGGAGATGTGGGCCGATAGCCGGCGTATGCGGCTCAAGTGCACGACTCGCCAGGATGAGTGTTACCGGATGATGGAGGAGACTCGTAAGACTCGGCCCGGGATATGTATGCACTCCTCCAGCGAGCTTCGACTCCACGGAACTTCGAGCTAAGCCACTATCCTCCTCCGCCACCGCCGTCCGACTATTAGGGCTGCTCCCTACTTCCTCATCCCTCTCCTCTAGTCATTTAGTTTCTTATCTCCTTAGTGATTTGTATTGTTGATTTTGATTGGTGATTGTACTCTATGTTATGGATTTGATGTGATGATGTTTTGGATTTGTGATGATTTTATGAATGATGATTATGATGCTTTGATCTTATTGAGCTTATTATCTTTTGATGATTACATTCTTGATACTTAGATTCCTTATTCTCATATTTTCTTTTGGGCTAGTCTTATCTTAAGCTTAATTGTGGATTTATTGCATATCCTTTAGTATCATTCTTGTGGTAGTGAGTGTGCTTGAGATTATGTACATGTGCACTTGTGTTTGATTTGCAAGATATATTGAATTTTGAAATGATCATGTGTAGATTTGTAGCTTGATGCTAGCATTCTTGATTAATTATGTAAAGATGAATGTGATTGATAATGATTGATTCATTGCTCAATTTAAGCCCGTGAGCTTTTGTGCTTTATAATCGTACATCTTATACGGTTGATATGATTTCTTTGTGAGTGCATCATTCATGGATTTGTATGCTAGAACTTGCCTCTAGACTTGTTGATCTTGATCTATGTGTGATGTCATGAAAGTGATAAGAGGCCATGTTTGTTATGATTAGTCACTTTGCCAAAATTTTTCCCCACCAAAAACATTTGATTTCCTTAGTGAGCCATGTTGAGCCTTATGATCCTTATTCTTTGGCAAGCTAAGTGAAATTAAAGCCATTCGCCTATTTTGATGAGCCTTCTTGTCCCATGTTTAGTAGAGCTTGATTGTTGGCTAAAGATGGTGGGTTGATTGTGAAGTGTGGTGGAAAATGATGAGCTAAGTGATGATGCTTGAAAGAAAAAGAGAGGTTGAAAAATTGAATTGTGAAGAAAGAAATGTGAACATGAAAGAAAGAAAAATTCAATTTGTGAGCTTAAGTGAAAGAAAGCTCAAGTGAATGGTGGTGATTGATCTTGAAGTGCAAAAGAAAGAGTTGCTTGACAATAATTGAAGAGATGTGAATTGTTTTGCTTAGCTTTCATTCAAGTCTCTACTACTTAGTCACTCTTACCCAAAAATATCCCACCATTCCAAAGAGCCTACATTACAACCTAAAAGAAAGACCTCTTTGATTCTTGATTGATCACAAATGATTTTGATTGAGATTAAGTCCATTGGCAAGCCTATGGTGTACATGTTTGTGAATTTGATGATTGAGTGCATTTAACCTTTATACACTTGAGTGAAGAGTGAAACACTCCATGGAAGGAGCAATGTGTTAAGTGTTTGATTGAACATTTATTTGAGCATGATTCATCTTGATTGCTTTGGTGGATAGTTACATTGATACTTATGATCATTGATGAGTTCGATTGTCTTCTATTTCGTCTAGGGTGCTATGTGACATAATTGCAATCAATTCACCCCTTTGTGCTTATTTTCTACGTTGCTCGAGGACGAGCAACACTTCAAGTTTGGGGGTATTATGATTGGAGTGAATTGATGCATGATTTTGAGGCTTATTTTGCTGCAAAAGTGATCAAAAGTGTTAGTTTTTGTGCATAGATGTGTAGAGTTTCACTATTTTGCTTTAAAAGTATTACTAGATGATTATTTGATGTTTTTCATCCGTATTTCGAGATAAATCGGTGGAATTTGGCCAAACCGAGAGTACCGGCATTTCTAGGATGAAGAGACGAACAAGACGGATTTAAAACGACAGTCGGGGCCGAGTCCCGTCCGAAAAAATTCCACTGGACTCGACCTCTGAGTCGAGGGCCGAGGCCTCGAGTCGAGGGATATGATGGAGGGAGAAAAATTTGAAAAATGAAGGTCTGCGGACTCGAGGGAGGAGCCTCGAGTCAAGGGATTTTAAAATTGTGGATCCCTCAAGTCGAGGGCCGAGCCTCGACTCGAGGCGGCGGATTTTTGGCAAAGTCGCATTAGCAATCTTAGGCCTCGCCTCGAGGGCACCAAGCTCGAGTCTAGGGGCCCCAAAACCGAAAAATTCTTATTTTAAGTCACTTGGATCCAAAAACAGAGGATATTCCTCCCATATCGATTTAGAAGCGGTTTCTAGGTAGTTTCTGAGCGAATTTATCATTTCCTAGATAAATTCTACTTGTAATTGCATTAGATTGATAGATTTGGATTAGATTCAAGCTTGTAATAATTAGATTAGCATTTTGATCCATTAGATTTTGAGTTTCAAGTTGTAATTGAAGTGAAGAGGATTGTAATTCAAGCATTGTGGAAGATTGAAGCATTCTTATTTTTGTTAATTGAAGACCAATTGGTGATGTTCTTCTACTTTTCTCTCTTTAATTCCTTGTTTTTGTTGATTAGCTTGTTAATTGCTTTCCTAGATTTTTCACCCATGTCTTTTGCACTTAGCACCATGGGCTAATAGCTTTGTGCTTGGGATAATTGAAAGTGGGGATGATGTGATTGCCTCATGCTATGATTGTTGATGATTGTGATCAATTGAATTAGATTGCTTCCTAATTGTGATTCTTAATTGTGCTTCATGTAAAATTGTCTCTTTAGATTAATGGTTGATCACCCTAGCAATAGGTGAGAGTTGAGCTAACGTGATTAGGTGTTAATTGGGTTATAATTTTGCATTATTGTGTGAATTGGGGACTTCTACATTGAGAGATGGGAAGGACTAAGAATGCTCACATTAGGCATTGTGATTTTAATGGAGAGATTAATTTTATGATGGTTTATGCTCTCTAATTTGATTGATTTGCATTTGGATACAATCATAGCTTGTTAATCATGGATTCCTTGATGGAGATTATCCTTTGCACCCCATTCCCCATTTTATCAAGCTTGTTTGATATTGCATTCTAAGTGTTTGATTAATTGCTTGTATTAGTTTTAGATTTTCATTCTTGTCATATTTTTGTAGAATTTAATCCTAAACCCATTCTTGCAACAATAGTCATTTAGAACTTGTATCCTTAGGGTCTCACTTGCATTCTTACTCCTTTGGGTTTGATATTTGCGATTGGTCTTAATACCACTTACCGGATTACTACTTCCAATCACAGATTACTTGCTAAATATTGCAAGTTAATTATCTTTTGAACTTTCAGATTCGGTTTGACTAGTGCGTGGTTCTAAATATTGAAGATCTTTTTCATTCCAAGAAATTTTTCGGCATTCATTTAATTTAGATTCTTATCTTCCTCTAATGCCGAAAAATGATCTTCATCAAATGTGCGATTAGCAAACCGGGCCGTAAATTAATTCCCGACATAGGTTCTAGGTATTTCACAATAGATGGAGATTCAAAACCGATTGAAGTACGCTTTGGTGGTGATATGTGAACTTATCTTTGCACAACCGTTGGTCCCGAGATTGAGTGATCAACACAAGCTTAGATTGCCTCCCAGAGATAATCTAGAAGGGGGTTATCCAAATCTTTTCAAAGATCAGATTTTCTATTCTAGATATCGAAGTGAGCAATGGAAACAAATTAAACTTAATTTTTTAGGATCAAAAGCAATATGAATTAAATATGGAATGAATTTGCTTGAGTAATTGATTAACAACACATAAGTAAAACCAGAAGTAAAGAACACCGGGATTTATAGTGGTTCGGATCAAACTGATCCTACATCCACTCTCCTTCTTCAACTTGAAGAAGGTCCTCGTGACTTACTTTCTTATTTACTCTCTCGAGATTACAAGTACAATGATGTGAAGATCCTTCTCTTCAAGCTATCTTCATGCTATCAAACTATCTAGAAAACAAGTAAGATACGGTGCGAAGTTTGAAGATACACAAGAGTGTTCTATAAACACCTAGAAACTTATGAAAATTCTTTTGAAAACTTTGTGAGTGCTCTAGAAAAATTGTGAGTATTGGAATGAATGTTAGTTGTTCTTTTTAATTGTGCTTAAACTTATTTATAAGCTCAGTGAGATGGTTAGTTTGTTGTAACAAACTAAAAACCGTTTAACAAACATATTCTTGAAAACTATCTTGACCTCATTAATCTTGAGTTAGTCGTCTATAGTGACTTGGTGAAGACTTGTCTTTCTTATTCTACTCATCCGGTCTCGACCTCGTCTTGAGCTCTTCATTATTGTCTCCAACAGATGACTTCTTCAAGATTGTCTTGAGATGACCTTCTCTTTCTAGACTTCATCGACTACACTAGCTCTACCTAGTCCCAGTCACCTAGCGCTAGTGTTAGTTACATCACTGCTCTATACATTCTCGGTGGTCATCTTATCTACATGAGCTCATCCTAATCTATACATTTTTAACTCATCAAAACTACTTTTGATCTAACAACAATCAAATATGCGCGAGATGAGAAATGTTAGGTTTATTCCCACACACTAGTTGTAAAGGAGAGTAGTCATGATATGCGGTAGGTCGGATTTGAATTAGAGTTGCGGCATGTAAAATTGCAAGCCTCCAACATGAAATAGGTAAGTTGAAATTTTGCAATAATGGTCTAGCAATTAATTTGATCCGCTTTACTAGTGACTCGGCTAGACCATTTTGGGTGCGGTCGTAGAGTGAATGCTCCACTTTAATTCCCAATGCCATACAATAATCATTAAAATTTTAGAAGAGTTTAAGTCTTAAGACTATATCGGATCATTAGCACTTAGAAAAATTTTAAGTCTTAGGACTTAGAAAATTTTAGGAAAAATTTTAATCTGAGATAAAGAATTTTCTCGGATGATTTAACACTTAGAATTTTTTTTTTTTTAAGTTTTCTTAGAAAGCGGTAAGGAAACTTAAAACATAAGACAAGATGATTGATTAGTTCACTTATATTCACGAGATGATTACATATTTACTGATTACATTCGAGATGCGAGATAAGATAAAGAAATAAGAAAAAGAATTTGATCTTATCTAAACATCCCATTGATCTTCTTCGAGGCACCATCGGCCCGAGTTGAACACCCTCCTCCGAAGCCGCTTAAGATCCTCCTCCTGAGCTAGTCCGAGAATCGGCCTCTTCCCTTTGAACAATACCCTTGACCCGATCTAGGTCCAGGGTTCCATCAGCTTTCTTGGCGGACCGTGTACTCGAAGGCTGGGCGACTAGGTTGACGTTGAACTCAACATCGGCTTCAACCAGAAAGCGATAGAAGTCCTCGTCCACCTTCTCGATCCACTCATGCCGGGCGAGGTCCAAATCTTGTTGAGTAGTTCCTGGGGCTTTGAGAATGTCCCAAAAGTACATCCATATGGCGTCCGTGTTCTTTTCCACTGTACTCCTTTTCATATTGTCCATGAGACCATCTTTGGAGAAGCGAGGCGTGGTGTGATAGGGCACAAGTTCCCGTCACCTTGGCCTTTCACCAGCCATTTTCATTCAGCTCTCCTCTAGGTGACGTTGGAGTCTTTCTCCTTCTTACGCCTTCTCTTCTCTTTCTTTCTCGAAGAATTCTTTCTCTCGTCGATCCTCTTGATCTGTTCTTCGGAAAGATTATAGTAGTCGACTTCTCGTTTTCCTTTCCCTTTGGTAGCGGCTCTAAGAGAGATGTCGGTCATCTGAGCTCATCGGCTACTACCTTTTGCCTTTGCTCTTGGCCTCTGCTTGCTCGGCTTCCTTTAGCCTTTGGCCAAGAGTTTCTCGAATCTTTCTTCCTTCTCCTTCCTCTTCTTTTCCTCATCCTCCTTTAGTGCTTCTTCTAGTCGACTCACCCTCGGTGGAGATCAACCAACTCATTAGACTTGAGTCGACGTCCTCCTTGGCTGCCTCCGGGCCACCGCTTTGGCCTTCATGCCTAAATTTTTCCTTGTCTCTTCAACCACATCTGCGAGGTCTTGTCTTCTTTCTTGCTCTGCCATTTCCCCTTTTCAACTTCACCGACCAAGTCTCGGCTTAGTATTCGGATCGTTGCATTTGACTCGGAAGTCGAGACTTGTCAGTGCTAGTTCATTCACCACCATCTCGATTGTATTCCTTCACCTCGCCTTTCAATCCCTTCACCTCCTCTTCTAGAGCCTTCACTTTTTCAGCCGATACTGAGTTAGTCGGAGAAGTGATTTTATCGATAAGTGTTACCTCGACTTCTCTCATACCGGCTATCATGGTTTCCGTGACTACTTCTACCATCTTCTTCATCCTCTTCTTCATCTTCTTCTTGAAGATCGATCTCATCTTTTTCTCCATCTTCTTGAAGATCGAAGAAATGGCGATTCTTTGGACTCACGTCACATCGTCCTCATCCTCGGAGGAGGATTTAGACGAGGAGGAGGAGATATCCTCTTGAGTAGGTGGAGGAGAAGGAGAGTGAGTTTGGATGGTTGGGAGTAGAGAATAAGATAGAGTGGGGAGAAATACGGTTTAGACTTGAGGGAGAGGGGTTGGTTACTGTTTGAGGGGAGGGGTAGCTTGGGTTTGAGGGATAGAAATGGGAGATGAGGTTAGAGTAGATGAAGATGGAAGTTGATGAGTGGGTATTGTTGTGGGTTGTTACATTGGTAGGGAGGTAGATGTGGTTTGGTCACCTGGGGTTGGGGTGGAGGTTGGAATAGTTTCGAGGTTGGGTAGTGAGTTGGACTGTTTGTGGAGTTGAGGTTTGGACTTTTCTCGCAATCGTGGGCTGTTCTAGAGGCTCCGAGGTGCCGGCCGGGCACACCTCTTCATTGCCGGGGGTGGGCGGATGAGGGGAGGGTGTAGATTCGAGAGGAAGATAGGCTGGAGGAGGTTCCAAAGGAGGTTACCTTCTCTGCGGTTTGAGTCCTTTCTCGAGCTAGGCTCCTCCAGGTGCCTCGGCTTGGCTAGAGTTGCTGCAGCCACCTCCGGGGTTTGAACTTCTTACGTCGAGGAAGGCTTGGTGGTGCGAGCGAGATGAGCCTTCTCGACTTCCTCTCGAAGCTTTAACCGGCCTCCTTCGTGTCCTCCTCTGGAGAGGTCTTTCAACCACAACGGCTTCTTGACCACCACCTCCTCGGCTATTGGAACAGTAGCTACTTCCTCAAGCAGGAGCAACCGCCTCCTCATTTGCAGCAAGCCTCTCGATCCCTTGCCTCATCGATTCATCGTCTAAATCTAGCATCCCTCCAATCTTCTCATTCTTCGTCAAAATCCCCTTTTGACTCGAGAATATTTTCGCTCCAACCCTCCAATCAGCCAGCTTATTCGGACCTTCAATTAGCACGGTAATCTTGTTAAACGAGACTTATTGTGTTGGTTGAAGTCCATTCCCGTCCACGAGTTGAAGGTCAATCTCCCCTTCTCTTCGTTCAATCTTCTAATCGAGAAGATCCACCGGTCGCTTGAACCCCATCAATGATTGCCCTCATACAACATAATGCGGGCTTCGATAATCCATCGTGTGAACTCTGGTCACCCAGCCCGATTTCATTACAATCGTCATCGAAGCCTTTATTTTCTTCTTCAACTCCCTTTGGGTTCCCACGTATGTTACTCACTAGACACCAAATCAAAGCGATTCTTCCCAAGCATCTTCCTTATATGTTGATGGATTCACTCCCTCCATCGAAGTGTCGAAGATTCGGGAAATGGTTTCTCACGGAAAAGAGGTGATGCAGTCCCATCCACCTTTGTATCAAAACCATCGGGAGTATCCACCATATTTGTCAAGAACTCTACCCCAGAAGTCCAGGAGTTTTGTTTTGAGTAGACTTCATCAGACAGAATCCCTCAATCTTGATCTCTCCGAACCGAAGAATCTCGGTGGATTCTCTGTCTTTTGTCGTCTCAAAATCGACGTATATCTCTGCTTTTAATTTATTTATGAAGATCTCGTCATTCATCTTGAATTTGGACTCTCGTGGTTGTTATGTAGGTGGGTTTATGAAGTTTTGTGGTTTTGTAGAAGAGGCCATTTCAAAGTATCTTTGTAAAGCGAGAGAAATTTGTAGTAAATTGGGTAAGAGTATTTGTGAAAGTGAATTTAAAAACGAAGGGGTAAGTTTTTAAATCGGGAAGAGAGAGGGGAAAACCGAAGAAGTTGATACGTGGCAATATCGGAAACATTTTTTACCGTAGATTGATTGTGGTGCGTGGAGTATATCAACGACCATACGAGAATAGTCGCTTCACCTCCGGCGCGTGGCATTAACTCGCCTTGAAATTGTAAAAAGTAACCGCCACCTACAAATTAAACGGCTAATAGGGTTACTTTATGCAGAAGATAGTAATTATACAGCGTAAGCCGAAATATACCTTTCTTTGCATAAAGGTTTCCTATTTTTAGTAGGTTTTATCGAGACTTGGTAAAAATGACCTTATCTTAGATTTTGAAAAATTCCTCTAGGTCCGATTATTTAAAAACAAAGAATTTCTAAGACAGAGTTAATTTTATGCCATTATTTTAAATAAACCAAGTTTTATATCCAAATATAACTAGTATATAGGAATATTAAACTCACTGGATTTTCAAAGACACAACTCATCTGAAAGATTTTGAAATAGATGAGTTGTGAGAATAATTTTGAAAACAAGTTTTGAAGGAAAACAAGGGTTTTGATCGGATGAGGAGGTTTAGCAGTTAGAAGGTTTATCTTTGATCTAACAATGTTAATTCAAAACCTGTTCTGTAGATACACAAACTCGAAAAACCATTAGTAGCTAAAGTAAGTCGGACAAGTTACATAAGCTCATCGATACTTAAAGAGATCGATTGATTATGTTCTTGTCTGATTTACTTGTTGTCGAATAAGTAATTATCAAGTCGGATAAGGTCAATATGACTAATCCTTGATTCCTAAAAAGGAGATCAATGATATCGATTACGTGATTGTCCTTTGTTGGATCAAGAGGTTTTGATGAGTTAAAGAACAGATCAGGTGATCAGCCAACACGAAGAGCAGTGAGGATATAAGGCGATCGAGACGGGGGTCATGCATTAAGCTAGTCGGTGAGGTCGATATTATCTTTGGTCATCGAAGACAAGCTCAAGTCTAGTCATCTGCAGGAGACAAATATGAAGAGCTCGACGAGGTCAAGATAAGCCGAGTAGAATAAGAAAGACGAGTTTTCACCAAGTCACCGGCAGATGAGTATGAAGAATCAGGTGAGGACTAGAGCGGTTTACAAGTTTAAGTTTGTTAAGCGGTTTCAAGTTTGTTAGAACTAACTAACAAACTAAGCTGTCTTTCCGGACTTATAAATAGGTCTAGATTTTTCATTCTTGATATAGAACACTTATGCATATTAGATTTCACTCTATTCACTACTTAGATTTCAATCACAATCTTTTAAAAAGTATTTCTAGTGAGTTTTCAAAAAGTTCTAAGTGTTTGTAGAACACTTCTCTTGTAATTTTCAAAATCCGATACACACCTTGTAATAGTTAGATTTCTAGAAGAAGGGTTTAGGAGATTGAAGATTTGAAGATCTGTACAAGTTGTAAGTTGTAAGCTGGAAGTAAGAAAGTAAGCGATAGCGAGTCCCTTCTTGATTGAAGAAGGAGAGTGGATGTAGGATTATTAAAATCCGAACCACTATAAATCCTGGTGTTATTTCTTGCTTTCTTTAGTTTCTGTTTGATTTACAATTGTGTTAATTCAAGATTAAAGTTCTAATCTTAACTAAAATCTGAATATCAACCTTGCTTTTGATCTTATAAAGAGTTGAGAATCCAATTATATTCCATTGTGCTTAATCGATATTTTGGATTGATTTAGAAAAATTTACAAAATCTATTCAAACCCCCTTTCTAGATTTTGTTCTAGGAAGCTTACTCAAGGTTTTAATCAACTCAACTTTCCGGGACCAACATCCTTTGACACATATCAAGTCGACAATTCTTTCTAGACAAGATTTAAAGAAAGGAAGGAAAGAAAGGAAATACAAGATACATATAATCAAATTATAAATCAGCTAAGGATGCATCAAGTAATCCTAATTCTAGACATAATTTCTTCAATCTAGACTCGGCTAAGGGTTTTGTAAGTATATACGCTCTGGAGACTCGGTTGCTATCTTTTCTATTCTAATGTCATTTTTCTCTACATGATCTCGAATGAAATGATGCCTTATGTCTATATGCTTACACCTTGAATGCAAAATAGGGTTGTATGTCATGGCTATTGCACTATTCGCATCACATAGAATAGGCACGAGACGATGTGAGAATGTTATAATCCCTAAGCTCCTAGCTTATCCAGAGAAGCCGAGAGCAACAACTACTAGGCTGCTATGTATTCAACTTCGGTTGTGGAAGTTGCAACAAGTTTGTTTCTTGGATAACCAAGAAATTAACTTGTTGTCTAAAAATTGACAAGTTCCAGACGTGGACTTCCTATCAATTTTACAAAATTTCCAAAGTCTCTGAGTCCAATAACTTTGAAAGCTCGAAGTTGTCATCAAACGGGTACCACAACCCAACTGCAAAGTTCCTTAAAGATATTTAAGGATTTTCTTAGCCGTCTCGAGATGAGTTTTCTTGGGATTTGATTGGAATCTTGCACATACCCCAACTGCAAAGGCCATGTCTGGCCTACTTGCGGTGAGATATAACAGGATCCAATCAATCCACGATACTCCATTGCATCCGTGGGTATCCCTTTCTCATTTGAATCCATAGAGAAGTTAGTTGCCATAGATATTTTAACTTCACTACTAGTAGTCATCCCAAATTTATCTGTGAGGTCCTTTGCATACTTAGTCTAATGTATAAAAATACCCCTACTTGTCCTGTTTAATTTGCAAGCCTAGAAAGTATGTTAATTCCCCCATCATAGACATTTCAAACCTGTTTTCATAAGAACACCGAACTCTTCACATAAATTCAGATTAGGTGAGCCAAATATGATATCATCTATTTCTTTTCTAAACAAAGTTCTATCTATATTACCTTTTGAGAAACCACTTGATATCAAGAATTCGATCAGGAGTATCGTACCAAGCTCGGGTGCTTGCTTTAGTCCATATAATGCCTTGTTAAGTTTATAGACCTTATTACTGGTCCTAAACACTTGGAGAAATTTGTTCTACATAGACTTCTTCAAGTAACACACCATTTAGGAAGGCAGACTTGACATCCATTTGAAAGACTTTGAAACATTTATAGGCGTGCAAATGCTAAAAACAACCTTATTGCTTCTATTCTGCAATTGGAGCATAGGTTTCATCATAGTCTATCCCCTCGGTGTGAATATCCACCGTGCTACCAGTCTGGCCTTATTACGAACAATAACGTCATTTTCATTAGTTTTATTTTTAAACACCCATTTGATGCCTATAATCTTTCTATGTAAGGGTCTGTCCACCGGTTCCCAAACATTTTGTCTTTCAAAGCTGATGCGATTCTTCTGCATGGTCATTACCGGCTTGGGTCGATAGAGCCTCCTCAATAGACTTAGGTTTTAGGAGTCAAACATAGCAACTGAATATACTTTGAGAATCTAACATCGTTAGGTAATACGAACACTACTAGATGGATCCCCAATGATCTCGATCACTGGATGATAACTCCTCATCCTTTTGCCTATTTGAGTTAGTAGACTCGGTAGGTAACTCAGTGATTCTTCCTGTGTAGACATTCCTCCTTCATCTCCCGGCCACTGGTGATCGGACGATGTCGGAGGAGTCTCCTCGAGATGGAACTGAAGAGGAGTTGCCTTCTAATTCTCGAGATGGAGATTCTTCTTCATCGAATCGAGAATCAAAACTAGGCGAGATAAATTGTCCTCCATTTTGTTTTATTTAGTTTAATTTTATCTAGATCATTTATTATTTGATTCACTTTATCTCAAAAGTATGCAATTCATCAAATACCACATGTGGAGTTTATTCCACACAAAGAGTTGTCTTATTGAAGACTATGAAAGCTTTGGAAGTGTTGGAATATCCCAAGAATATTCCATCACCGCCTTAGCATCAAATGTCCTCAACTTAGACTTCTCATTGTTATGGATGAAGCATTTACACCCAAAAGCACGAAAATATGAGATTCTTGGAACCTTACCTTTCCAAAGCTCATAAGGTGTCTTACCCTTGTTCTTGGTTGAAAGCATCTCTGTTTAGTGTAACAGTGTGTTGATAGCCTCGGCCCGTAACCTATGAGGTGTTCCATACTCGGCTAGCATGCTCTGGCTGCTTCTTTGAGAGTTCTATTTCTTCTCTCCACTACTCTATTCTGTTGTGGTGTTCTAGCTAACGAAGTCTCATGAACTATACCATTCTCATTCGGATAGTTAGATAAACAAGAATTCAAGAATTTGGTTCCCTTGTCACTCCAAATTTTTATAATATTAACACCCTTCTCATTTTGAATTTATACGAACAGAATCTGGGATCTTATTCACTGTCTCATTCTTTTTAAAAGAAATATTACCCAAGTATATCTTGAAAAATCATCAACAACTACTAGGGTATATATCTTGAAAAATCATTAACAACTACTAGGGTATACTTCCTTCCACTAAAGCCGAGTGGTGAAACGAGTCCAAACAAATCCAAATGAAGGAGTTGTAAAACTCTTTCGAGATGAGGATGTGTTAATACTTTTAAAAGAGTTCTGGGCTGTTTACCTTTTTGACAAGCATCACATTTCGATCGGTTGAACAAAGCTTCTCAAGCGGTCCCTTGACAAGATTTCTCTTAGCTACTTTGCTAAGGGTTTTGAAATTCAGATGACTAAGCCTTTTATGCCATAGCCAATCGAGGTCATCTCTACCTTTAGCTACAAGACATGTATCTTTGGGAAACTATTAAAATTAGCCACATAGACATTACCAAGTCTAAAGCCGATTAAGAGTACCTTGTCTGAGGAACTATCGAAGATATCACACATATCTTTAGAAAATCTAACATGAAAACCTTTATCACAGAGTTGGGAAAGCAGATAACAAATTATACTTCAAACCTTCTACATTGTAAACCTTAGATACCTGGACATCTCCTATAATTAAGGTGCCAACTCCCTTAGTCTGTCGCTTATTGTCACCAAACAAGACTCTAGGACCATCAATATTCTGAAAATTTGATAATAGCTTCTTCTCACAAGTCATGTGCCGAGAGCAACCACGTCTATGTACGAAATGGAAGCTAGAATTTCTTCTTTTAATGATAGTCCTTGGGATTCCTGCAAGGCAGTTAGGTATAAGGTACCCTAGTGATCTTTGGTCCTTTTAGGTCAATAATCACTTTGGGTATCCAAATAAACATCTCATTATTCAATAACAAATCAGATTGAAGTTGTCTACCAAATCATGTCTACAAATAT
Source organism: Paraleonurus japonicus (assembly GCA_030762865.1). Classification (NCBI taxonomy): domain Eukaryota; kingdom Viridiplantae; phylum Streptophyta; class Magnoliopsida; order Lamiales; family Lamiaceae; genus Paraleonurus; species Paraleonurus japonicus. The sequence goes on from CM061056.1 coordinate 41,017,378, forward strand.
ATCACATTTAAATGAGAATTTATTGAGGTCATATTTGGTGACTTTCTTGTACTTTGGAAATAAGGGATAGCATCTGCTTCTCCCATCAAAATAACTATAATAAGAACTCTTCTTAGTCTTGGTTCTTGGAATCCTCTTCATTAGATTAGGATTCCTCATCTGATTTTTATCTTTCGGATCAGGAGATGCGATCTTTATCCGACTCTGTGGTTTCCAAGGTCCAATTTTGATTTCTCTTGATGTTTCGGCAGCCTTCACAAATTTCGTTGGTTTTGAGATTTCGATTTATTATTCTTATCATAACCAAGATCAGTTTTATCATGAGATTTTTGTGAAGTTCTAAAAATATGGTCTATGACTGATTGTGAGTTATTAAATCGACTCACTTTGAAGACAAGCTTCTCATTGGCCCTCTTAATTGACTCATTTTCATTGCAAACCACTTCAAATTTAGCTTTTAAAGACTTTAATTCATTTTCTAATCGTTCAGCAGACTAGTTGAAGTACTAGCCTCGGCTGAGGTAAACATTCCCCCTTGAATGTTTCCTCGGACTCGAGTAGGTTACAACTTGTTTGTCTTTAATTAAAGTTTGAACTTGGTCTTTCAAAGTTAAATTTTCAGTCTCTAATTGTTTATAAGCACTTAGAGACATTTTTAGATCTTTCAAAAGACCATTGATTACGGTTTGGTCATTATCTGAGATAGATTTGTAAGACTCATTATCAGTTGAGGAATAGTAGTCTACCTCCTTTACCATTAGACACACTTCATCATCGATCCAAAATCGGAATGAAGACGATGATTTTCTTGATTCTTTCCCCTCGGCCAAGAAGGGCTCTCGATCTGCAAAGTGCCTATCTCTCTTCTTCCTTTTCTCCTCTCTTTCTTTAGGAGTCGGTGGGGATAGTCATAGTGAAGTGCCACTGGCTTATTACAGTGTAACAAGTGTCTCCCGATCGATTTAGGACTGATAAGGTTCTTCTTTACAGAGATTTATACCTTCTTGTCTGATTTCTTCTTTTATCATTATCTGTTGATTCATCATCCTTTCTCTTGGATCTTGATCTGGATCTGCCCTTCTCTCGCAAATTTTAACTTGTTACGCTTATATTTCATCCTTAATCGATCATGCCATCTGTTCTTTCAAGGATAGATCAACTCCTTTGGGCTTCGCTATAGTCTTGTTTTCTTTGTTAACGAAGGCTACGGTCTTAGATGAGGTGCTTGATTCCATCTCATCTTCCTCATCTTCTACCTGGATATCAAACTCATAACCTTTCAAGTGAGAAAACAAAGTATAATGAGTCATAGTAGAGAGATACTTAGTTGCTTTAATCGATTTCCTTTTTCCCTCCAACACTTGGTTAGAGATCTATGGATTTTATTATTAATTTCTTTTACTGTGTAAACCTTTCCAAGATCGGTGGCTCTATTGATCAGTTGGTCATTCTCATATCCGGTGATCGATAGATTCACCCTCTTTCATTTTAAAGACATCAAATAGATGGAGAATAGCTTGAAGCTTGTTCTCCTTCACTGATCTGTGCCTTCGCACATATTAGCTAGGGTGTCCCACATCTCATTGGCTGTTTTACACTTCTTAATCTTCTCGTACCACTCCGCCGAGCGTGATAATAATCTCGTTTCTTGCCACCCGATCCAGATTATACACTTTTCTCTCGGTGATTCGACACTTTCTTCATCGTCAGTCCGTGATTCTCAGCCGCCGCTCCATCACTTACTCCACAATGGTAGAATTTGATTGGCCCATCAAACAAGACGCCTTCCATTCGAGGATGGATCGATTTAAGATGATTCTCCATGCGGAACTTCCGGTAGTCATAGTCCTCAATATCAAAGTCTGAAGGTTCTTAACCTTTCTTTCATTACTCGTAGACATGGTTAGTAATTAACAAGAAAATCAGCAGAGGATATTCAAGAAAAATTTATTTCAAGATTTTTAAAAACAAAAGACTACTTAGACCAAAAGAAATATTCGTAACAACTTTAACACCGCTCCGATACAACTTGTTGGTCCCGAGATTGAATGATTAACACAAGCTTAGATCGCCTCCCGAGAGATAATCTAGAAGGGGGGTTTGAATAGATTATCCAAATCTTTTTCAAAGATCGATTTTCTATTCAAGATATCGAAAAGTGAACAACGAAAACAAATTAAACTCAATCTTTTTAGGATCAAATAGTAATCGAATTAAATCAAAATGAATTTGCTTGAGTAATTGATTAACAACAAATAAGTAAAACCAGAAGTAAAAAACAGCGGGATTTATAGTGGTTCGGATCAAACCGATCCTACATCCACTCTCCTTCTTCAACTTGAAGAAGGGCCTCGGCCCGACTTACTTTCTTACTTACTCACCGAGATTACAAGTACAATGATGTGAAGATCTGTTGGCCCGTGGATTGAGTGAGTTGACAAGCTTAGATCACCTCCTAGTGATAATCTAGAAGGGGGGGATTGAATAGATTATTAAATCTTTTTGAAGATCGGATTATCTATTCAAGATATCAAAGTTAAGCGGCGAAACGAAGTTTTAACTCAATCTTTTAAGGATCAAAAAGTAATCTGAATTTAATTTTGAAATGAATTTGATTGAATATTCGATGAATAACAAGTAAGTAAAACAAGAAGTAAAGAACACCAGAATTATAGTGGTTCGGATCAAACCGATCCTACATCCACTCTCCTTCTTCAACTTGAAGAAGGGCCTCGACCGACTTACTACCTTACTTACTTACAGAGTTACAATTACGAGAGATATGAAGATTTTTCTCTTCAATCCTATCTTCAACTGCCTAACTCTCTAGAAACTTGAAGATTACGGTGCGAGAATCTTTGAAGATGTACAAGTAAGTGTTCTACAAACACTTAGAAACTTATGAAAATTACTTTGAAGACTTTGTGAGTGCTTTTTGAAAATTCCTAAGTATTGAGAATGAGAGTGTTAATTGTTCTATTCTCAGATCGTGCCTAAACTTAATTATAAGCTTGTGAACGGTTAGTTTGTTGTAACAAACTAAAAACCGTTCAACAAACTTATTCTTGAAAACCGCCTTGACTTCAATCGATCTTGAACTAGTCGTCTGCGGTGACTTGGTGAAGATTCGTCTTTCTTATTCTACTCGGGTCTCGACCTCGTCTTGAGCTCTTCATTATTGTCTCCAACAGATGACTTTATCAAGATTGTCTTCGATGACTTCTTCTTTCATAACCTCACCGACTATTCTAGCTCTACCTAGTCGATCGATCCCTATCACTAGAATCCATTACATCACCGCTCTATACATGTTCACCTGGTCATCTTACTTACGTGAGCTTAACCTAATCTATATATTTTAACTCATCAAAACTACTTCGATCTAACAATTTTCCTTTTTGATGAAGTTAAAACTGCAAGAAAGAAACAAGCTCACACTGGTGTTAGTTAAGATTATTCAAGATAATCGAGATGAGCACATTAGAACACATAAGCATTTAGTTCGAATCCGTTCACATAAGAGCACTTAATTCATACTTAGAAAAATTTTAGAGTTTTTAGAAAGATTAAGTCTTAAAGACTTTATCGATTATTAGTACTTAGAAAAGTTTTAAGTCTTAGGATTTAGAAAATTTTTAGGAAAATTTTAATCTGGGATAGAAGTTTCCTCGGATGTTTAACAGCTTAGAATTTTTTTAAGAAATCTTAGAAAGCAGAAAGAAAACTTAAAGCATAAGACAAGATAGATCGAGATAAGTTCACAAAATCTCATTTATATTCACATATACAGCATTACATTTGGTGCGAGATAAGATAAAGAAAATAAGGAAATAAAGCTCTATCTTATCGGACACCCCATTGATCTCGCTCGGGAACCATCACCAAGTGAAAACTCTTTTCCTTAGTCGCACCTCTTCTTCGTCTTTGAGTCCAGACTTGACTTCAACTTTGATGATTATACCTTTGATCCACTGAGGTCGATGGTTCCATCAGTGGTTTATCTTGGGTTGGGCCGTCTCATATTCTCGGGGCGCACGGATCAGCATTGAAGATTTTATCTCGCCTCGTCTATCACCGGTGGTAGAGATCGACATCCTCTTTCTCCATCCACTCGTGCCACCTCGAGTCTTCGTCTTCAACAGATGTCCCGGATGCCTTTAAGATATACAAGAAGTACATCCATCCTGGCATCCAGATTCTTATCTTTGTATTCCTTGGTGTATTGACTGCGATCATCTTTGGAGGGGTTGACCGATATGATAAGGTCGTAAAGTCTCATCACCATTGTCTTCATGACCTATTTTCTCGACGTCTTTGCTCCACTCCATTTGCAGACCCTTTTCTTTCTTCTTCATCCTTCTCCTTTCTCTTTCTTCGAACCACTCCTTTTCTTGCCTTATTCGTCTTATCTGTTCCTCGAGATAGGTTCGAGTAGTCCGGCTCTCTCTTCTTTTCTTAGCCCTAGATGATTTTAAAATTACGGCTTCGGTGGCTCTTTCTCGTACATCTTCTCCTTCCCTTTGCCTCCGGCCTCGATGATTTTCCGGCTTCTTTAATTCTAGCCATCAACTTTTCTCGTCTTCTTTTCCTCCTCCTTCTTCCTTCTTTCTTCATCCTCCCCGATGGCATCTTCAATCTGGGTTACCCTCACCAAGGGCGGCAAGCTCATATGCTTTGACCTTCATCTCTGCCTTAGCCACCTCCCGGCTCAGTGCGTGCCTTGATTTCCAGCTTGTTAGCATTGGCCTTGACATCGGCTATGAGGGCTTCCAATCTTTCTTGCCCAGCTACTTCCCCCTTTTGACTTCATCTAACGGGGTTCGTAGATGAGTTTCTAGGGAGGAACAACGCACTCTGAAATCGGATTTATCATTTGTCGAGCATCTACCACAACTCGCGTTGTCCTCGGCCATCTTAGCCTTAATCGGCTTTACTTCCTCCTCTAAGTCTCAGTCGGTTAGCCAACACCGAGCCGGTTTTATCGAGATAGATTTCTCGTGATGTTCACCTTGGCTACGCGCATGTTGGCCAACATCATCTCGCCACCGCCCGATGATGTGCTTTGTCCTTCTAGCCACCACCTTCTACCTTCTAAGTGATTTTCTATTGAAGGTTTGCGAAGGCAGACGAGATGGTCGATGGGTCATCGATTCTTCATCCTTGGAGGAGTTGGATGAGGAGAAAGACGAGGAGGTTTTGGGAGAAGGGGAGCTCATCCGAATATCTCCAAATATATCCAGAATCTGGACTTATGGAGGGGATTGGGTTGGTTCTTTGTGGAATTTCGAGAGGGTGGTGGTGGTGAAGATGGGGGCCGAGATGAGGAAGTTGTAGCCTCGGCTGTTTGTGGGGAGGAGATGAGATGGTAGGTAAGGTGGTGGGAGAAGTGATTGTAGTTAGAGGTGTAGGGGTGTAGATGGGGACGATGGGTAAGGGGAGGACTCGGTGGGGTTGGGGGAGGGATGGAGGTAGATAGGATTTCGGCTTGGACGGATTGGGAGGTAGGTCATTGTAGAGGCTCGAGGTGCCAGCCTTGGACACCTCTTCATCGCCATGGTGAGCAGATGAGGAGGAGGGGGAGGATTTAGAAGATGACAAGCTAGAAGAGGTTCCAAAGGAGATTACATTTTCTCGCTTTTTCTGTCTTCTTTGGAGAGGGAGTTCTCGTAGCCGATCTCCTCTATCTCCCGGGCTTCGCCACGGCCGCCGTGATCACCTCCAGTGTTTGGACTTCTTTGAATAGCGAGACCGGGTGGTGCAGCAGATGATCCTCCCTCCTTCTCCGAGGCTTTCACCAGCCTCCTCCATTTTGGTGCCTTCTCCTTCAGCTTCATTGGCCTTGAGGCCTCAGCTGAACTCACGGTCGGCTCAATTGGCTGTTCCTCCTCGGTGAGGGCTCAACCGCCTCTCTCCTCGCTTCCCGTCTCGAATCTGCTGGCCCTCCGATCAGCTCGTTCTTGGTAAGGAGCCCTTTCGCTTAGTGTAGCTCGACACCGTCTGTCCCATTAAGGTCATTAGCCAGATCCTCCAATAGGACAGCTTAAGTTGTTGAAAAGACTTGTAATGGATTTTCTAGTCCATTCCCCATCAACACAAATCAGCCTATCCTTTTCGGTCTTCATCCTCGCCAAAGAACAGATCAACCCAATTCACTTGTACACCATCCAAAATGGCCCTTAAACAGCTTTAATCGTGGCTGGTTAAACCATCATGGGAGTTCTGCTCCCCTAATATGGACTTAGTAAGTATCGTCATCAGCAGACGATACTTCCTCCTAAGCATATTTTTCTTCAACTCTTTTCATCGATCTTTGCACGAAGAACCTGGCAATCACCTCAAATGATTCCACCTAATCTTCGTCTTTATATGTCGAGGGTTTACACCTTCAAGATTAGTATCGAAATCCCTTGCTATTTCTTCCTTTGTGACAACCACATCCTCACCGTCGACCTTGGATTTGAAAACTCCATTCTCGTATTCTCCATTTATGTAGAACTCGATCCCTCTCATGTCGAGGGCCTTGTTCTTTTCAGACTTTTTCGAGCAAAAACTCCTCGGCGTCGATCTTTCCAATAATTCCAATATCTCTAGAGACTCTACATCGGAAGTTGTATCGAAATCTACGTACATCTCAGCATTTAATCTTCTTATTGTAGGCCTCCTTGTTGAAGTTTACCATTGTGGATGTAAGTCCAATGAATTTTCGATTCATAAAAGGATTTATCAGAGGTTTTGTAAGTTGGGAATTTTTACGAGTAAAATGGGTTTCGAAAGTGAAAAGGGGTAAATGAAGAAGAAGACGGTTTTATAGGAGGGAAAGTTGGAGAAAGAGTCCACGTGTAAAGTGGATTTTAATCGGATCGATAATTCAAAATGATTTCTTGCTCCGAGATCAACAGTTGAAAAGAAGATAAACGTTTGGGGTCCGGCGCGTGGGAATAACTTCGACTTTGAAATGCGTAAAAATAAGCTGTTTAGGCTACGAATTTGACGGCTAGTAGGGTTACTTTATGCAGAGAAGTAAGTATACCCGACGTAAGCCTAGGTATACCTTTCTTTGCACAGAGGTTTTCCCGGAATGCAGAAGGGTTTGGTTGACTTTGTCTCGAGAAATGACCTTGTCTCAGGTTTTTCAAAAACACAACCTAGCCCGATTATTTTAAAACAAAATTTTAAGACGAGTTAACCAAAGGTGCCTTTATTTTAAATAAACTAAGTCTTATATCCAAATATAACTAGTATATAAGAATATCGGACTCAACTGGGTTTTTAAAGACCAACTCATCTAAAAAATTTTGAAATAGATGGTGTGAGTAATTTTTGAAAACAAGTTTTGAGAAAAACAAAGAAGGGTGTGAACAGGATGAGGAGGTTTAACAGATTAGATGATTCATGCTGATCTAATAATGTTAACATATTACCTGTTCTGTAGATACACAAACTCAAGAAACCATTAGTAGCCAAAGCAAGTCGTATAGGATCCAATTAGTCATCTGCTTTGAAGAAATCAACTGACTATTGTGTCCTTGTCTAATTTACTTGATGTCGGATAAGTAATTGTTGTTAGATCAAGAATGTTTTGATGAGTTAAAAGTCGGTTCGAGATGATCGATTTACTATGAAGAACAGTGAGACTCGAGTCCGAGTACTAAGCCGATCGGACTAGGTCATCAATCGAGCAAGTCACCAAGACTGGAAAGTTGCAAGTCGTCTCAAGACAAGTTCAAATCTAGTCATCTGCGTAAGACAATTATGAAGAGCTCGAGACGAGGTCAAGACAAGCCGAGTAGAATAAGAAAGGCGAAGTCTTCACCAAGTCACCGCAGATTTGACAGTAGGATAAAATCACCGAGGAGCAAGCGGTTTTCAAGAATAAGTTTATTGAGCAGCTTCTAGTTTGTTAAAACTAATTAACAAACTAACTATCTTCTCGGACTTATAAATAGGTCTAGGCACTTCATTAATTAGATACGGGTTATTAATTCAAGAATATATTCTCACAAATCACAAGTTTTCAATAAGCACAAAATTGTTTTCAAGGATTTCTTCATAGATCTTTCTAAGTGTTTATAGAACACTCTTTTTACACATCTTCAAATACACTTCTATCACTATATAGTTAGATTTCTCGAGAATAGTTTAGTAGTTTGAAGATTTGAAGATCTTTGTATGTTGTAAGGTATCGATTGGAAAGTGAGTAAGTAAGCTAGTGGAAGAGACCCTTCTTCAAAGTTTGAAGAAGGAGAGTGGATGTAGGATTTTTATAATACGAACCACTATAAATCATTATTCTTTATCGCGTTCATTTACTTATCTATTTTTTCAATTGTCGGTTTATCAATCAAAGATTAATTTAATTCAAGTTAAAACTAAAATATCGGTTGCTTTTGATCTTGTTAAAGTTGAGTTTAAAATTGTTTTATTGTGCTACTTGGTTTATAAATAAGATTGAAAGATTTGTAAAAATATGAAAATCTATTCACCCCCCTTCTAGATTTTCTTCTAGAAGGCTAGTTCAAGTTTTCCTAAGATACTCAACAAATCGGGACCAACAAGTGGTATCGAGAGCCGGTTGTTAAGTCGTTTCCGATATTGATTTTAGGTCTTAACCAAGATTCTCAAATTTATTCTTGATTTTCTTCATCTTTTTATTTTTACTAACTGTGCTACTAACAAGATTGTGGAGTGTTTTGTTTTCCTATCTCATCATGTCTTCAGCAAGAACAAGAAATCCAGAGCATACCTGAATTTTCAATTGAAGAATATGGCTATTGGAAATTCAGATGGAAAATCATCTCAAGGCAATCCATGATAGGATGGAGGAGGTTCTTGAAGAAGGACCTATTAAATTTTATCATGGAGGCACCGCAATGGCACCGAGTCACCAAAACCAGAGTCGACGGAAGAAAAAGAGTTCGTAATCGACAAGTGTTGAGAGGAAAATCCACAACCTAGATCAGTAGCTAGGATCAAATCATCGACACTCTAAGTAAAGACCGGATTGAAAAAGTCAAAAGATGCAAATCAGCTAAGGAGATGTGGCGACACTTGCAAATGTTTGTGAAGGATCTCACCAAGTGAAAGAGAATAAGTTGCGATCAGATTACATGCCTTTGATACCTTCAAGATGAAGGAGAATGAAACAGTGGATCGGCTAGATATGAGATTAACAAATCTTCCCAACAATGCAAATTGATCTAGGAAAGAGCTATACGTAAAAGAGATCAATAATAAGATACTGAGATCTTTGACCAAGAGATGGAGAGAAAAGTCTAATATCCTTAAAGCAACCCAAAATTTATCTTCTATTACTCATCATACCTTATTTTCTCATCTTAAAGCTTTAGAGTATGACATTCAGATAGAAGATGAGGAAGATGAGATGGAGTCAAGCACCTCATCCAAATCTGTTGCCTTTGTCAACAAAGAAGACAAGATGACAAATTGAATCAGAGGAGCTGATTTATCTCTCAAGGAGAAGATGGCGTTGCTCACCAAAAGGTATAACAAATTAAGAATGAAATATAAGCGTAACAAATTGAGGTTTGGAGGTAAGGAAAGATTTAGATCCAAGTCAAGAAGAAAGGAAGATGACTCAACAGATGATGACAAGAGTAGGAGCCGACAAGGAGGTTCGGATCTCCTGCTAAAAGAAATCTTACTAGCCCTAAATAAGATAGGAGTGACATTTGTTACACTGTAACAAGCCGTGACACTTCGCTTATGATTGTCCTCACCTAACTCCTAAGGAAAGGGAAGAGAAAAGGAAAAAGAGAGACAGAGATTTGCGGATCAAAGGGCTCTTCTCGGGTCAAGAAAAGGAATCAAGAAAATCATCATCATCATCATCATCCTCATCTGATTTTGGATCGACGATGAAGTTTGTCTCATGGCTAAAGAGGTAGTCTATTATTCTTCTTCGATAATGATTCCTACAAACTGCTTTCGATAATGATCAAACCGTTATTCAAGGATTATTGAAAGATTTAAAGATGTCCTTGGCTGCTTATAAACAGTTAGAGACAGAAAATTTGACTTTAAAAGATCAAATTCAGATTCTAGCCAAAGGCAAGCAGTGGTGAACTACTCAACTGAGGAAACATTCAAGGGGGAATGTTTAACCCAGCCGAGGCTAGTACATCGGCCTACTTTGTCCGAAAGATTACAAAATGAATTGAAATCTTTAAAAGACAAATTTGAGATGGTATATGCTGAAAATGAATTAATTAAGAAAGACAATGAGAAGCTTGTCTTCAAAATAAGTCAACTTAATAATTCATAATCGTAATAGATCATATCTTTAATACTTCTCAAAAATCCCATGACAAAACAGGTCTTAGTTATGATAGGAATAGTAAATCGGATGTTCGAAACCTAGGAAATTTGTGAAGGCATCGAAAACCCAAAAGAGATTAGAATTGGTCCTTGGAAACCACTTAGACAGATAAGGACCGTATCTCCCACCCGAAAACAAAAATTCAACCGAGGAATCCTTACAAGACTAAGAGAACTCCAAGAACCAAGATAAAAAGAAATTCTTATTATAGTTCTTTTGATGGGAGAAGTAGATGCTATCCTACTTTTCCTAAGTTCAAGAAAATTACTAAATCTGAATACAACAAATTATCATTAAAAATGATATAATTGTAGAGATTTGGTAGAGAGATCATGTCCGATTTATTATTAGGGAATGAGATGTTTGTCTGGTTACTTAAAGTGATGCTTGACCTTCAAGGACCCAAGATCACTAGGGTACCTTATAACTAACTGCTTTTTCGGGATTCACGAGGATCATCACTCAAGGAAGAGATCTTAGCTTCTATATGGTACATAGACGGTGGTTGTTCACAACACATGACTTATAACAAGAAGCTACTATCAAATTTCCAGAACATAGATGGTCCTAGAGTATTATTTGGAGACAACAATTGTGGATGTACTAAAGGAGTAGGTACTCGATTATCAAGGATATTAAGGTATCGAGGTATATTTTGTAGAAGGTTTAAAACATAATCTGCTATCTCTGCTTCCCAACTTTGCGATAAAGGCTTTCTTGTAAAATTTTCTAAAGATAAATGTGATATCTTAGATAGTTCCTCGAGACAAGGTACTTCTAACCGGCTTCGGACATGGTAATATCTATGTGGCCAATTTTAATAGTTGTCCTAAAGATACTTGTCTCGATAGCTAAGGGTGGAGATGACCTCACCGGCTATGGCACAAGAGGCTTAGTCATCCGAACTTCAAGACCCTTAGTAAGTCGGCTAAGAAGAATCTTGTTAAGGGATTACCGAGAAACTTTTTACTACCGATATGAAATGTGATGCTTGTCAAAAAGGTAAACAAGATAGACACTCATTTAAGAGTATTAACACCTCATCATCCGAAAGAGTATTACAACTACTTCATCTTGATCTATTTGGACTGTTTCTCCTCTCGGCCTTTAGTGGAAGGAAATATACTCTTGTTGTGGTAGATGATTTTTCTAGATACACTTGGGTTATATTTCTTTTCAAGAAAAATGAGACTATAAACAAGATCCCCGATCTGCTCGTATAGATTCAAAATGAGAAGGGTGTTAATATTATTAAAATCGGGAGTGATAAGGGCACCGAATTTTTAAATTCTTGTTTATCTAACTTTTCAATGAGTGTGGAATTATTCATGAGACATCATCAGCAAGAACTCCACAACAAAATGGAGTGGTTGAAAGAAGGAATAGAACCTTGAAGGAAGCGGCCGAGGAGCATGTTAGCTGAGTATGAAACCCCTCACGGTTCTCGGGCAAAAGCCATCAATACAAATTGTTATACACATAACAGTGTTTAGTTGTCAAAGACAAGGGTAAGACTCCATATGAGATTTGGAAGGGTAAGATTCCAAGAATCTCATATTTTAGAGCTTTTGGTTGTAAATGTTTCATCCATAACAATGGGAAATCTAAGCCGAGAACTTTTGATGTTAAGGCGGTGATGGAATATTCTTGGGATATTTCAACACTTCCAAGGCATTTAGAGTTTTCAACAAGACAACTCTTTGTGTGGAGGAAACTCCTCATGTAGTTTTTGATGAATTATATTCCTTCTCGTATAAAGTGAATCAAATTTCTAAAGGTCTAGATAAGATTGGACTAACCAAAACTAAACATAGAACAGTCTATCTACCTAGTCTTGATTCAGTATTCGGATGAAGAAGAATCCCCATCCGATAATCGAAGATAACTTCGATCGACTCCATCCGAGGATACACCCTTGACATCACCGATCAGGGGTCACCGATGAAGGGGGAACATCACTCGGGTAGAGTCAAGAGTTGCTCGCCGAGTCTCAAGATAAGGATCCTTCTACTCATATAGGCAAGAGGATGAGAAGTTATCATCCATCCGACTGCATTATCGGAGACCCATCAAGTAGTGTGCAGACACGAATGATGCCGACTCGAAAGTCCTGCTCACCGTTATGTATCACTTCTTGAATCCAAGTCTATTGAGGAAGCTCTATCAGATCCAAATCGATAATCGCCATGCAGAAGAATCGCATCAATTTGAAAGGCAAAATTTTTGGGAATTAGTGGAAAGACCCTTACATAGAATGATTATAGGCACCAAATGGGTGTTCAAAAACAAAACAGATGAGAACAACATTATTGTTCGTAATAAGACAAGATTGGTAGCTCAAGGTTACTCACACCAAGGGATAGACTATGATGAAACCTATGCTCCAGTTGCCGATTAGAAGCAATAAGGTTGTTCTTGGCATTTGCCGCTTATAAATCTTTCAACGTCTTTCAAATGAATGTTAAGTCTCGCTTTCCTAAATGGTGTGTTACTTGAGGAAGTCTATGTGGAGCAGCCTCTCCGGGTTTAAGATCAATAACAAGGTCTATAAACTCAATAAGGCTCTATATGGACCTGAAACAAGCTCCTGTGGCTTGGTATGATACCTTATCTCGATTTCTTGATATCAAATGGTTTTTCAAAAGGTAAGATAGATAGGACTCTGTTTAGAAAGGAAGTAGATGGTAACATCTTGTTAGTTCGATTTATGTAGATGACATAATTTTTGGTTCACCTAATCAAATTATGTGAAGATTTTAGTGTCCTCATGAAAAATAGGTTTGAAATGTCAATGATGGACGAATTAACATATTTTCTAGGCTTACAGTTAAAACAGATGAGTAAGGGTATTTTTATACATCGTAATAAATATGCTAAGGACCTAATTGAGAAATTTGGGATGACTACTAGTAGAGAAGTTAAAATACCTATGGCAACTAACTTCTCTATGGATTCGTATGAGCAGGGATACCCACGGATGCAACGGAGTATCGTGGACTGATTGGATCCCTTCTCTATCTCACCGCAAGTAGGCCAGACATAGCCTTTGCAGGTTGGGGTATGTGCAAGATTCCAATCTAATCCCAAGAAAACTCATCCTGAGTCTCGCTAAGAAAATCCTCAAATATCTCAAAGGAACTTTGCAAGTAGGGTTATGGTACCCGGTGATGACAACTTTGGTGGCGGGTTATTCAGACTCGAGACTTTGGGGATGTAAGATTGACAGGAAATCCACCTCGGAGACTTATCAATTCTTAGGCAACAAATTAATTTCTTGGTTATCTAAGAAACAGACATCTGTTGCCACCTCCACAACCGAGGCCGAATACATGGCGGTGGAAGTTGTTGCTCTCAACTCCTCTGGATTAGTCACCGCCTTAGAGATTATAACATTCAAACATCATCTACTCCTATTTACTTGTGATAGTAATAGTGCAATAGCCATGACTTACAATCACATCTCGCATTCTAGGTGTAAGCATATAGACATCGACATCATTTCATTAGAGATCATGTGGAAAAGAATGATATTAGAATTGAAAAGATAGCCACCGAATCACAAAGAAATGAGACATTCTTACAAAACCATTAGCCGAGTCTAGATTTAAAGAATTGTGTTTAGAATTAGGATTACTTGATGCATCATTGGCTGATTTTTAATTATCATTACTTGCATCATTAATTGTTTTCCTTTTTTTCTTTCTTTTTCTTTAAATAAATGTCTAGAAATCATTGATTTCCTATTTTTGGAATCAAGAATCAAGGATTAGTCATATTGACCTTATCGACTTGATGATTACTTATCGACATTCGGTAAATCGAGACTAGGGCACAATAGTCAGGTGATTTCTTGAAAAAGCAATTGACTATCAAAGCACCCTATCTAATCTACCTCAAGTTACTAATGGTTTTCTTCAAGTCTATGTCTTTGCGAATAGGTCACAAGATCAGTTGATAAATCGACTATTTCACCTCATCTGTTATAAACCTTCTTATCTAGACACCTTTGCTTGAACACTCTCCATACATTGTGTTTTTCTTATAAAACTCTTATCGGATTGATTGGTTGGAAAACCTAACTTTAGAAAATTAAATTTGAGCCTCGATTATTTAAAATAAAAAGCGTTTTTTAAGTCTTTAAGATTGCCAAAAGATAAAACTAGTCGTTTCAAAATCGGACGAGTTACTTTATCGATGATTTTATAAACCCATCTGCTTTTTGAAAACCCTTATATGAAGCAAAGTAACCCTAGCCGACGTCGAGGCATACTTATTTCCCTGCATAAAGTAACCTAGTACTGTCAAATCAACGATCTACAAAGTAACTTTTACGCAATTCAAGATTAGTGAATTACACGCTACCAATCCCAATCGCTTATCCAGATTTTTAACCGTTGATTGATTCAAGATAAGAAATCATTTTAGATAAACGGCTTAGATTAAAACATATTTTCTAAAGCGGTTTCTCTTCCAATTTTCCTTCCTATAAATACATCTCCTTCTTCACTTAACCATTTTTACTTTCGTAAAACTATTCTTATACTCTGTAAAAATTTTCTCAAAACCCTTAGCCAAATTTTTATGAGTCATACCCATAAACTTCGAGGAGTAACTTCAACAATGGTGGAAGTACATACGTAAACCTACAATAAGAAGATCAAGTCGAAATGTATGTCGACTTCAACACAACCACCGACGGTGAATCAAGACAGAATCTCGAGTTATTGGAGAGGTCGGGATTGAGGACATTTTGTTCCAAGAAATCCAACTCCAATAAAACATTGGATATGAGAGGTATCGAGTTTTATGTCAATGGGACATATGAGAACGGTGTTTTCGTAACTCGTGTCTACGGCGAAGAGTTAACGGTAACCACGGCGGAGGTGGCTCGGATTTTCAATGTCGGTGATGAAGGAGTGAATCCCTCACCTACAAATCGGGCAGTAGGTAGAATCATTCGAGATGATTGCCCGAAACTCAATGAAGGATCGGAGATCGGGCGAAGAAGAAAATGCTCGACGGAGATATCGTCTATTAATGACGATATTGGACGAAGGTCATTTTAGGGAGCAGAACTCCCATGATGGGCCGACGAGACCAGCCGTGGCTGCTCGAGGGCGATTATCGATGGGGTGCAAGCCAACTGGGATGTTGTTGGGCGATTTGAGACAGAAAGGAAGAGACTGGAGGTAGTCAATGGGAGTGGCAGGCTAAGTCGATCACTAGCCTGTTCAACAAAGTAATCGTGATTTTGGAGGACTTGGCCGACAAATGAGATCAAGCTGGCTGATGGAGTTAGAGCCTATACAAAGCGTAAAGGGCCGCTAACGAAGGATGAGCCGCTCGGAGGACCAGTGACTCGACGGAGGAGCAGGCGAGGTCGTGGCTCGGGATCCCTCGGCTAATGAGGAGGAAGAAGAAGAAGAAGAAGAGGAAGAGCAACCACCGAGCCTTCAATGATTTCTCGCCGAGGCCTCACACCAATGAAGCAGTAAGGAGAAGATCCCTAAGAGGAGGAGGTTGATAAAAGCATCGTAAAAGGGAGGAACCTCTGCTGGCCGATCGGCTAGCATCTTTGGTGAAGAGGCTCTCACACTAAAGATAGCAGCTCGGGTGGTCCAGACAGAGGATGTTCAAGAGATCGGCTTAGAACGGACCCCCTCCCCTCTCCCGAGAAAGGTACAATTCTCCCCTCCCCCTCTCCGGCCAATACGCAATGAAGAGGTGACCTCAGTGGCACCTCCGAGCCTCTAAAACAACTACTCCCACAACTTCATCTTCCCTCCCTCAAACACAAACCACTTCCCCTCCCCATCTCCATCTCGCCATGTTTTCCTTTTGACCGGACCGATCTACTAACCCACCCCCATATCTACCATCTCTCCACCAGCCTTACTCCCATCATCTCCACTTCCCCACAAATACAAACCGAATCCATTCCATCTCCCCAACCCACTATCCCACAACCAACCCCTTCTCCACCAACCACTTCATCCGAAATACCACCCTCCATCTTCACCCCCACTCGAGATTCCCCTCCACCACCATCGACGCCCCCACTTCCTCCCAACCCACTAAACCCCAAGCCCTAGATACCTCCAACTTATTTAGAGATATCCCCATGAGCTCCCCAGTCCAACTTCTCATACTCCCTCCTCCTCATCTCAATCCGAGGAGGACACCCGATCTAATCTCTGCCATCTCCTCGGCCTTTAAAGACCTACACAAGCAAATTATCACCAAAGTTCGGAGGCTGATGGAGAGGAAGACAAGGAAGGTGATTCGAGCAGTCACCGATACGATGCTCGCCAACATGCAGATTGCCGAGGTCAACATCTCTCGCAATCTATCAACCAACCTTGGCACTCTGTTGGTACCACCGAGCAACCTCAAGGAGGAGTTGAGGTTGCTCAAGCAAAAGGTTGCGAGAAGACAATGAAGTCCTGGTCAATGCCTCTTATGCCAGATCGGTTAGACTTCGAGTTCGTTGCTCGCCTTGGAAAAATAGCTCCAGA
This sequence comes from Paraleonurus japonicus, assembly GCA_030762865.1. Lineage (NCBI taxonomy): Eukaryota > Viridiplantae > Streptophyta > Magnoliopsida > Lamiales > Lamiaceae > Paraleonurus > Paraleonurus japonicus. The sequence continues at coordinate 41,034,229 of CM061056.1, forward strand.
GACCATGCAAGATGAAGTCAAAAGGGGAAGGAGTCAAGGAAGAATGGACACCCTTATAGCTGGAGTCATGTCCCTTACAGACAAGCTTGACTCAAAGGCGATCACTGAGTTGGAGGCAGCCAAAACCGAGATAAAGATAAAATCGGATGAGCCGGCCGCTTTGCAACCGAGGGTGGCCCAGATAGAAGATGCCATCCGAGAGGATGAGGAGAAGAGAATGAAGGAGGAAGAGGAGAAGACCGAGAAGCCGCTGCCAAGATGAAAGAAGCCGAAAACCCGAGGCCAAGGGCAAGGGTAAAGGAAAGGCACAGCAGTCAGAAGGAATCATCACCGAGCAAATGACAAGCCCTGCACTGAGCAGCCGAGCACAAAAGGAACGAACTCGACTACTCAAACCTCTCACCGAAAGCAAATCAGGAAGAATACACGCTGAGAAGGAGAGGTATAAGAAGCAGGAAAAGAAGAGGCTGAGGAAGCTAGGAAAGGTTGAGCTGAAGTGGGACAGTGGACACTCGGAAATGGGTATCAAAAGCACTGATGAAGCAGTATTTCCAACTCGTCCACCGCTCGTCGCCTCCGCCGAAGATGGTCTCGGGCAAGATACCAGCGAATACAAGAAGCAAGCATTGGATGCCGGATGGATGTACTATTGGTACATCTTGAAGGCATCTCTATCTGGTGCAATCGATGAAGACATGCAATGGCATGAGTGGATGGAAAAGGAGAATGCCGACCAGATGGGAAATCGCTCGATGAGGCGCATAATGTTTTCAATCACGATTCGTCGCTCCAGCCTATGAGCAAGTTTCTCCTAAGCCGAACAAAGATGGATCTCCGTACATGGAATGGGTCAAACAATCGTCATCAAAGCCGAAGAGAATCCGAGCTCACAGACGAGAATGAACTCAAACTTTCGGAGCGAGGATTTTTAATTGGGTGAACATTCCTCAAGCAAGCCGATGGGGAACCCGATAGACCAGGATTTTCTTTTCCTTATCTTTTATTTCTATCAAGTTCTCCTATCTCGTAAATTGTATATAGGTGAATGATTATATTTTGACCTATGTGATTTACTTGTTTTATCTCTTAAAGCTTTCTTTCTTGTTTTAAGAAAAACTTAAAATTTTCTAAGTATTAATCTTCTGAGAAAATTTTCTTCTCGAATTAAATTTTTTTCTAAAAATTTTTAAGTCTTAAAAACTTTTCTAAGTTCTTTAAGTTTTAAAACTTTTCACTAAGTCTAAATTCTTAAGACTTAAGAATATGTTTTTAAAATCTTTCTAAGTGTTAATTAAGTGCTCTAATTTGAATAGATCTGATCCAATGTGAGAATGTGCTCGATATACCTATCGATAATCTTCATTAACGCTAAACTAACTTCACTGTAAGTGTGTTTCTTCCTTATAGGTTTTAACTTCATCAAAAAGGGGAAATTGTTAGATCAAGAATGTTTTGATGAGTTAAAAGTCGGTTCGAGATGATCGAGGCGACTATGAAGAACAGTGAGGCGAGTCCCGAGTACTAAGGCCGATCGAGACTAGGTCATCAATCGAGCAAGTCACCAAGACTGAAAGTTGCAAGTCGTCTCAAGACAAGTTCAAATCTAGTCATCTGCAGTAAGACAATTATGAAGAGCTCGAGACGAGGTCAAGACAAGCTAAGTAGAATAAGAAAGGCGAAGTCTTCACCAAGTCACCGCAGACGAGTAGGATAAAATCAGCCGAGGAGCAAGCGGTTTTCAAGAATAAGTTTGTTGAGCGGTTTCTAGTTTGTTAAAACTAATTAACAAACTAACTATCTTCTCGAGACTTATAAATAGGTCTAGGCACTTCATTAATTAGATACGGGTTATTAATTCAGCAATATATTCTCACAAATCACAAGTTTTCAATAAGCACAAAATCGTTTTCAAGGATTTCTTCATAGATCTTTCTAAGTGTTTATAGAACACTCTTTTTACACATCTTCAAATACACTTCTATCACTATAGAGTTAGATTTCTTAATAGTTTAGTAGTTTGAAGATTTGAAGATCTTTTATGTTGTAAGGTATGCGATTGGAAAGTGAGTAAGTAAGCTAGTGGAAGAGACCCTTCTTCAAAGTTTGAAGAAGGAGAGTGGATGTAGGATTTTTATAATACGAACCACTATAAATCATTGTTCTTTATCGTGTTCATTTACTTATCTGCTTTTTTCAATTGTCGCTTATCAATCAAAGATTAATTTCGTAATACAAGTTAAAACTAAAATATCAATTTGCTTTTGATCTTGTTAAAGTTGAGTTTAAAATTATTTTATTTGTGCTACTTGGTTTTTAAATAAGATTGAAAGATTTGTAAAAATCGAAAATCTATTCAACTTCCCCCCTTCTAGATTTTCTTCTAGAAGGCTAGTTCAAGTTTTCCTAAGATACTCAACAAATCGGGACCAAAAATTGTAAAGTCGTATAAGGTCAATATGACTAATCCTTGATTCTTGATTCGTAAGATGAAGATCAATGATATCAGCTCTGTGATTGTCCTTAGACACATATCGTCCGACAATTCTTTCTAGACAAGATTCAAAGAAAGGAAAAGAAGGAAAGGAAATACAAGATACAAATAATAGAAATTATAAATCAGCTAAGGATGCATCAAGTAATCCTAACTCTAAACACAATTCCTAAAATCTAGATTCAGCTAAGGATTTTGTAAGTATATCTGCTCTCTGGGATTCGATTGCTACCTTTTCTATCCTAATGTCATTCTTCTCAACATGATCTTTAATGAAATGATGCCTTATATCTATATGTTTACACCTAGAATGCAAGACAGGGTTGTATGTCATGGCTATTGCACTATTATTGTCACAGTAAATAGGCACATATGATGTGAGAATGTTATAATCCCTAAGCCGCCGACTAATCCAGAGAAGCCGAGAGCAACAACTACCACCGCCATGTATTCAACTTCGGTTGTGGAGGTTGCAACAGATGTTTGTTTCTTAGATAACCAAGAAATTAACTTGTTGCCTAAAAATTGACAGGTTCCAGATGTGGACTTCCTATCAATTTTACACCTTCAAAATCTGAGTCTGAATAACTGAAAGCTCAAAGTTGTCATCAAACGGTGCCACAACCCAACCTCGCAAAGTTCCTTTAAGATATCTAAGGATTTTCTTAGCCGTCTCCAGATGAGTTTTCTTGGGATTTGATTGAAATCTTGCACATACCCCAATTACAAAGGCTATGTCCGGCCTACTTGCAATGAGATATAACAGGATCCAATCGATCCACGATACTCCGTTGCATCCGTGGGTATCCCCTTCTTATCTCAATCCATAGAGAAGTTAGTTGCCATAGGTATCTTAACTTCCCTACTAGTAGTCATCCCAAATTTACCTATAAGGTCCTTCACATACTTAGTCGATGTATAATAATACCTCTACTTGTCTGTTTAATTTGCAAGTCTAGAAAGTATGTTAATTCTCCCATCATAGACATCTCAAACTCCGTTTTTCATGAGAACACCGAACTCTTCACATAAAGTCGATTAGGTGAACCAAATATGATATCATCTACATAAATTTGAACTAGCAAGATGTTACCATCTACTTCATTTCTAAACAAAGTTCTGTCTATCTTACCTTTTGAGAATCCACTTGATACCAAAAATTCAGACAGGTATCATACCAAGCTCGAGTGCTTGCTTTAGTCCATATAGAGCCTTATGGAGTTTATAGACCTTATTACTGGTCCTAAACCACAGGGGCTGTTCTACATAGACCTCTTCAAGTAACACACCATTCGGAAAGACAGACTTGACATCCATCTGAAAGACCTTGAAACATTTATAGGCAAAGAATGCTAAAAACAACCTTATTGCCTCTAATCGCAAATCGAGCATAGGTTTTATCATAGTCTATCCCCTTAGGTGTGAGTATCCTGTGCTACCAATCAGGCCTTATTACGAACAATAATGTTGTTTTCATCAGATTTATTTTTAAACACCCATTTAGTGCCTATAATCTTTCTATGTAAGGGTCTGCCCACCAGCTTCCCAAATATTTTGTCTTTCAAATTGATGCGATTCTTCTGCATGGCTGGTACCCGACTTAGATCGAGATAGAGCCTCCTTAATACACTTAGGTTCGAGAAGTGAAACATAGCAGTGAACATACTTTGAGAGTCTAACATCGTTAGGTGTACGAACACTACTAGATGGATCCCCAATAATCGATCACCGGATGATAACTCCTCATCCTTTTACCTATTTGAGTTGAAGTACCCTCATCCGTAGACTCGGTGGGTAACTCAACCGATTCTTCCTGAGCGGACATTCCCCTTTCTTCAATCGACCACTGGCCGATCGGATGATGTCGGAGGAGTCTCCTCGAGATGGAACCGAGAAGAGGAGTTGTCTTTTGATTCTCGGATGGGGATTCTTCATCATCTCGAATCAATCAAAACTAGGCGAGATAAGTTGTCCTCTGTTTAGTTTTATTTAGTTCAATTTTATCTAGATTATTGATATTTTGATTCACTTTATCTCAAGAAGTATGCAATTCATCAAATACCACATGAGGAGTTTCTTCCATACAAAGAGTTGCCTTATTGAAGACTCAAAACTTTGGAAGTGTTGGAATATCCCAAGAATATTCCATCACCGCCTTAGCATCAAATGTCCTCAACTTAGACTTTCCATTGTTATGGATGAAGCATTTACACCCAAAAGCACTAAAGTAAGAGATTCTTGGAACCTTACCTTTCCAAAGCTCATAAGGTGTCTTACCTTTATTCTTAAGCGGTAAGCATACATTACAGTGTAGCAATGCAGGTTGATAGCCTCGGCCGTAACCTATGAGGTGTTCCATACTCGGCTAGCATGCTTCGGCCGCTTCTTTGAGAGTCCTTTTTCTTCTCTCCACTACTCCATTCTCGTTGTGGTGTTCTAGCCGCAGAAGTCTCATGAACTATACCATTCTCATTCGATAGTTAGATAAACAAGAATTCAAGAATTCGGATCCCTTGTCACTCCTAATTTTAATAATATTAACACCCTTCTCATTTTGAATTTGTCTCAACAGATCAGAATCTTGTTCACCTGTCTCATTCTTTTTGAAAAGAAATATTACCCAAGTATATCTAGAAAAATCATCAACAACTACAAGGGTATACTTCCTTCCACTAAAGCCGAGTGGTGAAACAGTCCAAGCAAATCAAGATGAAGGAGTTGTAAAACTCTTTCAGATGAGGATGTGTTAATACTTTTAAAAGAGTTCCTAGGCCGCTTACCTTTTTGACAAGCATCACATTTCGTAATCAGCTTGAACAAAGCTTCTCGAGTAGTCTTTTGACAAGATTTCTCTTAGCTATTTTGCTAAGGGTTTTGAAATTCAGATGACTAAGCCTTTTATGCCATAGCCAATCGAGACCATCTCCACCTTTAGCTACAAGACATGTATCTTTGAGGTAACTAATAAAATTAGCCACATAGTCATTACCATGATCAAGCCGCTTAAGAGTACCTTGTCGAGGAACTATCTAAGATATCACACTTATCTTTAGAAAATCTAACATGAAAACCTTTATCACAGAGTTGGAAAACAAATAACAAATTATGCTTTAAACCTTCTACAAAGTATACCTCGATACTGGACATCCCCTATAATTAATGTACCAACTCCCTTAGTCTGTCCACGCTTATTATCTCCAAACAAGACTCTAGGACCATCAATATTCTGAAAATTTGATAATATCTTCTTCTCACAAGTCATGTGCTGTGAACAACCACGGTCTATATACCAGAATAAAGCTAGAATCTCCTCTTTTAGTGATAGTCCTTGGGATTCCCGCAAGACAGTTAAGTATGAGGTACCCTAGTGATCTTGGGTCCTTTTAGGTCAACAATCACTTTATGTATCCAAACAAACATCTCATTATTCAATAATAAATCAGATTGGAGTTGTCTACCAAATCTGTCCACAAATATATCACATTTAAATGAAAATTTATTGAAGTCGATTTGGTGACTTTCTTGTACTTTGGAGATAAGGGGTAGCATCTGCTCCTCCCGTTGGTCCCCGAATGTTGAGTTGATTTAAAACCTTGAGATAACCTTCTAGAACCAAAATCTAGAAAGGGGGTTTGAATAGATTTTGTAGATTTTTCGAATCTCTCAAAATCAATTCAAAATATCGATTAAGCACATGGAATATAATTGAAAACTCAACTTTTATCAAGATCCAAAGCAAGGTGATATTCGATTTTAGTTAAGATTCTGAATTTTAATCTTGAATTAACAAAATTGTAACTTGAATGTAAATTAAAGAAAGCAAGAAATAACACCAAGATTTATAGTGGTTCGGATTATAACAATCCTACATCCACTCTACTTCTCCAAACTTTGAAGAAGGGTCTTCACTAACTCGCTTACTTACTTACCGTACAATCTTTACAAATTACAACTCGATCTTCAACTCTTCAACAATCTAATCAACTCTATGAAATCTAACTCTAAGAATAAGATGTGATTTTGAAGATGTGAAGTGAAGTGTTCTATAAACACTTAGAAAATATTTGAAATTTCTCTTGACAAATACTTTGTGAAATCAATAGTGAATAGTGTGAAAATCAAATTTGCATAAGTGTCTAGAAAAATAAAATCTAGTCTTATTTATAAGTCTCGAAAAAGGCGATTAGTTTGTTAGATAGTTCTAACAAATCGAAAACCGCTTAACAAATCTATTCTTGAAAATCGCTCTTGACCTCACTCGATTCTCCTACTCGTCTGCGGTGACTTGGTGAAGATTTGTCTTTCTTATTCTACTCAGCTTGTCTTGACCTCGTCTCGAGCTCTTCATGATCGTCTCTCGCAGATGACTAGTTTTGAGCTTGTCTCAGGATGACTTGTAGACTTTGATCTCCAGCCTAACTTAATCACTCTTCGACTCCGGCCGATCAGCCTTAGAATTGAATCCCCGATCTCGAGCTTGCTTATCAACGTTGTCTCGCTCATCTCGATTTCTCCTTTTAACTCATCAAAACTCTACTTGGTCTAACAATTTCCCCCTTTTTGATGAAGTTAAAACCTACAAGAAAGAGACAAACTCACAACCGAAGTTAGTTTATAGTTAATCAAGATTATTAAATAGGTATATCGAGCACATATTTCACAACACAATGCATTCATTTCACAATTAAAGTAAAAAAATTAAGTCTTTTAGACTCTTTTAGAAATACTTAGGGAAAAAAATGAGTCTTAAGACTTAGAAATAAGAATTTTCTTTTCAAAATTTCAAGTCTCGAGATATAAAATTCTCGAGATGACTTTTTACTTAAACAAAATTTAAGTTTTTTTAAAGCGTAAAGAAACTTTAAGAAACTAAGACAAGTAAATCACAAACGTTCAAATATATTCATTCATATATTTACAAATTTACAATGATCAAAAGATAAAAGGATAAGGAAAAGAGAAAAGATCCTTTATCGGATTCCCCACCGATTGGATTCAGAATATCCAACCTGTAAAGACTCTCTTCCTTAGCTTTTCAGCTTCTTCCTCGTCTTTCAACCCGGACTCAACCTCGGCTTTGGCAATGATGCCTTTGATCCAGCTTCATGTCGACCGAGCCGTCTGGATTGGTCTTGGGCCTTCCTTTTTCATAGGCTGGAGCACACAGATCAAGATTGAAGAATTTATCGGCTTCTACCAAAGCCTCTCGATAGAAATCCTTGTCCTCATTTTCTATCCACTCATGCCACTTCGGATCTTCGTCTGCAGCTCACTGAATCGAGACCCCTTCAGGATGTACCAATGATACATCCATCTCGGCTTCCAAATTCTTTTTTATATTCTTTGAGAAGTTCGCCAGCTACGACCTTTGGTGGATTGAGTGTCTGTGATATGGCCTAAATTCGAGATTCATCCGCCTCCTTCATCTCCCATTTTCTCGACATCTCTGCTCCACCTCATCTCCAGTCCCTTGCTCTTCTTCTTCACTTCTTTCTTTCTCTTTCTCCATAGAAAGCCTCGCTCTCTCATGATCCCGCTGATCTGTTCCTCGACGAGAGTTAGAGTAATCAGGCTCCCTCTTCCTTTTCTCGAGAGATAGTGAGCTTAGGACTCAAGACTTTGACTGGAGCAGATTCTCGCAATCATCTTTCCTTTCCCTTCCCTTTCACCTCAGCTGCTTTTGTCTCGAGATTCTTTTAGCTTTGTCAGTGAGCAATCCTTTCTTCTTCTTCTTTCTTTCTCCACTCCTCATCTTCCTTCATCGCCTCCTCGAGTTGGCTGACCCTCACCAAGTGCAGCCACTCATCTCGATTTGATGCGAGCTTCCTCTCTGTCGTTTCCAACTCACCAGGCCGCCTTCGTCTCAACTTTACTTTTCATCTCATCTAACACACTGTGAGTGCCAACTCTCTTTCCTTCACCTCCTTTTCCCCTTTTTGACTTCATCGGCTAAGGTAGTCACTTCGTCTCCTGCCAGTGCATTTAATCCTGAAGTCCGACTTGTCCAAGGCCAACGAGTCCACCACAATTGAGTTGTACTCGAGAGACTTGTGATTTCAGCTCTTTGACTTCCTCCTCCATAGCCGTCACCTTTTCAGAAGAACAAATTGAGTTATAGATGTAATCTTTTCAGTAAGATTTACCTCTACTTCTCGCATATTCGAGATCATTGCTTCGTGACAGCCTTTCACCATCTTCTTCGTCCTCCTCTGGAGCTTCTTCTCGAAGGCCTGCTCCATCTTCCTCTCCATTTGAGCAATTATGGAAGTGATGGCTGATGTGGGACTTAAGGCACTTTCCTCCTCCTCGGATGAGGATTCGGAAGAAGAAGAGGTAGAGGGGGAGGTTCGAAATTTGAGGTTGAGGAATCGGGAGCTCATCTCGAATGTCTTCTAGAAAAGAGTAGGAGGTGACGCTCTATTTCGGGGAGTGAAGTGTTGGGTTTCAAATGGGATGGGGGTGGATGTAGTGGGTGGTTTTATTTGTGGAGAGATGGTTGGAGAAAGAGTAGTTTCGAGGTTGGGTTGTAGTGGGGATGATTTCGGTTTGGGTGGTGGTAGGAATAGTTTGAGACGTGGTTTGGACAATATGGAGCAAGCTGTGGCTATTTCAGAGGCTCGGAGGTGCCACCCGGGCACACCTCTTCATTGCCGAGTGGGGATTTTGAGGGAGAGAGAGATGAAGTAGTACCTTCCTCCCGGATGGGTGAAAGTACAGCTTCCTTGGCCGGAGAGGTCGGGACATCCAGCTGTTCAACCTCGGCCGCGATTTCAAAGACCAGTACTTCTTCGGTAGGAGGGTGGAGACTTCCGTCTGGCGACGAGAGCTGCCCGTAAGATTCGGACGCCCTAGAGGACCTCCTCTCAAGAATAAATTGATTATCTTCATCGGAATCCTCATCTATCTCGCTGACTTGTAGATGGCTCACCACAGTACTCGTCTGCACCCGACCAGGCCTCCTCCTAGACCTCCTTCTCGGTTGGAGACCTTATAGAAGTTGCTGCCTCCTCACTGCACTTCTATAACAGCTGGATCCTCGGCTGGTTGAGCTTCTGCAGCTGGTTCGGCCACCCCACTGCTGGAGGTTGGGGTACAATTGCTGGCCTCTCGTACTCCCGCGGCCGCCACCGCTCCCTTTGCCTCTCGAGCATCATCGGACTCATCATCCGAGTCGGCAACCCTCCAATCCATTCATCTCTTGTCGGTAACCCTTTCTCGCTTTGAATATTTCTTCAAACCCTCCCTCGTTTCAAATCTTTTATTCAGCCCTTCCATCAACACTTTGTGATCTTATTAAAAAGACTCACAGTTGAGGTGACTCCGATCTCCATTGGTTGGATTAAACAATATCCTCGTGTTTTCCTCCTTTAATCTCCTAAACAACACATCTACCCAATCCACCTGTACTCCATCAACAATGGCTTCATACAAGACAATCGTGACTTCGTCTGACGATTGTCATGAGCAGCCTATACCTTCTCCTCAACATATGTTTCTTTAACTCTCTCCTAACACCCCGTATGTAACCCTCGCAAACATATCAAACGATTCTTCCCAATCGTTCTCCTTATACACCAAAGGATTGACCCCTTCCATCGAAGTATCAAAAGTCCTTGCAACGTTCTCCTTGGAGTACTCTAGTTGAGTACCTTCAACACTCGCTCAAAACCATCCTCTCGTGAATTCGCTCCTTGCAAGAAATTCTACTCTAATAAAATCAGCTAGCTTTGTTCGATGGAGATTTAAGTGAACAAAAATCCCATAATCTTGAAGCTTCTAATACTGAGAATTTCTCTGGATTCTCTGTCATTTGTAGTCTCGAAATCTACAAACATCTCAGCCTTCAATTTGGTTTTGTGAGAATCGAAAGCATTTTGAAATCAGATCTGAAGTGGATATATAAGAAGGTGGTTTTGGGGTTTCAAGAAGAGGATGCCATTGATAAGATTTCGAGAGTAAGAAATTTTCAAGAACTTTGATAGCGGGGAATTGTGAAAGTAAAAATTTTAAAACTGTTGAAGGTAAGTTTTTAAACGAGGGGGAGAGAGAGGGAAAGTTTGGGAAATCGAAACGTGGCACGATCTCGGGGTTCCAATTTTAAACCGTCGATTAAAAAGGCGCGTGTAAAACATCAACGGTTTTGCGAGAAAATCGATTTGTATTCAGCGCGTAACCTACACGCGTCTTGAATTGTGTAAAAAGTAACCGCTTATCCCTGGATTAGACGGCTAATAGACTTACTTTATCGAAGTAATTAGTATACCTGACGTAAGCAATGAGATGTCTTGCTTAGTACTCGGGTATTCTATTTCAGACTTGGTAAAAAGTCGGACTAGGTCAAGAAGATCTTATCTCGATATTTTTCGAAAATTCTTTCCTAGTCCGATTTTTGAAAGTCTAAAAATTTTAACAACAAAGTATTTTCAGCTTTGTTACAAAGCATTACTTGAAATACACACTTAAGGACTTTATTAAAAAAATGATTTTGAGAAGAACAAAGATGAAGGTTTTACGAATGAAGAGGTTTATGAGACTATTCTCGTATTTTTGTTCCCGCAAACCAAACTCAACAAAACTATTAGTATCTTAGGTAGATCGGATAGGGTGCGAGATAGTCATCTGCTTTTCGTAAAATCACCGACTATTGTGCCCTAGTCTCGATTTACCATATGTCGAATAAGCAATTATCATGTCGATAAGGTCAATATGACTAATCCTTGATTCTTGATTCCTAAACAGGAGATCAATGATATCGGCTACCCGATTGTCCTTTGACACAAATGCAGTCCGATAATTCTTTCTAGACATAATAAACTAAATTGAGAGAGACAAGAATTAAAAAAACAAAATTAGAGATTTACCAACGAAACATCTAATAAACCTAATTCTACAGATAATTCTTTAAACCTTGTCTCTGCCGGTGGTTTTGTCAAGATGTCTGCTCTTTGAAAGTCGGTTAAGATCTTTTCAAGTCTCGATGTCTCCTTTTTCTACATGGTCTCGGATGAAGTGGTGTCTCGATATCTACATGTTTGCATCTTGTATGAAGAATCGGGTTACGAGTAATAGCTATGGCACTATTACTATCACAAAAGATAGGTACATCTTTAGTGATAATATTATAATCCCTTAGCCGTTGACTTATCCAGATCACCGTGAACAACAACTTCCACCGCCATATACTCAGCTTGATTGTGGAAGTAGCTACGAGAGGTTTGTTTCTTAGACAACCATGAAATCAGCTTACTTCCAAGAAATTGGCAAGTACCAGATGTAGATTTTCTATCTATCTTACACCCACCAAAATCAATCTGAGTATCCGCATGACCAAAGTTTTCATCACCGGATACCACAATCCAACATTTACTCGTTCCTTTCAAATACTTGAGGATTTTCTTTGCCGCTTCAAGATGGCTTTTCTTAGGATTAGCTTGAAATCTAGCACGAGACTCCAACCGCAAAAGAAATATCGTGTCTACTAGCTAGTTAAATATAATAAAGAACCAATAAGACCTCGATACTCACCGATCGGTATCTTCCCCCTTCTCATTCTGGATCCATTGAAAAATTTGTCATCATAGGTATCTTAGCTTCTCGGCCGTACCTATTCCATATTTTTCAATAAGATCTTTTGTATATTTGGCTTGGTTGATGAATATTCCCTTCTTTATGCCTTGACTTGAAGTCCAAGAAAATATGTCATTTCTCCCATCATGGACATTTCAAATCTGCTTTTCATAAGACTACTAAATTCTTCACACAAAGATATGTTAGTTGATCCAAAAATTATATCATCAACATAAATTTGAACTAATAAAAGATCACAACCAAATTCTTTCCTAAATAGAGTTCTATCAATTCTACCTTTAACAAAACCATTTTGAATTAAATAATCGAGACAAGGTGTCATACCAAGCTCTTGGTGCTTGTTTAAGTCCATATAGAGCTTTCCTTAGTTTATAAACCTTATCTCCTTTGACAAAACCGGGGGGTTGCTCTACATAAACTTCTTCACTAGGATTCCATTTAAGAATGCCGATTTAACATCCATTTGAAAAACTATGAATCTTTTAAAAGCGGCATAGGCTAAAAACAATCTTATGGCTTCAGACGAGCTCGGGTGCAAAGGTTTCATCATAATCAATACCCTACGATTGTGAATAACCTTGAGCAACTAATCGGCCTTATTTCTAACCACAATATTGTTTTCATCCCTTTTGTTTTTAAAGACCCATTTAGTTCCAATGACTTTTTGATGATGAGGCCTTTCAACAAGCTCCCACACATCTTGTCTTTGAAACTGATTTAGTTCTTCTTGCATGGCATTAATCCGATTGGAATCGATTAGAGCTTGTAATTGATTTAGGTTCAAGTAATAACACATAGCAACTGAACATACAATCTTGATTTAGTTGGGTCCTTGTCTGGACACCGAGTCTAAATCTCGATTATACTGTTAATTTGGATGATATGACATTACTTTCTTACCCTTATGCATCACATTAGATGATATCTTATCTGAATTATTTATTTCGAGATGATTCTATGTTACATTCTCGATATTTCTACCGATCGGTTGATGTGTCGTTGGTCGTCGATCACCGATATGTTGTTGGTCGTTTGATCATTTAGTAGATCGGTGATGAGGAAGTTCTTTCGAGTTCTTTTCCTTTGTCGATTCTTCCTCTTCATCTCGAATCTGATTCTTGATTGTAGAATTTTATGGTTGATCTTTTGATAGTCATCTTATCCAGATCATCCGATATCTTTGTAATGTCCCTGTCTTATCAAACTCAAAAAAAGATTCATCAAATACCACATGGGGTGTTTCTTCTACACACAAGGTTGTCTTATTAAAAACTCTATATGCCTTTGATATATATGAGTATCCTAAGAATATCCCATCTGCTATCTTGGCATCAAAGGTTTTTAATTGAGATTTCCCATTATTGTGTATGAAACATTTACAACCAAATATATGAAAATATGAAATTTTGGGAGATCTTCCCTTCCAAATTTCATAGGAGTTTTACACTTATCCTTAACAATCGGACTCCTATTTTGAACATAGCAGCTGTATTCTTTATACTGCCCAAAACCTATGAGGAGTGTTGAATTCGAGATAGCATTGTTCTAGCTGCCTCTTTCAAAGTCCTGTTTCTTCTTTCAACAACTCCATTTTGTTGTGGAGTCCTTCTTTGAGATGATTCTGAGCTATGTCATTCTCAATGCGGTAGTTAGAAATCAATTTATTTAGGAATTCGGTACCTTTATCACTTCTAATTTTAACAATATTTAATCCCTTTTCATTTTGAATCTTTTTAAGAAATTACGGAATCTTGGTCATAGTCTCATTCTTTTTGTACAAGAAAATAACCCAAGTAAATCTTGAAAAATCATCAACAATTACTAAGGTGTATTTTCTTCCACTAAAGGCGAGAGGAGTTCTTTGGACCAAACAGATCCATATGAAGAAGTTCCAAAATTCTTTACGAAGAAGGATTACTTATTGTTTTAAAAGAAAGCTTTGGTCTGTTTTCCTTTTTGACAAGAAACACATACATGGTTCTTTGAAAATATTTTATCGGGAAGTCCTTTAACTGAAGATTTCCTTGCTATTTTGTTAAGAGTTTTGAAGTTTAAGTGACCAAGTCGTTTGTGCCACAACCAACTTAAGTCATACGAACTCTTAGCAACAAGACAAGTATCTTTAGGACAGCTTTTGAAGTTAGCAACATAAATGTTACCTTGTCTTACTCCAGCCAACATAATATTTTCATTTAAACCATCTAAAACATAGCATGCATTATGAGTAAATTTGACACAAAACCCTTTATCACAAAATTGTGAAGCAGATAATAGGTTGTGCTTCAATCCTTCCACATAGTAAACTTCTTGAACTTGAACATCTCCAATCATTAGTGTTCCAACACCTTTAGTAAGTCCATAGTTGTTGTCTCCAAACATCACTCTTGGTCCATCAATGGTTTGGTAGTTAGAGAGAAGTCGTCTTTCATAGGTCATGTGCTTTGAACAGCCACTATCAATATACCGAGATGACCTCAAGAATGTCTCCTCTATCAACTATCTTCTTGTCTTCCTGCAATCACAAATTTATTTCTTAGGTACCCTTTGTACTTTGGGTCCTTTCAAGTTAAGTTGACTCTTAGGAATCCAGATAAAAATATCAATGTTCCTTAAAACCATAGATTGAAGCTTGCATCCATATCTATCTACTAAGATAAGACTTTCAAGATCAATCTGATTTAGTTGATCTTTTGAAATTGTCTTGAATCTTGGTAAGAATGGATTAGATCTGCTTCTACCATCAAAGCTATTATACCTAGGATAGATCTTTGATTTAGTCTTAGGTTCAACCTTAGGAGTTACTTTCCTCGTCGATTTTTCTTTTCGAAGTATCGGATGAGGTGATTAATTCCTTTGGTTTCCAAGGACTGAATAAAGTTTCTACCTTAGGTTTAGTTGCTTTCGAAATACTCTAGGTTTTATAGGATCATTTTTCTTATTCCTATCAAAACCTAATCCGATTTATCACTAGACTTTTGAGATGAATTGAAGATTTTATCTATTGTAGTTTGAGAATTATTCAAAAGTCCCAACTTGAGATTTAATTCCTGTTAGTCTTTTTATAATTTTCATTCTCGGAATAGATATTTGAAAATTTTATTTTTAAAGAACTTCGGTTCTGTTCTAACTTGTCTGTCTTATCGGACAAGTCTTTGTGATCATCTTAGTCGACATTCCCCCTTGAATGTACAGTCTAGTTTATCACTTTCCTTAGTCTGATTGACCTTAGTTAGATCAGAAATTTGATCCTTTAAATTAAGATTTTCAGTCTCTATCTGTTTATAAGCGAGATAGAGCGATCTCCAAATCTTTCAACGGTTTATCAATAAGACTAGGATCGCTTTCGAGATAAGGTGTCACAGTCATTATCGATGATGAATAGTAATGTACCTCTTTAGCCATTAGACATATGTCATCATCGACCCCAAAATCAGATGAAGATGAGGATGATGATGTCTCACGAGCTTCTTCTTTCTCAAATAGAGCTCTGCAGTCGGCCATACCTTCTATCTCTTTTCTTCCTCTTTTCTTCTCTTTCTCTGGGAGTAAGTTGAGGACAATCATAGCTGTAGTGACCGGGTTTGTTGCAAGTATAGCATATATCTCCTCTGTCTGTTTTTGGACTATTATCTCCTCGTCGATAGGTGACCTATGACTTCTTGGTGATCCTTCTTTTATCATTATACGAACTCTTTTCATCCTGTCTGATCTATAGTTCCTTCTACCTAATCTGTCTCTTTTGTTTCTTACGTACTTCATCTTGATCTTTCATACCTTTTCAACAAAAGAGCCATTTCTTCTTTTGAGACAAATCAGATGCTTTAGCAATCTTTTCGAATTCATCTTGATGGACAAATGCTCTGATTTTCCGGATGTAGATGACTCTGCCTCATCTTCTTCATCTTCAATGTGAATGTCATATTCCGGTGCTTTAAGATGAGAGAAGAGAGTGTGATGTGATATTGATGACAAGTTTTGTGTTGCCTTGAGAATATTGGCTTTCTCTCTCCATCTTTTGCTCAAAGATCTGAGTATCTTGTTGTTAATTTCTTTCTCGGTGTAAGTCTTACCCAAATCGGCTGCTTTGTTCACAAGATTAGTCAATCTCACATCCAGTTGATCTACGGTCTCACCATCCTTCATTTTGAATGTGTCAAAAGCATGTAGAACAGTGAAGCTTGTTTTCTTTGACTGTTCGAGATCCTTCACAAATTCCAGCAAAGAGTCTCCCACATTTCTTTGGCGATCTTGCATCTTTTAACCTTTTCAATCCAATCCTTACTTAGAGTCTCAATGATCTCGATTCGAGCTACTTGGTCAAGATTATGGACCTTTCTTTCATCATTTGTTAACTCGAGCTCTTCTTTTCTTGTCGATCCTGGATTGGTGACTCGGCTCGATCATTGGTTCCTCCATGATAGAATTTTATAGGTCCCTCTTCTAGAACCTCTTCCATCCTATCATGAATGACTTTTAGGTGATTCTCCATCCTAAATTTCCATTAATCATAATCTTTAATAGAGAATTCGGGAAGATTCATAGACTTTTTGTTTTCCCGATAACATGATGAAACAAAGAAATAAAATACTCCACAAGCTAATTAGTAGCACGATTAGTTAAAAGAAGAAAATGAAGAAAATCAAGATAATTTGAATCTTGTTCAAGACCTAAAATCAATATCGAACAACTTAACAACGCTTTGATACCACTTGTTGGTCCCTGAATGTTGAGTTGATTTAAAATCTTGAGATAACCTTCTAGAACCAAAATCTAGAAAGGGGGTTTGAATAGATTTTGTAGATTTTTCGAATCTCTCAAAATCAATTCAAAATATCGATTAAGCACGGCGGAATATAATTGAAAACTCAACTTTTATCAAGATCCAAAGCAAGGGTGATATTCGATTTTAGTTAAGATTCTGAATTTTAATCTTGAATTAACAAAATTGTAACTTGAGCGAGAAATTAAAGAAAGCAAGAAATAACACCAAGATTTATAGTGGTTCGGATTATAACAATCCTACATCCACTCTCCTTCTCCAAACTATGAAGAAGGGTCTTCACTAGCTGCTTACTTACTTCTTGTACAATCTTTACAAATTACAACTCGATCTTCAACTCTTCAACAATCTAATCAACTCTCGAAATCTAATTCTAAGAATAAGATGTGATTTTGAAGATGTGAAGTGAAGTGTTCTATAAACACTTAGAAAATATTTGAAATTTCTCTTGACAAATACTTTGTGAAATCAATAGTGAATAGTGTGAAAATTAAATTTGCATAAGTGTCTAGAAAATTAAAATCTAGTCCTATTTATAAGTACGAAAAGGCAGGTTAGTTTGTTAGATAGTTCTAACAAAGTGAAAACTACTTAACAAATCTATTCTTGAAAAGCGCTCTTGACCTCGGTGATTCTCCTACTCGTGCTGCCGGTGACTTGGTGAAGACTTGCCTTTCTTATTCTACTCGGCTTGTCTTGACCTCGTCTGAGCTCTTCATGATCGTCTCCTGCAGATGACTAGTTTTGAGCTTGTCTCAGGATGACTTGTAGACTTTGATCTCCAACTTAATCGGCTCTTGACCCGATCGATCGGCTTAGAATTGAATCGATGCGAAATTTGTTTATCAACGTTATGCGCTCATCTGGATTTCTCCTTTTAACTCATCAAAACTCTACTTGGTCTAACACCTCCCATAAAAAGAACTATAGTAAGAATTTCTCTTAGTCTTAGTTCTTGGAACCCTTTTGCGATTTGGATTCCTCATCTCGATTTTTATTTTTCGATTAGGAGATGCGATCCTTATCTCGACTCTACGGTTTCCAAGGTCCAATTTTGATTTCTTTTGATGATTCAGCAGCTTTCACAAATTTCCTAGGTTTTGGAACTTCTAATTTATTATTCCTATCATAACTAAGTCTTGTTTTATCATGGGATTTTTGAGATGTTCTAAAGATATGGTCTATGGCTGATTGTGAGTTATTAAGTGGCTCATTTGGAAGACAAGCTTCTCATTGACCTTTTAATTGACTCATTTTCATTACAGACCAATTCTAATTTAGCTTTTAAAGACTTCAATTCATTCTCTAATCTTTCAGGCAGTATCGTTCAAGTACTAGCCTCACTGTAAACATTCCCCCTTGAATGTTTCCTCGGACTCAGAGTAGGTTACAACTTATTTGCCTTTAATTAAAGTTTGAACCTGGTCTTTTAAAGTTAAATTTTCAGTCTCTAATAGTTTATAAGCACTTAGAGACATCTTTAAATCTTTCAAAAGTCCCTTGATTACGGTTTGTTTATTATCTCGAGACAGATTTGTAAGATTCATTATCGGATTGAGGAATAGTAGTCTACCTCTTTGGCCATTAGACACACTTCATCGTCCGATCCAAAATCGAATGATGATGATGATGATGATTTTCTTTATTCTTTCTTTCTTTAGCAAGAAGAGCTCTCTCGATCTGCAAAGCGCCTATCTCTCTTCTTCCTTTTCTCCTCTCTTTCTTTTGGAGTTAGCCGAGGACAATCATAGCTGAAATGCCACTGGCTTGTTACGTGTAACAAGTGTCTCCTCGGTCTGATTTAGGACTGATAGGGTTCTTCTTAACGGGAGATTTATACCTTCTTGTCTGATTTCTTCTTTTATCATCATCTGTTGATTCATCATCTTTTCTCTTGGATCTTGATCTAGATCTGTCCTTTCTCGCAAATTTTAACTTGTTACGCTTATATTTCATCCTTAAACGATCATACCTTTTTGTTAGCAAGCCCATCTGTTTCTTCAAGGATAGATCGGCTCCTTTAG
The DNA here is from genome assembly GCA_030762865.1 of Paraleonurus japonicus. Classification (NCBI taxonomy): domain Eukaryota; kingdom Viridiplantae; phylum Streptophyta; class Magnoliopsida; order Lamiales; family Lamiaceae; genus Paraleonurus; species Paraleonurus japonicus. Next base: position 41,053,112 of record CM061056.1, read on the forward strand.
GCTCGGCTACGATCTTGTCTTCTTTGTTGATAAAGGCAACAGTCTTGGATGAGGTGCTTGACTCCATCTCATCTTCCGCATCTTCTACTGAATGTCAAACTCATAACCCTTCAAGTGAGAAACCAAAGTATAATGTGTCATAGTAGAAAGATCTTTTGTAGCTTTAATCAAGTTTCCTTTTTCTCTCCAACGCTTGGTTAGAGATCTAAGGATTTTATTATTGATTTCTTTTTCGGTGTAGATCTTTCCAAGATCGGTGGCTCTATTGATCGATTGGTCATTCGCATATCCAGGTGATCAATAGTTTCACCCTTTTTCATTTTAAAGACATCAAAAAGATGGAGAACAGACTTGTAGCCGGGTTCTCCTTCACCTGATCTGTGTCTTCGCACATGTTGGCTAGGGTGTCCCACATCTCTTTGGTTGTTTTACACTTCTTAATCTTCTCGTACCATTCCTGCCGAGTGTGACAATAATCTCGTTTCTTGCCACCCGATCCAGGTTATAAACTTTTCTCTCATCATTGGTTAATTTTGACACTTTCTTTACCGTTTGAGTCCATGATTTCGAGCTACTCACTCCATCACTTACTCCACCATGATAGAATTTTATCGGCCCATCGACAAGACATCTTCCATTCGAGGATGGATCGATTTCGAGATGATTCTCCATGCGAAATTTTCAATAGTCATAATCCTCTATATCAAATTCGGGAAGGTTTTTAACCTTTCTCACTACTTAAAGACATGGTTAGTACACAATAAGAAATTCAGTAGAGATATTCAAGAAAAAATTAATTTCAAGATTTTAAAAATTCGAAGATCACTTTGACCAAAAAAATATTCGAACAGCTTTAACACTGCTCACGATACCACTTGTTGGCCGGGGATTGAGTAAGTTGACAAGCTTAGATCACCTCTTAGTGATAATCTAGAACGTGGGGTTGAATAGATTATCAAATCTTTTCGAAGATCGATTATCTATTCTAGATATCAACGTTAAGCGGCGGAAACAAGTTTTAACACAATCTTTTAAGGATCAAAAAGCAATCAATTTAATTGTGAAATGAATTTGATTGAATATTCGATGAATAACAAGTAAGTAAAACAAGAAGTAAAGAACACCAGAATTATAGTGGTTCGAATCAAATCGATCCTACATCCACTCTCCTTCTTAAACTTGAAGAAGAACCTCGACTGACTTACTACCTTACTTAATTACAAAGTTACAATTACAGAGATGTGAAGATTATTCTCTTCAATCCTATCTTCAATCTGCCTAACTCTCTAGAAACTTGAAGATTACGGTGCAGAAACTTTGACGATGTACAAGTGTTCTACAAACACTTAGAAACTTATGAAAATTACTTTGAAGACTTTGTGAGTGCTTTTTGAAAATTCCTGAGTATTGAGAATGAGAGTGTTGATTATTCTATTCGAATCGTGCCTAAACTTATTTATAAGCTCAGAAACGGTTAGTTTGTTATAACAAACTAAAAACCGTTCAACAAACTTATTCTTGAAAACTGTCTTGATTTCATCCGATCTTGAACTAGTCGTCTGCGGTGACTTGGTGAAGACTCGCCTTTCTTATTCTACTCGGTGGTCTCGACCTCGTCTTGAGCTCTTCATTATTATCTCCAACAGATGACTTTATCAAGATTGTCTTTAGATGACCTCTTCTTTCACAACCTCGGTGACTATTCTAGCTCTACCTAGTCCGATCACCTAGCACTAGAATCCATTACATTAGCCGCTCTATACATGTTCATTGCTCATCTTACTTACATGAGCTTAACCTAATCTATATAATTTATCTCATCAAAACTACTTCGATCTAACAAGATCCTTCTCTTCAAGCTATCTTCAAGCTATCAAACTATCTAGAAAACTAGTAAGATATAGTGCAGAAGTTTGAAGATACACAAGAGTGTTTTATAAACACCTAGAAACTTATGAAAATTCTTTTCAAAACTTTGTGAGTGCTCTAGAAAAATCCCGATTCATCGAATGAATGTTAGTTGTTCTTTTCTTAATCGTGCTTAAACTTATTTATAAGCTCAGCAGAGACGGTTAGTTTGTTGTAACAAACTAAAACCATTTAACAAACTTATTCTTGAAAATTATCTTGACCTCGGCTAATCTTGAGTTAGTCGTCCGTAGCCGACTTGGTGAAGACTTGCCTTTCTTATTCTACTCATCTAGTCTCGACCACGTCTTGAGCTCTTCATTATTATCTCCAACGAGATGACTTCTTCAAGATCGTCTTCGATGACCTTCTCTTTCTAGACTTCAACCGACTACACTAGCTCTACCTAGTCCGATCACCTAGCACTAGTATTCGTTACATCGATTGTTCTATACATTCTTAGATGGTCATCTTATCTACATGAGCTCATCCTAATCTATACATTTTAACTCATCAAAACTACTTCTGATCTAACAACAACCAAATATGCGCAGATGAGAAATGTTAGGTTTTTCCCACACACTAGTTGTAAAGGGGAGTAGTCATGATATGCAGTAGGTCGGATTTGAATTAGAGTTGTAGCATGTAAAATTGCATGCCTCAATATGAAATAGGTAAGTTGAAATTTTGCAATAATGGTCTAGCAATTAATTTGATCCGCTTTACTAGTGACTCGGCTAGACCATTTTGGGTGAGGTCGTAGAGCCGAATGCTCCACTTTAATTCTCAATGCCATACAATAATCATTAAATGTCTTTTCTCACAAAACAAAATCATTAAATGCCTTTGATGTGAACTCCCGAAATTATTGAGATCTTAGTTCAATAATTTTTGCAATAAGCTTGGCAAAAGCGTTTTGCGGAGTGGATAATAAACATACATAAGTCCAACGTGTGGAAGCATCAATTAGGACCATGAAATATCGAAATGGTCCTAATATCGAATGAATCGGTCCACATATATCCCCATGAGTCCGCTCAAGAAAAATGGGAGATTCAATTTCAATTTTAGTACGGGACGATCGTACTATAAGTTTACCCTTTGCACATGCATCACAAATAAATTCATTAATGTAAGGGATTCTGTTATTTGGCATACTATGACCAATGGAATTAGATAAAATTCGGCGTATCATATTTTTGTCTGGATGACCTAACCGCTCATTACCATAATTTGAAAGAATTTGGATCATTAAATTTTAAGCTCATGGCAATATGAAGATTAGAAGGTCGAATGTATGTATAATACAATCCAGATGAGAAAGAAGGAAGCTTTTCAACAATGTTTTTCGACATCCTAGTGATTGTGCCATCAAAAGATATTCACTATTGTTCTCGGTGTCGCTTTAATGTGGTAACCATTTGATCGATGTCTTTAAAGCGAGAAGGTACGTTTAGATTATAGATATAACAATGCATCATTAATGATTAATTCAGTACCCATAAGGAGAATTATGAAGCTCTACCAAAGCCTATTATTAAGATATTATCATTAGCAATTGTTGTGACACTCCCTTTTTTCCACCAAAATTTGAAAAAAATTTCATATCTTTCAGGATAGTATGTGTGGTAGCACTATCTACCAAACACAAAATATTATCTTTCTCCATAAGCCAAGATAATTGATGATGCACAATCAACAATAACCGAGAAACATACATTTTAGATAAGCAATATATATAAAGAAATAAGGTCATCAAATATGACAAATAATAGTAAAAAAGAACACACTAAGGAGAAATCTTAAGTAAAAAAATACTAGGGAGTAACAAACTTCTGGAAATTAAATAATATGATAAAAACTAAAAAGATAAATATCAAGTATCTTGATCACTCGTCATCTCCGAAATCTTTGAGCTCAACACTCAATAGATCATCGTTGTCCATGTCAAAGTCCGATTCGTGCAAACTAGCATGATGGGATTCACCTTGAAGCGTCTTCCCTTTTTGTCCTTTTGCATTCTTTGATAAGTCTAAATTAAATGTTTAGGGGTGCGGCATGTACGAGACCAATGGTCATCACACCCACACTGTAACAAATCTGCTCATTCTTTATATGAGAGCTCGATTTTTGTGGAGTGGTCTTAGCATGAGTGTTAGGAGGAAAAGTTGTATTTAGTTTTGATGTGTTAAAATGTAAAATAAGATGACCAGCTGAGAATCTTGTATAGATAGTCGATGTAGTAAAGATATGTAAATAGAATAAGTACATATGATAGATAAGGTTACACAAAGTAATCAGATAAGAGTCAAAGAGTCAGATGAGGATGGATGTCGACGAGGACAAAGAGTCGACGATGACAAGAAATCGGATGAAGACAGACTTAGGAAGTCGACACGGTCGAGAATGACAAACAAGACAATACCAAGACTAAAGACTAAGACACAGACAAGGTGAACCAAGATCAAGATAAGACAATGAAGAGTTAGAAAATTAAAGAAATTTCAAGAAGCGATTTACAACTAACCAAGAAGAATTTACAAGACTCGGTTAGTCTGTTATAACTAACTAGAGAAAAATCAGCAAGGAAGTTACAATCGCCAACAAGGATCTCTATAAATAGATCTAGAAATTAGAGTAGAATTAACTTTTTACAATATCACGAATTCGCTAGTATTCTCAATATTCAGTTAGCATTCACAAATATTGTAATCACGCACGAACATTCTTTACGTTCTCATTCTTAGTGTTTATAGAACACTTCTCACGAATATCTTCAAGCCATTAGAATTCGGAATTTAGAGAAAAAGATTGTAAGGTGAAGATCCGCACTATAAGTAAGTAAGTAAGAAGGAAGAAGAAAGTAAGTAAGTCAAGACCCTTCTTCAAGTTGAAGAAGGAGAGTGGACGTAGGATCGTTTGATCCGAACCACTATAAATTCAGTGTTATTTCTTTTAAGTTCTTTATTTTCTTCTTATTATTTACATTTTGATCACAAACAAATTTGAAAGCTTAAGATCCATTTTGATTGAGTATAATAATCGTTTCCACTTTGTCAAAACTTTGTTTTGAAAGTTGATAGATATTCTTAACTTGAAAAAGATTCAAAAATCTATTCAACCCCCTTCTAGATTTTTCCTAGAAGGTTGTTTCAAGTTCTCTAATAAATCACTCAATCCGTGGGAATAACAAGTGGTATCAGAGCGAGTGTTAAGTTGTTCGATATTGGTTTGAGGTCTTGATAAGTTTCTGAAATTGTTTCTTGATTATCTTCATTATTTTCAAACCACTAACCTTGCTACTAATAAGTTCTTGTTGAGATTCTTTGTTTCATCATGTCGTCTGTCAAAAGCAAGAAGTCCGTAAGTTTACCAGAGTTTTCAATCGAGGAGTATGATTATTGGAAGTTTAGGATGGAGAACCATTTGAAGGTAATTCATGATAGGATGGAAGAGGTGCTTGAAGAAGGACCGATTAAATTTTATCATGGAGGAACTAGTGATGGGGCTGCGGCGGTGAAACCAGGGTCGAGCAAGAGAAGAAGAGTGCAGAGTCGACCAATGATGAAAGAAAAATTCATAATTTGGACCAAGTAGCTAGGACGGAGATCATTGAAACTTTGACCAAATACCGGATAGAGAAAGTCAAGAGGTGCATGACAGCTAAGGAGATGTGGGAGACTCTTGCTAGTATATGTGAGGGATCGTACCAAGTCAAAGAGAACAAACCGCAATCAGTATTACATACGTTTGACACATTCAAAATGAAAGAAGGTGAAATCGTTGATCGGTTGGATGTTAGACTAACAAATCTTCTTAACAAAGCGGTGATTTGGGTAAAACTTATACAGAGAAAGAGATCAACAACAAGGTGCTCGTGTCTTTAAGCAAAAGGTGGAGAGAAAAGGCCAACATTCTCAAAGCTACACAGTAATTTGTCCTCAATCTCACACCATACCTTATTTTCTCATCTCAAAGCACTAGAGTAAGATATCCAAATCGAAGATGAAGCCGAGTCTTCAACATCCGGGAAGACGGCAGTTGCGTTTCTTCACCAAGAAGAATCTCGAGAAAATTTCTAAGGCATCCGATTTATCAAGAAAAGAAGAAATGACACTCTTAATGAAACATTATGAGAGGCTAAAGATGAAGTACAAAAGGAACAAGAGAGATAGGTCAAGCCGAAGGAATTACAAGTCGGATAAAGAAGAAAAGAATTCAGACAATGATAGAAAAAGATCAGCCTAGAAGGCACAAGTCACCAATCGAAGAGGAGATAATAGTCCAAAGACAGGATAGAGGAGATATATGTTACACATGCAACAAACCTGGTCATTACAGCTATGATTGCCCTCAACTCACTCCTAGAGAGAGAGAAGAAAAAGGAAGAAGCGAGATAGAAGGTATGCAGACCGAGAGAGCACTTCTAGCTGAAAAGGAAGAAGCTCAAGAAACATCATCATCCCCGTCTTCATCTCGAATTTAGATCACGATGACATCTGTCCGATGGCAAAGGAGGTAAACTATTATTCTTCTTCAGATAATGATTGTGATAATTTATCTCGACTCGATCCTAGTCTTATAAATAAACTTCTAAAAGATCGAAGCTGCTCTATCTGTATATAAATAGATAGAGACTGAAAATTTTAGTTTAAAGAGTCAAATTCTTAATCTAACTAAAGTCAACTAGGCAAGGGATAGTGAAAAACTAGACTGTTCATTCAAGGGGAAATGTCGGACTAGGACTATCACCAACACCTCGTCGATAAGACAGATGAGTTGGAAAAAGAATTGAATTCTTTAAAAATAAAATTCTCAAGTATTCATTACGAGAATGAGAGTTATAAAAGAACTAACAGAGAATTAAATCTCAAGTTAGGATTTCTAAATAACACTCAATCCACAATAGATAAGATCTTCAATACTTCACGAAGTCTAATGACAAGACAGGTTTAGGTTTTGATAGAAATAAAAAGCATGATCCTATAAAACCAAGAATTTTTGTCAAAGCTACTAAATCAAAGGAAGAGACTAGATTTAGTCCTTGGAAACCCAAGGAACTAATCACCTCATCCGACACTTCAAAAAAAAACACAGACGAGGAGAGATGCTCCAAAGGCAAAACCAAAGACTAAGACAAAGTCTTATCCTAGGTATAATAGTTTTGATGGAAGAAGTAAGTCATATCCATTTTTACCAAGATATAAGACAATCACAAAGGATCAGCTAAATAAGATTGATCTTGAAAGCCTTATATTAGTAGATAGATATTGTTGTAAACTTGAGTCTATGGTTTTAAGGAATATAGATATCTTTGTCTGGATAACTAAGTGTCAACTTAACAAGAAAGTACCCAAATTACAAAGGGTACCTATGATCTAAATTTGTGATTGCGGGAAGACAAGAAGATAGTAGAAAGAGGAGATATTCTTGAGGTCATCTGGTACATTGACAAGTGGTCGTTCTAAGCATATGACCTATGAGAGACGTCTTCTTTCTAACTATCAATCTATAGATGGTCCAAGAGTCATGTTCAGAGACAACAATTTTGGACTTACCAAAGGAGTTGGAGCGTTGATGATTGGAGATATAAAAGTCAATGAAGTCTACTTTGTGGAAGGATTGAAGCATAACTTGTTATCTGTTTCACAATTTTGTGATAAGGGGTTAAGTGTTAAATTTACTCATAATGCATGCTATGTGCTAGATGGTATCAATGAAAATATAATATTAGCTAGAGTCGACAAGGTAACATTTATGTTGCTAACTTTAGAAATTGTCCTAAAGATACTTGTCTTGTTGCTAAGAGTTCGAGATGACTTAAAGCTGCTATGGCATAAACGTCTTGGCCATTTAAACTTCACAACTCTTAACAAAATTGTAAGGAAATCTTTAGTAAAAGGACTCCCTGATAGAATATTCTCAAAGAACCATGTTTGTGATTCTTGTCAAAAAGGAAAAGCAGACCAAAGCTTCTTTCGAAAAGAATTTGAACTTCTTAATATGGATCTTTTTGGTCCAGTCACTCCTCTAAGCTTCTGTGGAAGAAAATATACTTTGGTAATTGTTGATGATTTTTCAAGATTTACCTGGGTTATTTTCTTATTAAAAGAATGAGACTATGATTAAGATTCCAGAATTTCTTAAAAGGGTTCAAAATGAGAAAGGACTAAGTATTGTTAAGATTAGAAGTGATAAAGGTATTGAATTCCTTAATAAGCTTGTTACTAACTACTATCGAGAATGACATTGCTCATGAAACATCGGCCGCACGGACACCACGACAAAATGGAGTAGTTGAAAGGAGAAATAGGACTCGAAAGAGGCGGCTAGGATAATGTTATCTCCGAGTACAACACTCCTCACGAGGTTTCGGGCAAAGGCTATTAATACAACTTGTTTTGTTCAAAATAGAAGTTTGATTGTTAAGGATAAATGTAAAACCCCTATGAAATTTGGAAGGGAAGAACTCCCAAAATTTCATATTTTCATATATTTGGTTGCAAATGTTTCATTTACAAAAATGGTAAATCTCAATTAAAAACTTTTGATGCGAAGATTGCAGATAGGATATTCTTGGGATACTCATCTGTATCCAAGGCATACAGAGTTTTTAATAAGACAACCTTGTGTGTGGAAGAAACTCCACATGTTGTATTTGATGCATCCACTTTTGAGTCTAGTAAAACAGATGACATCACAAAGATATCGAGACGATCCGAACAGGATGACTATCAAGAAATCGGTTGTAAAGTTCTATGGTCAGAATCAAACTCAGACGAAGAAAAAGAACCAGATTTAAATAAAGAAAAAGAACACGAAAGCTCTTTCTCACCGGTGATCGACAACTAATACCACAAATGATCGTAGAAACATCTCAAGGTAATCTTGAATCATTTGAAATGGATACTTGAGACAAAACTTCATCCATAGTAAAAGATAAAGGTAAGAGAGTAATGTCATACCACCCAGCTGAACAGATAATTGGAGATTTAGACTGCGGGTGTCAGGACAAGGACCCAACTAAATCAAGATTGTATGTTCGGTTGCTATGTGTCATTACTTGAACCTAAATATATTCTTGAAGCTCTAAGCGATTCCAATCGGATTAATGCCATGCAAGAAGAACTAAATCAGTTTCAAAGACAAGATGTGTGGGAGCTTGGTGAAAGGTCTCATCATCAAAAAGTCATTAGAACTAAATGAGTCTTTAAAAACAAAAGAGATGAAAACAATATTGTGGTGAGAAATAAAGCCGGACTAGTTGCTCAAGGTTATTCACAATCGGAGAGGATTGATTATAATGAAATCTTTGCACCCGGTGGCTCGTCTGGAAGTCATAAGATTGTTTTTAGCTTATGCTGCTTATAAAAGATTCATAGTTATTAAAATGGATGTTAAGTCAACATTTCTTAATGGAATCTTAGCTGAAGAAGTTTATGTAGAGCAACCCCGGGCTTTGTCAAAGGAGACAAGGTCTACAGATTAAGGAAAGCTCTATATGGACTTAAACGAGGCACCTAGAGCATGGTATGATACTTTGTCTGATTATTTAATTCATAATGGTTTTGTAAAAGGTAAAATTGATAGAACCTTGTTTAGAAAAGAATTTGGTAGTGATCTTTTATTAGTTCGATTTATGTTGATGATATCATTTTTGGATCAACTAACACATCTTTGTGTGAAGAATTCAATCATCTTATGAAGAGCAGTTTGAAATGTCCATGATGGGAGAGATGACCTACTTCCTTGGACTTCAAGTCAAGCAAACTAAGAAGGGGATATTCATAAATCAAGCCAAATACACAAAAGATCTTATTGAAAAATTTGGAATAGGTACCAGAGAAGCTAAGATACCTATGACGACAAACTTTTCAATAGGTACCAGCCGAGAAGCTAAGATACACAAAAGATCTTATTGAGTATCGAGGTCTAATAGGTTCGTTATTATATTTAAGCGCTAGTAGACCTGATATTTCTTTTGCGGTTGGAGTCTGCGCATGTTTTCAAGCTAAACCAAAAATGAGTCATCTTGAAGCAAAGAAAGAAGATTCTTAAATTCTTAAAAGGTACGATAAATATTGGATCGTGGTATCCACTGATGACAATTTCGAGTTGTCTGGATACTCGATTCAGACTTTGGTATCTACATCTGGAACTTGCCAATTTTTGGGAAGTAAGCTGATTTCATGGTTGTCTAAAAGCAAACCTCTATAGCTACTTCTACAATCGAAGCCGAGTATATGGCGGTTGGAAGTTGTTGTTCACATGACTTATCCTGGATTAGTCAATGCCTAAGGGACTATAACATTATCACTAAAGATGTACTAATCTTTTGTAATTTGTAATAGTGTCATACCTATTATCCAGAACCCGGTCTTACATACCAGGTGCAAGCATGTTGACATAAGACATCACTTCATTTGAGATCACGTTGAGAAAGGTGACATCAAACTTGAAAAGGTTTTTTGACTTTCAAAGAGTCGATATCTTGACAAAACCTTTAACAAAGACAAGGTTCAAAGAATTATCTGTAGAGTTAGGATTATTAGATGCTTCATTAGTTAATCTATAATCTCATCTTAGTTTATTTTATTCTTTGTCTCTCTCGATTATTTTACTATGTCTAGAAAGAAGTATCGTAGGCAGTAGAGGATCATATGGATAATCACAGAGCTGATATCATTGATCTCCATAAAAGGAATCAAGAATCAAGGATTAATCTATTGATCTTAGACCAACTTGATACTTACTTGTCGACATGAAGTAATTCGAGATAAATACATAGTAGTCAAATGCTGTCATAAACAAACAGATGAGTATATGTACCTTGTCTAAGTTACTCACAAAGGTTACTAATGAATTACTTAAGTGTCTTTGATTTCAGGAGAAACTAAGTTTGATAAACATTTTCCAACATATGACAAGAACTCCTTATCCGAATATTCATAAAAGCAGACTATGTTACGATCAATCCGGATAAGGTGGAATTATCAGAAGTATTTTCTAACCTTTTCATTTTTATAATAAAATTATGCATATTAGTTCATATAATCAATATGTGAATTTAATATCATAATTATATTATTCTTTTAAAAATGAATTTACTCGGTTTATTAAAAGTGTTTTGTCTTTCAAAATAAAAGATAAGGGTTCCGATTTTATTTTTATTAAAATTTGTGTACTTTTCATTTTATCTTTCCAATTAACTAGAAAAGCAAAGAAAAATAAGTAATTCGTGTTAGAAGAAGTTACTACGGACCCGAAATTTTATCAAATTGAATTTTGAAATACGCGAGTAACATTCACGCGCTAGTAATGGAGGCGGTTTCTAAAATATTAACCGTCAACAGATTCACGCGCGATATATTTAATATTATTCTCTTCGCTTTTCAAAATTAATTGTCATAATTGCATTAATGGTGACACGAAAGTCTAAATTTACACTTTTTCAGTCAATTATGAGTTTTATAATTGTTTATTATATATCTCTTCCCATATAAATAGGGGAACGTGTGCATAATTTCACTTACGCACACATAAAACCCATTCATATTTCTCTCAAACTTTGCCTTTCCCTCTCAAAATACCTTATACTCTCATCAATGGCGGACACTATGAAATCAAAGATCAAATATGAGTATGATCTCACTTCGATTAGGGAAAAGACGAAATCAGAAATGTATGTTGGATGGGATATATCCACCGATGCCGAAACCGAGAGAAATTTTACGATTCTTTGAGTCAAGGGGATTGAAAGCGATCTTGCGATGAAACCTTCTCGGAACAAAATCCTTGATGATCTTTCTGCTGAATTCTTGACCAGAGCAAAAACTACGAAATCTGGGTTAGAGACAAAGGTTCGAACAAATGGGAAGAAGAAGAAGGTGGCGGTGTCCATTGAGGATTTGGGCGAGATATTTGGATTAAGCATTGAAGGTGAAAATCCGTTCACGTATAATGCAACTGAATATTTGGAGAGTTTTCGGTTGATGGCAAGGAGATCTCACCGTAATACGGCGGCAAATTTAAAAAGGCCGATGTTGAAACGGCGATATAGACTGTTGATGCCGATTCGACGAAATGCATATTGGGTGAGCAATAGAGCCATGATGGCTTGACAAAGCCAAGGCATCTTTACTGAGGGCCATTTACGATGGAGCCGAAATAAATTGGGCTAGGGTAGTATATTCAAGGCCGTTGGAGGAAAGAAAGAGGTTTGTTAAAACTCCTATTTCAAGGGATACGATGAGATGGTCCTTGAATAAAATCACGAGTATCATGGCAAGAATCACCATCATTCTTGAAAATAAAATAGGGGTAGACAACTTTGATTGGAAGGAGGGTGTGAAGAAATTCACCAAAGCGAAGGGATTACTAATCAAAGACGAGAAGATCTTTGGACCTTCCGATTCTCGAAGGAGACGAGGATGCCCGGCTCCACCACCAGCACCAAGAAGAAGGGCTGGAAAAACCAAGGCCAAGAAAGTGGAGACAGTGTTGGAGGATGAGTCCTTGTCTGCTGAGACCGAGGAAGAAGCGAGAGGAGGAGGTGGAGGAGACAGCCTTCCCAAGGGGGAAGTGTCTCGGTGAGGAGGCCGGTGCATGAGTCGGGAAGAAAGGGTGGTTATCTCGTCCGGAGATGAACCTGAAGAGAAGGAGGCAGCCAGTCATCTTCATCATCATCTTCCTCATATGAGGATGCCGAGCCCCAACCCACCACATCTCAACTGGCAATGAAGAGGCGGACAAGGTCGCCGCCTCGAGCCTCTAAAACGATCTACTCCCATAAGTCCAACTCAACCTCAACAAACATCGGATGAGCCTTCCATTTTCCTAGCCTCAACTTCCTCAACTTCATCGAACCAAATCTTTACCTAAACCTTCCCAACCCCACAGATGAGCACTGATCTTTTAAAAGAGCTGGTTGATGTATACCTTCTAAGGAGAATCAGATTAGGATCTTTCGAGGAAACGGGATTCTTATTAATGAAGCGGGAAATAATCTTGCTATCTGGGAGAAGACAGGCTTCTCAAGAAAGCTCATTTGGAATCATTTCAAGAAATCATATCCGAAGACAGATTCTTTAATTATATTCTTCAACGGGTTTATCTAGGAGATGAGGCTGTTCAACCACAAGGAGATAAAGAAAAGGTGGTTGAGAAGAAAATCGCAGAAAGGATGAGGTTAAGGAGAAGGTAGCCGGAGAGGAGACAGTCGAGGAAGAGACGGTGGCTTAAGGAGTTAGTGGTGGAATCGCAATGAGCCCGGCCCGAGATGGATACGACGGAGGAGGCACAAACAGAAGCGAGATGGATATGCGAGAAAACAGCGGTGGTGGAAACCGATGTGTCTAGTCTAATGCCTTGGGTAGAGTCACCACCGCAGAAACATTATCATTCCAATCAAGGAAATTGATTTAACTCAGTCTTCTCCAACAGCTTGAACTGCATCACCGACCCCATCTGTATCTGTATCCGAATTCGAAACTCTGAAAGAGAAAGTCTTAAACCTGAAAATGGCAAGCTTGAATGCTCTTAAATGCAGTTCCAAACATTATCTCATCATCCATCAAAGAAAATGTAGAGGTCAGTTGTACACAAAAAGACGAAGATAGACCTCTACTTCTCAAAATCAGACATCAAGAGCAAATGGCTGAGGTCAAACAAGATTGCCGAGGAAGAAAGAGCTCGGGAAGACTGGATCAAACAAAGATGTTCGTAATGCCTATCTTTGAAATCGGGGATGTTGTTGAGGACTAGGTCAAGGAGTCTTGGACTACAAAGGAGGCTTCCTTTCCACAAGAATTGAAAATGACCTTGGCTTTGGAAAAAGATAGGCAAACAAACATTCTCAAGCGGTATTTGGAAGGAGAATTCGGACAAACCGAGGCAGCTCAAAAGAAAAGATATGATCTGGAGCGAAAAACGAGGACATGTGAGGCATGAACTTATGGGTCAAATTGAACAAGCGGCCACTATCTGCAACACCCGATTTCTTGATGCTAAAAAGGGGGAAGATAGTGAGCTCAAGAAAAGGGTTGATGTTCAAGATGATAAGATCATGGCCTTAAGCATGAAAGTCAATGACCTGACCGAGGAACTGCTGAAAGTTGAGGAGGTTAAGAAAAAGATGCAGAGGATAAATCTCGGCGAGTATTAAGAAGACTCGACGAGGATTAGGAATAGGCCGGGTCGAGGAAACTGAACCCACAATGTCTCAAGCGAGAAGATCTTCCAGGTGCAAGGCCTGTTCCTATTCCTATCAAGATTGTCATATCTCCCTCATCGTCATCCAAAGCATTTGGGAAAGCTAAGGCTTCAAGACAACTCCAGAAAACCCAAGTGAGATTGATAAAGAAGAGAAAACCAGAAAAGGAAGAGGGAAAAGAAGGCTAAATACAAAAGAAGAGATGCCAAAAGAGAAGGGAACAAGAAAAGGTAGTTGGAAAGTCCTATGATAGGAAGACAAGGAAGTGGGTTCGGATGACAAAGAATAATAAAGGAGAAGAGGTTTTTCGCCCATTCCATCGAATCGATCTTGTGCCCAAGGAAATCCTTCCCATGGATCAACAAGCCGGATGGAGAGCTTATGAAGGAGAATGGATATTTCTTTTCCATATCTGCAAGAAGATCACACAGGGCACGATGAGAACATAGTGTTTCATGAGTGGGTGGAGGCGAAGGACCCCAACTTCTACCAATACCGATCGACCTCGGTGATACAAAATTCAACGTTGAGATAGTCGCACCGGCTTATTCAACAATGTCTCCGCTCCACTTACACAAGATGGGTGCTTGGATAGAGAGAAGGTGAAGTAGATGCCGATCCAAGCTGAGATAGTAGCCGACTTGGCTGAAGGAGGAGACATTGAGTTTGAAGAAGCGTGTCTTGATTTGGATGACCATTCGAGAAGAAGACAGATGGTATGACTAGATCCTATATCTCTTGATCCCTATCCGATAATTTGAGAAAGTGCTAATGTGTGTTGTATCTGAAATCAAGTGAATATATTTTTGACCTACTCCCATAAAACTATTGTTTGAAACTAACTTGCTCAAATCGAAACTTCTAATCAATCAACTCTTGGCATAGTTAACTGAAATAAACACTGATTAAAATTCATAACATTAATTTATGCGTAACTCACTAATCGGTGGATTATCTGTCTTTATCACGATCATCGACTATGAAGTATATTACTTTAAATATCGACTAAGTGATTTTAAGTGCATACCTTGAGGAATACTTATCTTCTAAGATCACTAACACATTTCTTTTCTTGAGCTATGTTTTAACATCATCAAAAAGGGGAAAATGTTAGGAGAAAAGTTGTATTTAGTTTTGATGTGTTAAAATGTAAAATAAGATGACCAGTGAGAATCTTATATAGATAGCTGATGTAGTAAAGATATGTAAATAGACTAAGTACAAAAGATAGATAAGGTTACACAAAGTAATCGAGATAAGAGTCAAAGAGTCGGATGAGGACGGATGTCGAGATGAGGACAAAGAGTCGACGATGACAAGAAATCGGATGAAGACAGACTTAGGAAGTCGACAGCGGTCGAGAATGACAAACAAGACAGTCACCAAGACTAAAGACTAAGACACGAGACAAGGTGAACCAAGGCGAAGATAAGACAATGAAGAGTTAGAAAATTCAAGAAATTTCAAGAAGCGATTTACAACTAACCAAGAAGAATTTACAAGACTCGGTTAGTCTGTTATAACTAACTAGAGAAAAAATCAGCATGGAAGTTACAAGCTCGTCAACAAGAATCTCTATAAATAGATCTAGAAATTAGAGTAGAATTAACTTTTTGCAATCTCACGAATTCACTAGTATTCTCAATATTCAGTTAGCATTCACAAATATTGTAATCACGCACGAACGTTGTTTACGTTCTCGGTTCTTAGTGTTTATAGAACACTTCTCACGAATATCTTCAAGCCATTAGAATTCAGAATTTAGAGAAAACGATTGTAAGGTGAAGATACACCTTGTAAGTAAGTAAGAAGGAAGAAGAAAGTAAGTAAGTCGAGACCCTTCTTCAAGTTGAAGATGGAGAGTGGACGTGGATCGTTTGATCCGAAGCACTATAAATTCGGTGTTATTTCTTTTAAGTTCTTTATTTTCTTACTGTTATTTATATTTCGATCACAAACAAATTTCAAAGCTTAAGATCCATTTTGATTGAGTATAACAATTGTTTCGCTGTCAAAACTTTGTTTTGAAAGTTGATAGATATTCTTAACTTGAAAAAGATTCAAAATCTATTCAACCCCCTTCTAGATTTTTCCTAGAAGGTTGTTTCAAGTTCCCTAATAAATCACTCAATCCGTGGGACCAACAATGAGGTATACCTTTTCCACGGCCTTGAGTATCATTAGAAGTTCCTCTACCACTATCTTGACCCCGACCCCAAATTCGGCCTCGGCCTCGAAACAAACCTTGGCCTTTGCCTCAGCCTCAGCCTCTTCCACACCTATGCCCACTATAATTTCCTTGAGCTGTAGCATGTGCTTCGTGCACCGCTAAGTAGTCAACTGGTCTTGCATCATGATTTTTCATCAGTAGTTGGTTATGTTTTTCCGCCACTAAAAGTGCATAAATCGGCTACGAGTGAGAAGTGTAGTTTTTGGCCCCGTATCTGTCAAGTACAAGGTTACTAACATGGAATTTTGATAAGTTTTTGTAACAATTCGGTCTCGGTAATTTTACTTGACATAATTTTAATCGGGACACAATACAATACAAGGCGTAGTTGTATTTCATCACGGATTTAAAATCTTGAAAATGGAGATTTAGCCAATCGTATTGTACTTGAGGGAGAATTATGTAAGTTTGTTGATGAAAACGATCCTCCAAGGATTTCCATAAAACACTAGGGTCCTTCTCAAGAAGATACTCATTTTTCAGGTCTTCATTGACGTAGTGTCCGAGAAAAATCAAAGCCTTTGTCTTACGGGCATTAGTGGATTGGGAACCTTGTATAATTGTTCCACTCAAATCGGATGAAGTCGGTGAATCTTAACATCAAGGGCCCAAGTCAAGTAATTATTGCCATCAAGAGCAAGCTCGGTATATTCTCTTTTAGTAATATCAAACATCTTTCCTCTACAATTATTAGGAAATAAAAATTAGACCTAATATTAAATAGACAACAAAAATATTTATTAACCATTTGATTAATTTTGTCCAGCGCATAATTATCTTAAAAAGAATACATAAGTCTGTTGCTTAAGAAATTTATATGCAAAACATATTACGAAGGGACATACTTAATAAATTAAATATCATATCTATATCACTTTTATTGTAAAAAAATATTAAAAATGACATATTTATATGTACTGTCCTTTATGTTCCTATTTCAAATTACTAGAACATTTGCACGTGTAATGCACTGGCCTCGTTATAATATTTATCGTAGTTTATAAGAGAATAACTACATTCACAGACACATATTAATAATATATACAAAGAGAAATTTTAGGGTCACCCTATGTATAATAAATTTGTGTTAAAGTAAATTATGTAACTTCTTACAATAAAATGATGGAGCGGTGATTCTATGTTTTGATTAGATGATGATGCTAATCTGTTTTTGTTTAAACCTTAATAGTTTATTGTGTTTGAGTAAGTTAACTTTGAGTTACTTATTCTATTTTTACTAGTTTGACTAGTTTGCTACAACGAGGTTTTGGCTTGCTAAGTGTATGCTACGAGATGAGATTCTCTCACATACATACAATACCGACTTATATATACTTTGATATGTATACATCAAAGGTGTGTTGTAGCAGAAAGGTCAAATTAGGGGAGATTGTTGATGTCGCATGTGATGTTATCACATATTACGCTACATCCAATTTGACCCTTTCTTTCTTCATATAACTAACTTTTATTCTCTAACAGCTTCAATGTTGTAGTAGATGTTGTGACATTGCGGGTTGAAGATCTAGAACGTTCAACAAGGATCTGGAATGAAGACTTAGTCAAATGTTGCCGTGGATGCTGTAAGATCGAGTGCAACATTGAGGACGGATTCTAGAATCTTCTACAAGGATCCAGATTTAAGACTAATTCCAGAGAGATTTAGAAGGACCTAGATCATGTGGTTGCGGGAGTAAAGCCACAAAATCAACTACCTACATGGACGGTTAAGTGAGAGAATTAAGGGGAAGTTATTTTGGAGTTTTTCTAGATCCATCTACAAGGATCTATGGTTGAAGACGAGGACATCTATAAATAGAAGACCGAGGACTTCATCAATGGCAAGGAATATCCAAATATCAATTGTTGAGTGCGTTAGTGCATCCAAGAGATAGAGCCGTTATTCCCCCTTCACGTTGCTACTTGTGCATGTTACCTCGTTTAGCAACATAGGTATCTTGAAGTGTCATTAGCGTAGATGTCTTTGATACTTTGATTTACTTTTGACGGTGTAATATTTTGTAATACTACACTTAGCCGTTTAAGAGTCAATAGGTGATATTGAGTCTTTATTTCCGTTGTAAAGGTTCTGTCTTGGAAACTTTTTACACAAACTTTTGTATTCACTCTCGAATTAGTGAAACGTTTCACCGACAGCGCGTCATAGACTTTAATTAACAAGTCTATGAAAAATTTACTCCCTTTGCATTGTAGTGTTAGTCTTTCATTGCTTTACATTTTGATATTTAGATGTTGTAGTGCATGCCATAACATTCGGTATAATATCAGTCTGTTTTACACTACACGCACACTTTCAATTGGCACGAGCCTAAAACTTGACGGTACTAAGTTTAGATCCTGTGTTTTAGTGTGTCCTTTTATTTTGCAATGGAGTATCCACTCTCTCAGTCTATTAGACCTTCGTTCTTGATGGAACAAACTATGCCTATTGGAAGTCAAGGATGCGGATGTATATCAAATCCATTGATGAACGTGCTTGGAGGAGTGTTCTTTCTCGGATGGACAGCCCCGAGAACTCAGCCTGATAATGAAGGAGAAACTTCAAGTTAAACGAACCGGACCGACAAATGATGAAAGCACAATTGCTAGTTACAACTCTAAAGCCTTAAATGCCATTTTTGTCTCAGTTGATATGACTATGTTCAAGATCATATCTAAATGTGTCAGGCAAAAGAGGCTTGGGATCGTTTACAAGAGCATTGTGAGGGTCCGATAGTGTTTGTAGAACCAAACTACGATTACTAGGCATGAAGTTCGAGAACACGAGAATGAAGGAAGATGAAACCATTTCATCTTACAATGAACGTGTCATGGAGATTGCCAATAAAGCTCAACCGCTTGGAGATCCAATTTCTAATACCAGGTTAGTGCATAAGATTTTACGTTCTGTTCATAAAAGATTTGACGCAAAAATTTGTGCTATAGAAGAAGCTAAGGACACAGATACGTTGAGTCATAATGAGCTTATAAACATTCCTAAGACCAATGAGATCAATTTTATCCAACCGAGAGGAGAATGATGGTAAGAAGGTTGTTGTTTACAAAGGAGAAGCATCCACAAGTGATGAACATCAATCTTTTGTAATCGAGATTGATTACGATGAGGATGTGACGGACCTATGTTGTAACAATCCCGACAACATCGCCCCTGACAAAGAAGTTTAACTCCTACTTGAGGAAAACGATGAGCAGATCCAAGGGGAATATCCAACCAAAGATCCAAATCAACACAACACCTACCCCGAAAGAAGGAGAGATCGAGAATCAATCAAGGCAAATTGAAAAGGTAGTAGACCAAGGTATGATCTTGAATACGAAAATCTGTAAGTGTGATGCATGCATCGGATTTGGACACTATGCAAATGGGTGTGCAAATACCGGACTTAGGAGAAAACTGAATTTTAATGCTACCTTAAGTGATGACTCGGATGATGAAAATGATGATTCAAAAGATGAGGAACATGCTTTTTATGCTAAAATAGATTATGATGACTCTGGATGATAATCTGGATGACTCGACTCGAGATGTTGCATCGGATGTTACAACATCCGAAGCAACATCGCATCAAATTTCTCCAGATTTGAACAGCTTTTGTTGGATGTGTTGATGAAACAGATAACACTTCTTAAGGAATAAGTTTTAATGAATCGACTATAAAAATTTATTAGACAAATGTCTTTGAACAAGTTCAATCTCTAAAGTCTTTAACTAAAGAGAATGATGATTTGAAATAAACAAGTGGCTAAACTAGAAATCATACTTAAAAGAAGAGATTTGGAAATTTCTAAGCTAAAAGAAGAACTGAATGGGACTTCTTTAAGTTTTTAGAAATATACCAAAAGTTCATCGATATGAATGATGCTCTAATAGTTAGTCATCTAATAAATTTGGTTTAGGATATAAAAATGAAACATCTTCTATGTTTGAGAATTCTCGTGAAATTTGTGAAAGCTAAAAGCTGACACCAAGGTAAAAGTTGAGGCTCAAACAAAGACTAACAAGAAGAAATAAGCAAAAAAGAAGTATGTTTGTCATTATTGTGATGAAATTGGTCATATTCGTCCTTCTTGTTTGAAAAGACTGAAAGATCTGAAAGATGCTAAATGTTGTCTAAAATCTTTGTCACATTCTAAGCAACATATGTCAAAGACAGTCTCTAAAAAGAAGGATAAAGTTATGCAGTAACATGGCTTACTCTTCTCTGAAAGCATGTGTACCAGGTTTATGGTATTTTGATAGTGGTTGTTCTAGACATATGACTGGTCAAATCAACTTCTTATCCGATTATGAATCTTTTAATGGTGGCACCGTAACATATGGTGGTGGTACTAAAGGAAAAATCATTGGAAAATGAACTTTAAATATTGAAGGTTTTCCTAAATGAAAAATGTTTTGCATGTTGATGGCTTACTTGCTAATTTGATTAGTATAAGTCAATTATGTGATGATGATTTGTATGTAAAATTTGACAAAAACTCATGTTATGTTCTTAACAAAAATAATGAATGTTTGATGGTGGTAATAGGTCAACGAGACAATTGTTATTTAATTGACGTGTGTAATTTGGCAAAACATGATGAAAATGTCTTATGGCATCTAAGATTGGGACATACAAATTATAGGAACATAAAAAAGCTGGTTAAAACAGAGTGTGCTAGGATTGCTTAAAGCTGAAGTTTGACAATCTTGTTATATGTGGTCCATGTCAAAAGGTAAGCAGAGTAAGAATGTCGCACAAAATGTTGTCACATTATTCAACACATCGCTATTTTGAATTACTTTGCATATGGATCTGATGGGTCCAATGGAAATCGAAAGCATTGGTGGTAAGAAATACTCACTTGTTGTGGTTGATGATTACTCTCGGTATACATGGATTGAATTTTTGAGAGAAAAGTCAAGGTTTTAATGCTTTTAGAATTCTTTACAAAAGATTTAAAATTGTTTACAACTTAAAAGTTAGCGGGATTAGATCGATCATGGTAGGGAATTTGAAAATAGCATGTTTCTTGATTTTTGTGAAAGAAAAGGTATATTGCATGAGTTTTCTTCACCTAAAACTCCACAACAAAATGGGATTGCTTTGAAAGGAAAAATAGAACTTTACAAGAAATAGCTAGAGTCATGCTTACATCTAAAAATCTTGCTAAGAGATTTTGGCTGAACAATAGAAAACCAAATGTGAAATATTTTCATGTGTTTGGTTGTGTGTGTTATATTCTGAATTATAGGGATCAGCTTCACATGTTTGATTCAAAAAGTGATAAAGGTTTTTCTTAGGTTATTCTAGAAATAGTAAAGCCTATAGAATTTTTAACCTTAGAACTAACACTGTTCAAGAATCTGTTAATGTTGTGTATGATGATGATAAAAAGCTTACGGATGACAATGATGATGAAGATGTGTCGATGTTCTTGAAGTTCAAGATAATCCCATTTGAAATCGAGAGAATGTGTCACCGAATGTTACAACATCCGGTACAACATCCCCTAAAACTTCAGCAGATTCATCTCGTAACAATCAAGTATACACCAAAGTTGAATCCATCTAGTCGTATAACCAAAAATCATCCACGAGAGACAGATCATTGGTGATGCTTCGGTTGGTATACAAACCGGAAGGAAAGTAAGTTCAAAAGAGCATGCAGATTTGGTAAGATCAATATGTATGTCTTCTCTTTGTAATGTTGTTAATGTAGAGTGCTACTATTCTGAAATTGAACCTAAAAATGTTATCAAGCATTAAAAGATGAAAATTGGATTAATGTTATGCATGAGGAACTTAATCAGTTTGAAAAGAATGATGTTTGGACACTAGTTCCAAGGCTGATGATGTCAATGTCATTTGAACCAAGTGGATTTTTAGAAATAAAACATGAGTCTGGTAACATTATTAGAAACAAAGCTAGGTTAGTTGCACAAGGGTATACACAGGTTGAAGGTATTGATTTTGATGAAACATTTGCACTGTTGCTAGGATAGAATCTATTAGATTATTGCTAGCAATTGCATGTTTTATTAATATTAAACTTCACCAAATGGATGTTAAAGCTGCATTTTTAAATGACATTTTGTTAGAAGAAGCATATGTTGAACACCCTAAAGGATTTGAAAACCCACAATATCCTGATAATGTTTATAAGCTAAAGAAAGCATTGTATGGCCTAAAACAAGCTCCTAGAGCATGGTGTGGTAGACTTACTGACTTTCTTTTGCAATTTGGTTTTATTAGAGGAATTGCTGATAATACCTTATTCATCAAACAAAATGGAGAAGATTTACTAATTGCTCAAATATATGTTGATGATATAGTCTTTGGTTCTACTTGTGATAAAATGTTAAACAGCTTTGTTGAAGCAATGACTGCAACATTTGAGATGAGTATGGTTGTGGATCTAAATTACTTTTTAGGTCTTCATATCAAACAAGAAAAAGATGGTATTTTCTTCTCACAAAGCAAATATGCTAAAAACTTGGTGAAAATGTTTGGTTTGGAAAATTCTAAGGTAATGAAAACACCTATGGGATCTACCACGAAATTGAGTAAAGACAATCTTTGGACAAGAAATTGATCCAACACCGTATAGATCCATGATAGGTAGTCTTCTTTACTTAACTTCTAGTAGACCGAGATATCATGTATAGTGTTTGTGTTTGTGTTTGTGCTGTGTACCAAGCACGTCCAAAGGAATCACACTGAATGTTGTTAAGAGAATCATAAGATATGTTGCGAGGTACAAGTGATCTAGGCATTTGGTATACAAAGGACACAAATAGCACACTTGTAGGATATAGTGATGCTTGGTGAGCTAGAGACATAGATGACAGAAAAAGTACGAGTGGTGGCTGTTTCTACATGGGAAACAACCCGATTTCATGGCACAGAGAAAGCGAGAACCGTGTTTCACAATCCACCGCGAGAATCGAGAATACATCGCGGCGGGAAGTTGTTGTACACAACTTCTATGGTTGAAGTAAGATGTTTCATGATTATGGTATTAAAAGTGATATTTTAAGCGTGTATTGTGATAACACTAGTGCTATTAATATTTCGAAAAATCTGTACAACATTCACTCACTAAGCACATTAGTATATGACACGACCACATTTTCACAACTAGACACAATATGAACTTAAACATAAACAACCCTGTAACCATACTGCTAATTATTTTTTTTTCAAACATAATAATGACATAACATTATACGCGTACTCCAAACATAACATGTTCACATTCATACTAGTTCTTAACAAGCCCTAATCCACAACACACACCATTACATGCTTGTTTATACTATACATATCCAAAACAGGACGTAATATACAATGGCAAAAGCAAAAATAAGCCGCTACGCTGACAATGTGCGTCATCTATGTACACAAATTTACTCAAACCACCCGCAAGAGTGCTGACCTTGTCCAGTTCCTCATCGCAATCATCGGGATTACCTACAATGCATAAACTGGGTAAGATATAAATCTCGATAAGCGAAATTATGCATGATATGGTGTTTAGTTCGAAAACCTTCCAATGCACAATGCACTCTCTTTAAAATCATCAATTTATTTATGAAACACTCGTTAGGGCCCCCGACTCACTACTATGCACCGCGCACACGAGCATTAAGCTCAATTCATTTATATTTAAGTGGCCACTATATGTATGACCTCGACGCGTGAGGCTCATCCTCTTGTGGCCACCAAGTAGTCCCCCCCCATCGCGCCTCATGACCACCAAGAAGTTATCCCTCCACGCCGACCACACCGTTGAGGATCCCACCCTCTAACGGCCTAGCGAGGTCCATCACCAAACTCGACCCTGTCCGCTCGTAAGTCCCCCTCTGAAAATATGCACACACCTATAGCATATGAGACGGTGGCCTACTCTAGGTAGCATACGCCAGGATCTGCTGGTCGCTTAACTCCTAGGTCGCCCCTGCCTTCTCGGTGCATAATGTGATCAAACACACCATTTGATAAAATATTTTCATATTAATGCATGATATGCATGATGCAAATGCAGCATATACACACGAGTAAAACCACATGCTCAAAACACCCTTTTCACTTACTGCAATATCATGGAATTCACAAATTCCTTTCACGATAATCTCTCAACTCACGAGTTCAATTCACAATACTCACCGAACTCACAGTTCATTCCACTTGAGATATGGAGCTCACAGGACTCCTTTCACAATAATAATTAAATGCCAATCAAATATCATAATTAACATAATATACATATCACCCGATTAAGCATAAATACTTCACGAAATATTATATTTATGCATTGTAGGTGCAAATGAATTTCTACTTACCTCAAGTCCGCAAAACGTCGATAAATCAAACCCTTAAACCCTTCTATCACCTTTCCACTATCAAATAAGAATAAATATTAACGGTTTGAGGAACGGTTTCGCTCTACTCGTTACGAGCTTCAAAAGCGGTATAAAATTTATCAATTAATGAAGTCGAATACTTACAAAACACTTGAAGCTCGCTCGACACGATCGTCTTTCTCTCTCTCTCTCTCTCTTTCTACGCCTAATTTTCTTTCTTTCTCTTGCTGCGTGCGTGTGTATATGACTTCCAGGTTTTTAAGAAAACTAAGATGGATAAGCCTATCCCCTCTTAACATATATATCTAATAGTTTTGGGAATATTCCACCGCCTTACTGCTT
The DNA here is from genome assembly GCA_030762865.1 of Paraleonurus japonicus. Lineage (NCBI taxonomy): Eukaryota > Viridiplantae > Streptophyta > Magnoliopsida > Lamiales > Lamiaceae > Paraleonurus > Paraleonurus japonicus. The sequence continues at coordinate 41,078,167 of CM061056.1, forward strand.
TCCTTCACGAGGTAAGTTTACTATCTTATTTATCTTCTATATTATTTATTTTATTATTTTACTTATTTTACTAGTTTACTAAACTAACATACTACACACGCATATATATGCACACACTACAATCATATTATATATATATATATATATATATATATATATAATTAATAAAACAATTAATATTATAATACTAATTTAATTAATACCACTAATAATTATATTATTTGTATTAGTACTCAAACACCATGAAAATCTCAATAACTTATAAATTAATTTTCTCACCACTTAACATATAGAGACATATGCAATTAATTCAATATTTCAAAGCACAATAAAATGATGCAAGATAAAATAATTAAAAAAAAAATCACAAGTAGCACATAATTAATTAAAATCCACTCAATGCATGAAATATATTGGCCAATGAGTAGTGAGAGTCTCGGAGTATCACATCCTCCCCTCCTTATAAAAATTTCGTCTCTGAAATTTCACTTACTGAAGAGTTCTAAGGGTATTTGGATTTCATCTCATCTTCTATTTCCCAAGTGGCCTCTTCTACCGCTTGATTTCTCCATAACACTTTAACTAATGAAATCTCTTTGTTTCGAGTTGTTTTACTCTCTCGTAGTAAAATTTCCACCGGTACTTCTTCATAGCTCAAATCGCTTTCAACTCTGCGGAGTTTACTTTGTAAAACATGCGATGGATTTGCAATATACTTTCTCAAATGTAGACACATGAAACACATTGTGTATCTGAGACATCGATTTAGGCAAGTCAAGTTTATAAGCGACCTCATGCAATTCTTTCTGATAATAGAAAACGGACCCACGTATCTCGGGCTAAGCTTCCCTTTCTTTCCAAATCGCATTATTCCTCTTCATTGGAGAAACTTTCAAAAATACTTGGTACGCCTACTTCAAATTCTAACTTTCTTCTTCTTTTGTCTCGCATAACTCTTCTCGGCTTTGGGCGGTCTTCATTCTTTCTCGAATCTTCAACTGCTTCACTCATTTCCCGAATCATATCCGGACCTAAAAGCTTTCTTTCTCCGACTTCATCCCAATGTAACGGGAGAGATCGGCATTTTCTACCATAAAGTGCTTCATATGGAGCCATTTCGATAGTGGGTGATAACTATTATTATAAGAGAACTCTATCAAAGGCAAAATTTACTCCACTTGACCTTGAAAATCTAACACACAAGCTCTAAGCATATCTTCCAATTTGTATCGTTCGTTACGATTGTCCATCCGTCTGTGGATGATACGCGATCTTGAAAGATAATTGAGTCCCTAAAGCTTTACGTAGGCTCTTCCAAAAATTAGACAAAAATCTGGAATCTCTCTCAAACAATAGTGAGTGGTACACCATGAAGTCTCGACAATCTCTTGTATATATATCTCGAGCGTAAATGGTCCATAGAATATGTGGTACAAATCGGTAGAAAATGAGCCGATTTTGTCAATCGATCCACAACAACCCAGCATTGCATCAAAATTTTTAACCGTCTTCGGAAATCCTCAGAATAAAATCCATCGTGGATATTCTCTCTCATTTCCATTCGGAATAAACAACGGTTGCAAGGTTCCCGGGCCTCTCGATGTTCTCGCTTTGATTTGTTGTGTCGAAACAACTGTTTCTACGTAGTGAGCAATATCCTTCTTCATACCGGGCCACCAATAATGCAATTTCAAGTCTCTATACATTTTAGTAGCTCCTGGATGTACCGAATAGGCGTCGAATGTGCTTCTTTCATCACATCTTCACGAAGTCTTGTCAATATCATGCACATACGGTCGATTACGTATCGGAGTACACCATTTTACGATAAGCGAAAGTCGGATGATTCGCCGAAGTGAGGCCTTTCTTTACCTTGGCAAAATATTCATCAATTTGTTGTCCTTGATGAATTTCTGCCAATCAAAGTGGGTTTAAGTATTAGCGTTTGCAAGCTTTTTCCGGTTCCATGTTCAACAAGTTCTATGTTCATCTTTTGTAGGTCAAGAAGTTCTCGTTTTACGAAGTCAAAGCTGCCATCTTTTCCACTCGATTTTCGACTCGGTGCATCGGCCACCACATTAGCTTTACCGGGATGATAGTTGATGACACAATCATAATCTTTCACAAGTTCTAACCATCTTCGTTGTCTCATGTTCAGTTCTTTCCGAGTGAAGAAGTATTTCAAACTCTTATGATCAGCAGATCTCGCAATGCTCCCCGTATAGGTAATGTCTCCAAATTTTAAGTGCAAATACCACGCTGCAAGCTCTAAGTCATGTGTAGGATAATTCTTTTCGTAGTCTTTCAATTGTCGAGATGCATATGCAATCACATTACCATTCGCATTAATACACAAGCGAGACCATTCTTTGAAGCATCATCATATACTTTGAAACCTCCAGTTCGATTGGAATTGCTAAAATAGGAGCTGATGTCGGGCCGCTTCTTCAATTCTTGAAAACTTTGTTCACACGCATGTCCATTTATAATTTTGTGCTCTTTCTGGTCAATTCATGTCAATGGAGAAGCAATTTTGGAAAATCCTTCAACAAATCTGCGATAATACCCGCTAAACCAAGAAAACTGCGCACCTCCGACGGATTTGTAGGTTGTGGCTTATTAATTGCTTCAACTTTGCTTGGGCCAGTGAAATTCCTGCTCCCGATATCACATGTCCCAAGAAAACAACTCGATCTAACCAATTCACATTTCTTGAATTTTGCGTATAGCTGCTTTTCTTTCGTAATGTCTATCACTTTCCTCAACCGCACCGCATGATCTTCTTTAGTCTTGGAGTAAATCAAGATATCATCGATGAATACAATAACAAATCTGTCCAAAAAGTCTTTAAATACTCGATTCATCAAATCCATAAAGCGGCTTTGGAGCATTTGTCGAGTCAAATGGCATTACTAAGAACTCATAGTGCCCATATCTCAACACTAAATGCGGTTTTAGGGATGTCTTCTTCTTTTATTTTCAATGATGATACCCCGATCTCGTGTCGATCTTCAAAAGATAGATGCACCTTGAAGTTGATCAAACAAATCATCGTGCGGGGTAAAGGATATTTATTCTTGATCGTGATTTTGTTCAACTCTCGATAATCTATACACATTCTCATTGTGCCGTCTTTCTTTCGAACAAACAAAATCGGCGCTCCCGGGGTGAAAAACTAGGGCGAATGAAACCGCTTTTCCAAAGAGCTCTTTGCAATTGTACTTTCAACTCTTTCAATTCAGGCATTTGCCGCCATCCTATATGGTGATTTCGATATAGGAGAGACTCCCTGTTGTAGTTCAATCACAAATTCTATTTCACGATCTGGTGGTAATCACGGAAGATCATCCTGGAAATAGTTCAGATATTCTCGTACCATACCTCACTATGATTGAACCTTGTTGCCCTTCAATACTCATTACACCGACCAAATAACCCTCACAACCACTTTCCATTAATCTCTCGCTCGACCGCCTGATATCATCGGGAATCTAAAGCTTTTCTTTATTCCGACAAAGGAAAAATGTTCTTCTCCTCGTGAAATGTAATACTCTTTTTCCGACAATCAATTGTAGCACCATATTTCGATAACCAATCCATACCCAAAATCACATCGTAGTCATTCATGTCTAATACAATCAAATTCGCATTACGTTCTCTACCTTCTATGGGTATAACACATTCTCGTAAAAAATCTGATTGGTTTGTTTCGAATCACCGAAGGAATCATCACATCAAATTTGGCTTCGGTAGGTTAGGTGGTTTACCCAAATTTCACATACTCAAGTGGATGCAAATGAATGTGTAGCTCGAAATCAAATAATACAAAGGTTGAAGTATCAAAATAGAAAGTTTACTCCGTGACAATCGATTGTCTTGACATCCTCCTTTGTCAAAGTAAAAACTCGAGCTGGAGCTCTCCCTTGCTCCCTCCTGTTCCTCACTTTTCTCGGACACGACTAGATATATGTCCTTTCTCCCCACATGAAAAGCAAGTCTTTGGATCAAGATGACAAACTCCACCCGTGTGGTTTACCACAATTCATACACACAGGTGGTGGTGGTGGTAGTGGAATTTTACCACGATCCGTCTTAAATCGTTTATCTGGGCCTCCTTTGCTCCGGTCTCTGTCCTTGCCTAGGTTGGAAACTAGGTCGTGGTGCTTGGAATTGCGATGGCCTTTTTCTGTTATTCACATTCCATTGTGGTGTCTGCCTTTCTTGTGGCTCGACGCCGAACCTCTTGTGCGTGTTTTATTCGCATCTCACTGCTCTCAAGAATTTGCGCTCTCTCCGCAACTTGTGCATATGTCACTCCTCGGATTCCCGCCATGCTCACATCCCTGAGCTCAGGTCTCAAACCTTCCAAAACCTTTCCACTTTCGTGGTTTCGGTACTTACCATATGCTCGCGAACTGGATAAGCTGCTCAATTTTTACGGAGGTAGTACATACTTGATCATGGCCCCCTGCTTCAATCGTATAAATTCATTCATTTTCATTACTCTAATAGGGCCGTGAAATACTTGTTCGAAAATTTCCTTAAACCTCTCCCAGTCATTAGGTAATGTCTTCAATACTTTTCACAAGTGTCCCACCAGTGTCCAAGACTTTGCCACGTAGCATGAAGGATGCGCGTAGAACCTTTTCCACCTCGGGGATTCTACTATATTAGAAACATATTATCCAAGGTTCTCAACCAATCCTCTCCGCGACCAATGGATCGAGTGGCATCCTCGAAGATAGGAGGATTTAGTTTTCGAAACCGCCACAAACTAAGTCAACATGTTCTCGTAGGTGTGGTCGATGCACATCTTCATGTTGCCTATCTGTATCCCTTTGTTGGATGAGTTGTTGGATTTGTTGGGCACGCTCAACCAAATGCGCAAACGAGCTATAACATTATCTCGATCAACACAAGAATCGGTCTTTGTCGGCTCAGAGTTCTTTCTCTACCACTACTCTCACCCTCATTCCCGCCATATCTATTTATTCACACTAATAATTCTACATCACATGACCAATATAGTTCATGATGAGAAATAAGCACAAACAAAATTTACATAAACACTTACCGGAGCAGTAGCTCTCCAAATTCCGAGCGCGTGTACATAGACAACACAGGAGGCAAACCGTGCTCTGATACCACTCTGACCACGACCCCAATTTTCACAACTAGACACAATATGAACTTAAACATAAACAACCTCGTGTAACCCTGCTAATTATTTTTCAAACATAATAATGACATAACATTATACGCGTACTCCAAACATAACATGTTCACATTCATACTAGTTCTTAACAAGCCCTAATCCACAACACACACCATTACATGCTTGTTTATACTATACATATCCAAACAGGCGTAATATACAATGGCAAAAGCAAAATAAGCCGCTGCTCTACGCTGACAGTCGTCATCTATGTACACTACTCAAAACCCTGCAAGAGTGCCTGACTTGTCCGATTCCTCATCGGTAATCATCGGATTACCTACAATGCATAAAGCGGGTAAGATATAAATCTCGATGAAGCGTAAAATTATGCATGATATGGTGTTTAGTTCGAAAACCTTCCAATGCACAATGCACTCTCTTTAAAATCATCAATTTATTTATGAAACACTCGTTAGAGGCCCTGACTCACTACTATGCACCGCACACGAGCATTAAGCTCAATTCATTTATATTTAAGTGGCCACTATATGTATGACCTCGGACGTGAGGCTCATCCTCTTGTGGCCACCAAGGGAATCCCCCCATCGCGCCCTCATGACCACCAAGAAGTTATCCTCCACGCGCGACCCACACCGTTGAGGATCCCACCTCTAACGGCCTAGCGAGGTCCATCACCAAACTGACCCCCTGTCCGTTCGAAGTCCCCTCCGAAAATATGCACACACCATAGCATATGAGACGGTGGCCTACTCTAGGTAGCATACGCGGAATCTCGCTGAAGTCGCTTAACTCCTAGGTCGCCCTGCCGCCCTCGGTGCATAATGTGGTCGAAACACACCATTTGATAAAATATTTTCATATTAATGCATGATATGCATGATGCAATGCATATACACACAGAGAAAAACCACATGCTCAAAAACACCCTTTTCACTTCTGCAATATCATGGAATTCACAAATTCCTTTCACGATAATCTCGAACTCACAGTTCAATTCACAATACTCACCGAACTCACGAGGTTCATTCCACTTCGTATATGGAGCTCACAGACTCCTTTCACAATAATAATTAAATGCCAATCAAATATCATAATTAACATAATATACATATCACCAATTAAGCATAAATACTTCACGAAATATTATATTTATGCATTGTAGGTCACAAATGAATTTCTACTTACCTCAAGTCCGCAAAAAACGTCGATAAATCAAACCCTTAAACCCTTCTATCACCTTTCCACTATCAAATAAGAATAAATATTAACGGTTTGAGGACAGGGTTTCGCTCTACTGCGTTGCGAGCTTCAAAAGCGGTATAAAATTTATCAATTAGCAGTCTAATACTTACCAAAACACTTGAGCTCGCCGACACACGATCGTCTTTCTCTCTCTCTCTCTCTCTTTCTACGCCTAATTTTCTTTCTTTCTCTTGCTGCGTGCGTGTGTATATGACTTCCAGGTTTTTAAGAAAACTAAGATGGATAAGCTATCCCTCTTAACATATATATCTAATAGTTTTGGGAATATTCCACCGCCTTACTGCTTTCTTCACGAGGTAAGTTTACTATCTTATTTATCTTCTATATTATTTATTTTATTATTTTACTTATTTTACTAGTTTACTAAACTAACATACTACACACGCATATATATGCACACACTACAATCATATTATATATATATATATATATATATATATATAATTAATAAAACAATTAATATTATAATACTAATTTAATTAATACCACTAATAATTATATTATTTGTATTAGTACTCAAACACCATGAAAATCTCAATAACTTATAAATTAATTTTCTCACCACTTAACATATAGAGACATATGCAATTAATTCAATATTTCAAAGCACAATAAAATGATGCAAGATAAAATAATTAAAAAAATCACAAGTAGCACATAATTAATTAAAATCCACTCAATGCATGAAATATATTGGCCAATGAGTCGTGAGAGTCTCGGGTATCACAAAGATAAGACATCATTTTATAAGGGATTTAGTAGAGAAAAATATTGTTAAGTTAGAGTATGTACCACCGAAAATCAATTTGGGATATTTTCACTAAAGCTCTTGACCATGAGAGATTCTCATTCTGAGGAAATCTCTTGGTATGTGCACTATCTAAATAAAGTTAGATAGATGTTGTTACAAATGTTGTAACATATGTGACAACATCACGGGTACAAGGTGTAATTTGGTTAATTTTGGACTTTTCTTGATTAATTAATTCCTCCAAAATGAATTTGAATAATAATTATGTTGTATAGATATAAAGAGGTCTCACACTTCTCAAATGCAATTGAAAAAAAAAAATTCGAAAGAAAAAGCACTCAAGATGTACTAATTCACCGAGTAACTATGGAGCACGGAGTTCGCTACTACGATGTCTTCTTTTCAAAAGGCGATTAGTAATATATCAATATGCTCACAAATCCATTGAATAACTATGGGGCACGGAGTTCGCGACTACGATGCACTCTTTTTGAAAAGATGGATCAATGTGTGATTAAAAGTTCTAGAAAAACTGAAAAATGATTTATTTGCAACATTGGAAAATTTTTCTAAGGAAAAACCAGTGTTGAAGTGTGTGTTCCAATTTTGAGTACAATATCGGGGAAGTTTCAATTTATTTTGATTTGTGTAATTAATTAATTATGTTTAAGTTCTTAATTTGACTAGGTCATACACTAATCCCACTACTACCTTAATTTAGATAATGTCGTGTGGTTTTTAATTATATTAATTAATTTGAATTTTTCTGGAAGTTTTTTTTTACCCATGATTTTATTACTTATATTTAGGAGATCATGGATTTAATGTTTTAAACCACCTAGGTTCTAATTTATTCCAGAATTTTCTTTGTGGGTCTATACAAATAAGCTGTTACTTTATTGTTTCTCTATATATTTCTCGAATTTAATGTTGTTCTAAATATTAAAGCATAGTAGTGATCACTTGTTCATCATTTTTTTCGAAATTTTGCATAAGTGTTCAGCTTTTATCTTCATTTGTCAACTTAAATTGAATATTTTAATACTCTATTTAAGTGAAAATGGTTGGAAACCTAAAGGATTCCCACATTCAAATTTCTCTCTCAAACGAAACCTCACCAAACTCACAATCAAACCTCAATCTGCTCATTGAAATGGCCACAAACCCTAATATTGCATTGTTCTTTGAATCATCCACTACCACATCACCTCCTATGCCTTTGATCGATGCTTACCCTCCGAACATTCACATACCCATCAAGCATCGAGCGCACAGGCTGAAACCATCGCTCAAAACCTTGCCCAAAACTGAAATGGGCACCAAGCATTCCTGAGCTCACAATCGGCTCACTAACGGTTGATGTGTCTCAATATCTTGCCACTCAAACTGACCCTACTCTTACACCTACTCCCGTTCCTAAAAACCCTCAATCATCCACCTTTGTAGAAGTCGACGTTGCTGCAATTGCTGCAGAGTATCTTGGCGAGGGGACACCACAATGGAGGATGCACCCATCGTTGAAACCAGCGAAAGGGAAGAGCCCACTTGCCGAGGAGGAGAACATTTTTAGCACACCGACTCATCAATATTAGAGGACTCGGAACCGATGGAGCTTGCGGCTCTTGTTAAGGCCGCAAAGGGGAAAAAGGAAGAGAAGCCCTCCATCGGTTGGTCCAAAACCAAGGAGGAGATCGGGATGTGTATTTACGAGGGTTGATTACTCAATCATCAAGGAAAAAGAAGCCTACTATGGGTTCGATTGCAAATGAACCGATTAAGGTATTACGTGACTCGGATTACGAAAATGCGATGATGGTGACTCACATGAGAATGTACCACCGATTGAGCTGAAAATGAGGCAAGAAAGGCGATCTAAGAAAAAGCAGATAGTGTTGTACCCGATCTTTGGAACAAGTGTAGCGGCACCTAATCCAGATGACAACAAAGTGATGACTTTGAGGAGAAATCAAGCAAAGAATCGATCATTCCGAAAAAGAAGGTATTGATTCAAATTCATGTTGGTGATGAAAATGATAGTGAACTTGAGGAGTCTAGTGATGATTCGGATCTTTAAACCGTTGATCAAAAAGTTACTAGGTTGAGTAATAGGAAATTGTTGATTGAAAGAAAGATTGATGTTGCTGAGTTTGAGTCTAAGGGGTTGGTAAGATACTTAGAAGAAAGAAGTTTGATGCATCTTTATTACGTTTGTTGATTCTTTTGTGACTAATTGGGTTTATGAGTTCTATGCAAGTTTGAAAAAGGAACATGGAAGAAGAAATTCTCATTGAGTACGAGTCTGTAAACTTTAAGGGGAGAGATGTTCCATTCACACTGAGCCGATCAATTCTTTCCTCCATATTGATCACATGGATGAAGAAAATATACCTCCTATGGATGAGGTAATTCAAACTTTGACTGGTGGTACAATAATTAGGTGGCAGACACATGCTTGCTGCTCACTTGACATCTCTATATTCGATTATTCATAAGTTGATTGTGTATAATTGGATCCCTTCTACAAATTCGACCAAAGTGACTAAGGACCAGGCTATATTGATGTTTAGAATTGGTGTTATGAGAAGATTTAATTTGGGATGGTGATTTTCCATCACTTGATGAAGTTTGCTTTGGGAATATTTCGAGAAAGGGAACCTTCCTTACCCGAATTTGATTTATGACTACTTGAGGAGTCATGGTTTTCAACCTAGCGAAATGAGTTGTTGAGGGGAGGGTTACTTTGATGAATATCTCACCTGTTTTGCGAAGTGGAAACAGGGTAATTGATTTGCCTATACCGAGATCCACGATGTCAAGAGGCCGCCGCTCCCGATGCCGCACAAAAGCGTTGTTCCCGATCCTGTTCCAAATGTTGTCCCGAGATCTTTGCTCCACATGCTTTGTTCCACATGCTTTGCTCCACATGCTTTGTTCCACATGCTTTGCTCCACAAAATCCTAACTATCCTGCTGGTTTTATGAACTTTAATGAAAATTTTATTCGCGAGCAATTGGAGGTTTTGCGGGAATCAATCAATGAACTTCAATTTTTGAAGGATTATTGGTTAAGGTTACTTTTCGCTACCACGGGGAGTACCAAATTGCTGCTTGTGCTCGTGGTGTTGTAATCGAGGAGATTTCTGTTCTTTGATGCAAATCTTGGTGGAGATGGTAATGCGGTGGACACGATGTTGATGTTCTTCTTGATGTTGTTGCAAACTTTGCAACAATGGAACTTCTTTGATGAAGATGAAGATGTTGCTGACCTTTATGATGATTTACTGAGATCGAGATGACACGATGATGAGCTACTTCACGGGGAGATTTGTGATAGGGAGCTGTGTGCACGTCCTTCCCTTACACTTAATCATTTTCCTTAGTAAATCAGTTTGATACTTTATTTCTAAGGCTCGATACTATTTTCGTTTCACAGGAGCTCACGATCTTGTTATCTTTACTTAGGTTCATGTGTTTGAAGCATTGCTCGATAATGATTTCATGTTCTAGCTAATGCTCTGCATGCTTGATTCTATGTTTTGATTAGATAATGATGCTAATTTGTTTTTGTTTAAACCTTAATGGTTTATTTTGTTTGAGTAAGTTAACTTTGAGTTACTTATTCTATTTTTACTAGTTTGACTAGTTTGCTACAACATGTTTTGGCTTCTTTGAGTGTATGCTACAGATGAGATTGTCATACATACAATCTTGACTTATATATACTTTGATATGTATACATCGGGTGTGTTGTAGCAAAAAGGTCAAATTGGGGAGATTGTTGATGTCGCATGTGATGTTATCACATATTACGCTACATCGAGAATTTGACCCTTTCTTTCTTCATATAACTAACTTTTATTCTCTAATAGTTCAATGTTGTAGTAGATGTTGTGACATTGCGGGTTGAAGATTTAGAACGTTGCAAGGATCTGGAATGAAGACTTAGTCAAATGTTGTCGTGGATGCTGTAACATCGAGTGCAACATTGAGGATGGATTCCAGAATCTTCTACAAGGATCCAGTTCAAGACTAATTTCAGAGAGATTTAGAAGGACCTAGATCATGCGGTTGCGGGAGTAAAGCCACGAAATTTACTACCTACATGGATGGTTAAGTGAGAGAATTAAGGGGAAGTTATTTTGGAGTTTTTCTAGATCCATCTACAAGGATCTATGGTTGAAGACGAGGACATCTATAAATAGAAGACCGAGGACTTCGGCAATGGCAAGGAATATCCAAATATCAATTGTTGAGTGCGTTAGTGCATCCAAGAGATAGGGCCGTTATTCCACCTTTACGTTGCTACTTGTGCATGTTACTTCGTTTAGCAACATAGGTATCTTGAAGTGTCATTAAGCGTAGATGTCTTTGATACTTTGATTTACTTTTGATGGTGTAATATTTTGTAATACTACGCTTAGCCGTTTAAGAGTCAATAGGTGATATTGAGTCTTTATTTACATTGTAAAGGTTCTGTCTTGGAAACTCTTTACACAAACTTTTGTATGCACTCGAATTAGTGAAACATTTCGCCGATAGGCATCATAGATTTTAATTAACAAGTCTATGAAAAATTTACTCCTTTGCATCATAGACTTTAGATGTTGTAGTGCATGCCATTAAATTCAGTACAACATCGATGCTTTTACACTACACGCACACTTTCAATCGATCAAATGTCAAATCAATAAATCTAATGTAATATTAACTAATCTTGTAAAGAAAATATATAAATCCAAGAATTTCAAGCAATGAACCAATAATCTTTAAAATCGAAATTATACATTACTGGGAAAATACACAAATCCAAGAATTTCAAGCAATGAACCAAGAATCTTTAAAATATGAAATTAACTTAACGAATTAGGTGATTAATCAAAATCAAAATAAAAAAGGATAATTACCTAAGACCCACGTCCTGAAATCTCTTCTCCTAAAAATTTTTCATGGGTTCGATCAAATTTTGCCTCTCAAGTTGTATTATCTATTTGTATATGATGAGTTTGTATACTCACCGTCATCAAAAGTTAATCAAAATCTATCAAATTAAACACATTACACCCGAGTAGTACATTTTGTATAGAATAGTCGAGACTTTGTTGTGTTCATTGATATATTGAAATAATTGATCTTTTATTTACAATAAAATTATAGTGTTTTCTCGCATTTTGTAACATATTAGGAGTATAAAATATAATAAAATCAAAATATCTCCTCACATTTCATAACATATTAGGCATAAAATACAATAAATTGTAATGTCTATTCATATTCCGTAACATATGAGGTATAAATTTATATTGCATTTCTTATTATTGTACCCATGACGTAAGTAGGGTGACATACGTGTCACTACATGGGAGTTGCTATTCTCCTTTATATATATATATATATATATATATATATATATATAAATGCTCTTGACCATTCCAGATTATCATAACTTGATTTTCCTAACAATCTCAATAGCGAGAGACAAATAAGCAAAAAGTTATTTATTTCCTTCTGTTATGCAACTTAAAAATTCTTCCTGCCCGAGATATTTTACGTAATCAAATAAAAGAACAGAAATGCACTCATATATATCACGGGAGAAACTCTTCGATTAACTAACTACTCATCTACAGATGAAAAATCATGATATTTTAGTGTACTTATTATCAATACAAAATATATAAATGACAACATTTAAAAATACGCAATAATAATGCTAATTAATTGCGGTATTATATACTATCTATAAAAATATATACATATTTCAATTATTGATGAAAGGATAGTTAAAAAGATTAAATACACGAATTCGATACCTCAATTTTGGAACAGTGAAGGCCGATGATGCTTTGGGAGTCGAAAGAGATTCGTAATTGGTAGAACAATGGTGCTTATAACGTGTTGTAATAATAAAGAACGAGAAGAACACAAATTTGTTTACCCAATTCGTCAAGAATGACTACGTATGAGGGCAAACCAAGCTAGAAGGTTTTTCACAATATTTCTTATTGCGTGTAACGATACAATAGTGAAAGATGTATAAATAAAAGAGAAATTGAGATGTAGCCCTAAAAGCCTGCATCTTGACCCATTAAATATATTTTCTTACAAGTAATGTCCATAATTATAATATATTCACAATATTCTCAGACTATCTATATAATCTGTATATATCACCTGTTGTGACATGAGAATAAGCAAGGGATAATGCTCGCAACTCGCCGAACCACGCGAGCATCTTTATTGGCTCGGCGAGCATCACACCGGTCCCACCGAGCACATTCCCGTATCTCGCGGGAAGGTCCGATCAAGCGAAGACTCCCGGCCAAGACCGAGGAGCAACCAGCCTGAGACAAGATCTTTCCCAAAGAGGAAAGATATCCGGAGACAGAGCGCGGTCGAAGACGCCATGCCCTAAAAAGGGAAAAGATCTCACCGCCACAGAGATCCCGGCAACTATGCCACGTGGAAGACGCCGAGAGGGCTAAACGTCTCGCTCGTCCGTATAGTACTTCCATAGGCGCATTTAATTATGTACCTTTACATTAAATGCACCCGATTCTATGAGATTTATGAGCCGTCATTCGGCATGTATAAATAAGACCTACAAGGCACAATAACGGGGATCGAAAAATATCCAACTTTAAGCACAGGACTCACCCTCCCAAAGAAATCCTAGCCAATTTTGGTCAAAAATTAAGAAGGCTCCTCGGCTCCTCGCGATGATGCGTACGTGCGAAGTGCAAAGTGCGCCTCTAAAGCGCCCAATGCGACTAAGTGCGGCGTGCGCGTGCCGTGCCCGCGCCCGTGCGAGTGCGGGGTGCGATTAATGGACTTTTGGGTTAGCCCTTCGGGCTAACCATAGCACCACCATCATATTGACTTTAGTCAATTTAATATAAGACTCACAAGTCTACTTATATGGAAGGAAAAACTTTCCTAATTTTCCTATGTGGGATAAGGAAACTTATTTCCTTCTTCCCCACATTTCAACTCTTCAATTCCAATTAAATTAAGTAATAAATTGCTAACTTCAAGTATTAATATCTCATTCACCCGAAATTGGTTTTGAGCAAATCAATACATTAAATTCATCTACTTGACGTAGATTATGAATTTGCAATTTATTTCCATTTTCCACAAATGAATTTTCACAATAAATTTGGTCAAACTTGGGTCAACACCCAAGTTCCAAACCAATTTCCAACACAAACACACCAGAGAGGCCCTCACAGAGGGACTCCGACACTCAAATCGGTGATCGGAAAGAATATGAATGGAGGGCCCTCAATACCACCATTAAGGGACCTCTTGGAGCTAATAGAAACTAGTTGACTAAGTGATAGTAGAGATAGAATAATGTGCTCAAAGTGTGATAAGTAGATAAGTGAATTCGTACATTTTTCTCCTTACCGATCATACATAAATAATACCTAAAAAATAACGGTTATCACCACCCTCCGATGAAGCTCTCCACTCTTCATCGTGCTCCTCCCATGCTACGTCCTTTTCCCACGTCTCATTTCTCTTTTCCGGAATAACCGCTTCTAGATCTTTCTCAATACTCTTTATTGGCTCTGTTTGGTAGGTCTTTTCTTGCTTATCGGCTAATCCTTGTTTTGCGGGTTTATTGCCAACCGCCAACACCTTTTCGAGAAGATTATCCTAATCGCCTACCTTATCCTCACGGATCTGAGCCCATATCGGGGTTCCGGGCTTGGCCCATGTCGTTCCTTCCTCTGGGCCTTTTATTGGACTCTCGCTAACTATTTGGCCCTTTAATCTCATACGTGGCTATTCCGGCCCATGACATATTTATGCCACATCAAGTATATTTTATTATTTTTATATTCCTTCCTTGTATTCATTTGACAATTATTTACTAATTTATCACTTCATTAAAATTATTTTGAGTTGATGTGATTTATATATTTGTTAATAAAAATAATTAAATATAATTATAGAAAATTAAATTATTGACTATTTATAGTAAATATTATTTAGTATGAAAGATTAGATTTGTGTAATATTTCTTAATAAATTGCACATCTCGTATAAAATTTTAGGACGGTTTAAAATTTTAAATTTCAAACATAGATTTCGTATAATGAGTTTAATGATTAAATAACATAAAATTTTTCAAAAATTTTGTATTAAAGAGATACATTAATATATAATTATCAGTATTTATAATTATAAAATTACAACCATTCAAAATAAATTCAATCAATACATTTATTAGTCTCATAACAAATTGAAACAAAGTCTCGAATGAAATAAATATAATAAAAAAATAAAAATTAAATATCCTCCATAATCTTCTAAATATTTGATTGTCCCTCATGTTCATTGTAATCAATCTTCTTCGATATGAAATCATTAAATTATAGGAACACCAATGAAGAATAATAAAGGTATAAATCAACCGAAGATGAATGAACGAATCTCATAATATATCTGCAAATAATACATCATATAATCTGCAATAAAAGCATAAACACGAAAAAAAGAGATTATTATTTTAATGAATGACAACATAAAATGAAAGAAGAAGAGAAGAATAAATTTAGGGTTTGTAGTGAAAATCAAATGACTGATTATGAATTTATAGAAAATATGAATGAGATGAATGATTAATATTAAAAGTTACGAATAAATGGTTGAGGTCAATCTTAAAATTTAAATGAATGAGAGGGAATGATTTTGAAATTTAAGAATGTGGCTTTGCCATATAAACTTTGTTATGTTTAATTAGTTTAATAAGGTTATAGACAAATATAGTCTTATATATAGATATAGATATATGTCATAAAAAATATTTATTTGGAGACGAGAAATGACAAATTAAACTCCATATATATGGAGTTATATTATATATTTATAGGGACAATATATTATAGTGGATTTTTTTAATACGTTACTATTTGCATCCAACTATGCTTCTACTTATGCATAACTAAGTAAAAAAATAAAAATTATAAAAGTACAATTATACTCTTACAAAAATATCTAGACATCTAATCGTAATTATCTATAATATATTAAAAAATGACTTAGAGTTGTAAATCATTTTTTGACTTTTTTACCCTCTAATGTTTTGTTTGGTATATTTCGTCCCTACAGCTTTTATTTTACATTTTATTTGTTTAGTTATCACTCCCCATATAAAAATCATTGTTTTCTCTCTCTTCACCATTCTTTTTCCCTCGGTCCTTAGCCGTCTTACGGAGCCGATGTGATGTCCTCGCTTCACACCGACATAAAAGCAACAGACTACCCCAAATGATCGGTCTCTCCTTCGCCGCCTCTTCGTCCCTGTTCTTTGCCTCTTTGCACTCCGTCCTCGGCCTCTGCACCATCTATTTCTTGCTCCTTGTGTATTTGTATAGGTATCAACAGATCTGGAATTTTGGTGCAAAGTATGCGTAAGTTGATGCAACACACTCTCATAATTAAACGGTAAGAATTCACGTTCCACATTAGAAATTTAGACCAAGAAGCGACCCGAGGCTTACCATAACGACAATGAGTCACTTTCGGTGTTGCCACCAAGACAAGGCCCGCCCGCGAAGGCGACTCGCCACCAAGGGGACGCGGCGATCATTTGGTACACTCTTATGTTATGGGGCCACAACTTAAAAAACAAAAGAAAATAAAAATGTAAAATATTTCATTTTAAATGTGGGGCCACAATTTAAAAAAAACAAATAAAATGTTAAGCTTTATAAGGATGCTTGGAATAACAAATACTTTGTAGTTAAACAATTAAGACTATTTCTTGAAACAATTAATATTATTTACTTTTTTCCTTCATCACCCCTCTGTAGTACAACACCTAAATATGCAATTTTGATAAAAAAATATATTATCTATCACCGCTTATAGTGAAAATAACGAGCAACGCACGTGCTAAAATCTAGTTCACAAAAACATCAACATCATTCATTTTAGTAGTCAATATATAAGATCATAAATGAAACGACCCATAACATTAAAGATGTGCTAGGCCGCTTGTAATGGGACCTTAACTATTCAACATTGATGTGGCAATTTAATTAATTAATTAAAGTCAGAAAGTAATTACCTCAACACTCAAAAGTGATGATATATTGTGATTTGTAGTGGTGTATTAATAATAGATTATGTTATATTATGGTCGTGTATTATAATAATAGATGATGGTGGAGATTTTGACGGCGGTATGCGAGTCTGCTTTCCTTGCGTAGCACTATGGACGGTTCTCTGTGGGACCTCTTCGCCATGAGAGCATTTCGAGTTCCAGTACGAGCTAGGCCTACGATGCAGCTCATTCCTATCTGATGGGTTCCTTCCCAGCGGGTTGGAATAAGGCAAATGTGGATGGAGATGTCTCGGTGTCTCCAGATAGTATTCATGCATGGGTGGTTTCAAAAATTTTAGAGGTTTCTTTATTGTTGTTTTCTTGGCCATGGCAAATTGGGGATAACCCTAGAGGCAGAGATTACATTGACCTTACTTGATATTAGGTTTGCCCACCCTCAAGTCTCAAGGTTGGACCCAGGTATGGATTGAGTCACATTTTGTTCTTGCAGTACGAACTTTTGGAGAGGATTCCAAAAGTTCCATGGAGATTTCAGGGTCTTTGAAGTCAAGCAGTGCACATTGCTAGACAGATGACGATCAAATATTGTTGGTCCCTAAATTGAGTGATTTAAAGAGTTTAAGCAGATCTTCTAGAGATAATTTAGAAGGGGGTTGAATAGATTATCTAATGCTCCATTTGGATGGAGTCATTTGAAATCAAGGAATTTAAGGATAATACAACATACATTTACAAATTAAAATGGAGAAAAACTAAATGAATGGATTTGGTTTACACAAATATTACTTATAAATGGGAGGATTTCAAATACCCAACAAAACCTAGTCATTTGAAATCCTCTCACTTCTCCCACTTGTGCTTAATATTTGAGTGAATCAAATCCATTCATTTAGCTTTTCTCCATTTTAGTTTGTGTGAATGCATGTATATTATCCTCAAATCCCTTGATTTCAAATTCACTCCATCCGAATAGAGCCTAAATTTCTTCAAAAATTCAGATTTTCAATTCAAACTTAACTTCTTAAACCAATCAAAGTAGACCGCGGAAACAAGTTTATACTCAATCTATAAGACTGGATCTAAAGCAATCAAGAGAATTTTAACCAATTAACAAATAATCAATAGGAATTATGTAAAGAACACATGATTTATAGTGGTTCGGATCAAAAGATCCTACATCCCCTCTCCTTCTTCAATCTTGAAGAAGGGTCTCTTCCTTCTCACTTACTGTCTTACATACCGTCGATTACAAAGTACAACTTGAGACTCTCTTCGTCTCTAATTCTCCTTTAAACTATCAATCTATCTATCGGATCTACGTTTACGGTGCAGATTGTGATTTGAAGGTTTACGTAAAGTGTTATTCAAACACTTAGAAAATATTATGAAAAAGTTTCGAAAATAGTGAGTGCTCTAGATAATGTGAGTTTGAAAATGAGTGCAAAAAGTTCTTCTAAAAACTATGTTAAGTCCTATTTATAAAGTCAGAAGACGGTTAGTTTGTTGTAACAAACTTGTAATCGCTTAATAAACTTATCTTTAAAATCTTCTTGATTTCATGATCTTGAGTTAGTCGTCTGCCTTTAACTTGGTGAAAACACGCTTTTCTTATTCTACTCACCGGCTTTGACCTCGTCTTGAGCTCTTCATTAATCTCTCAAACAGATGACTTCTTCAAGACTTTCTTCGATGACCTCCAAGTTCCTCGACCTAAGGTGACTTATCCCATCTCACCTAGTCTAAACGAGCTTACTAGTGAAATGTATTACATCGCCTAATCTATACATATTCGAGTTGGTCATCCTATATACATGAGCTTATCTATCCTATATGTTTTAACTTATTCAAAATTAAGAACCCGATCTAACAATTATCCCATTTTTATGAAGTTAAAACTACAAGAAAGAAACAAACTCACACTGGTATTAGTCAAGGTTATTCAAGATAAGCTAGTCAATCGATTAGGCACATAAGCAACTCCTTAATCGATAGATTCACATAAGAGCACTTACTCATACTTCAATGAATTTTCAAAACTTTAAAAAAATTTAATACTTAAGTAAATTTTTAATACTTGCACTACAAAAAATACATTTTGGCGAGGGCAAGGGGGTTGGCGAGGAAACTTGCCCTCTCTAAAAACATCCTCGTTAACTCATCCTCGGCCCGCCTCGCTAGCTAACGAGGGCAGCTGCCTCGCTAATTGGCGAGGACCGTTGGCGAGGGCAGAATTGGCGAGGATTTCGCGAGGGCCACCGGGCGAGGGAATCGGCGAGGGCTAGCCGGGCGAGGGCAGCCCCTCGCCTCGCCCTCGCTAACTTTAAACCTAATAAAAATGCGGCCAGGGGGTATCGAACCCACGCCGGCCGCGGCCGGGCCGGGGGCGCGATTTTAATCGCGTGAAGCGGGTTTCGAACTCCGCAACCTCCGAGAGAATAGAAAGAGAGTCTTAGGCGCTTTACCGTTTGGGCAAAACTAATCATTCGATATGATTTTGCTTTTAAATATATTAATATCATATTATATTCAATATTTTATATATTTAATTTATAATTTTTATTCAATTAAATTGGTATACTATATTTACTATATATATTATCATTTAATAATTATTAATATTGTATACTATATATATTCATTATACATATTATCATTTATTATTGTTATTATTATTATAACATATATATATATATATATATATATATATATATATATAATTATTATCATGTTTATAATTATTATTATTATTATCAAATATATATTCTATTAAATTGTATACTATATTTACTATACATATTGTCATTTAATAATTATCAATATTGTTTGTATATATTCAATTAAATTGTATACTTGTATATATTCATTATACATATTATCATTTATTATTGTTATTATTATTATAACATATATATATATATATAATTATTATCATGTTTATAATAATTATTATTATTATTATAAAATATATATTCTATTAAATTGTATACTATATTTACTATATATTCACTATATACATATATTATCATTTATTATTAATGTTATTATTATTATAACACATATATATATATATATATATTATCATGTTTATAATTATTATTATTATTATCACATATATATTCAATTAAATTTTCAACAATATTATCATGTGTATAAATATGTACTCTTGAACAATTAAAATTAACACTTTAAATAATTAAAATTCATCATCTTAATTAATTAAAATTCATACTCGTAAACATTTAAAATTCATAAATTCTTAATTAACATTCGAATAATTCATGAAGTTCTGATCACAAAAATAATGAATTCGGCCGCCTAGAACCCCGGGACCCATGGGATGACCGATCGTAACCACTCGAACCGGTTGGGGGAATACCACCACCGTGTAAGGAATCCTACATCCCTGCATCCCCTACAACAGCTCCTGGATTTGACGTTGCATGTTTGCCGTCAACTCCTCTCTCAAAGTCTGTCTCTCTTCGCTCCATCTCATCCCGCACCCTCTCACGCTCCTCTTGGAGCAAATGCCGACATCGATCAGTTGGTTGTAGGTGCCAATAGGAGGAGTACTTACCCAGGTGACCAAGACCCCGAACCCTCCCGTGTTGTTTTCCAACGGAATTGACATAGATCTAGGATAAGTCGAGTTGGGGTTCTGAGCTCGACCCCTTAGAGGGCCGAGGCATCCTGGGAGGCCACCTCTTGTACTTTTTGTGCATAAATATTTTCACAATTAAAATTTTAGATTACAAAAATAGACATATAATATATATATATATATATATATATATATATATATATAAATTATTACATAATATAAAAATGAAAATACTTAGGTGTACTCCCCTTCACCATAGTAGTGGTAATGCTCCACTATGTCTCGGTCGATGGCGGACCGTCCTTTCGTCCTCTCCCGTATTTATTTAATTAGAACAACATGCTTAATTAAAATATCAAACTAGCATTAAAAATTACTTACAAAGTTATAGGCAAACTCACTTCCCACGGGATCTCGCCCCGGCGTGAGATGCCGTGCCAGGGCCTCCAGGGCTCCGATCGATTCTTCTTACACTGCTCGCTCTTTGCCTTCACCTCTTCTCTATCCCAATACTCGGCGAAGGCATCGAAAATGGCTTCATCCCATCCAGGCCTCTTCTTCTTGGTGACCCACAACGTTTTCATGTTGTTCAAAGATATCGGTGTATCTTTCTGCCGCTCTACGAACGAACAGCTCATACACCTCCATTGAGTTCGTAACGGCGGGGTCCCACCTAGTCACTCTCTACCAAACAAAATATTATTGTACTCGATAAGCGTTAAAGTTTATAAATTAATCAAAATTAAATAGCGAATAACAAAATATAATGTACCCGAAATGACTCCCGGTATGCTGCCCTCTTAGGAGATATCATCCGGAAAGTGAATGCACCAAGCTCCATATGCCGATACATTATCTCTCGAGTAGTCTTGGATACCATATTCGATGGCATCAACCTGCAAAAAGGGAATAAACACGCGAAAATAATAGACATATAAATATAACACGCTTTATTATTCACAAATATTTAACATACGTGCCCCCAGATCCATATATCTAGGATCTTCCCCACATGTAGCCGGAGTTGAGCCGGAGCCGGATGGTCCTCATAAGACTCGAGCCGCAGCCTCTTCTTCTTCATCCCGCTGAATAATCGGTACCGCATCGGTACCCTGGTATCTCGACCCTGGACCCAGATGGTCCCTCGACCCGCACGGTCCCCTCGATCCAAACGGGCCTCGACCCTCTTGTCACTTTTCGGTACCCCACCCAATTAATTTCTTGTAGTATCGTAAAATTTCTTGGGCACTAGATTTTCTCGGAGGGCAAATCTCACTAATCAAGTCAACTATTTGATTATAACCCCTTTCTACGCTTTGTTCTCGCTTTAATGTTTAAAAGATGGGCATTGAATGACAATGAGAATGAGACTGCAACCAGGATACGAGATCCTGATCCATTTGCCTGAAGCATGTCAAAAATGTGCGGCATGCCGATTAGGAGGTTCCTCACTAAGGGGCTCTTCTTCCACATTTTGGAAACTAATGTTAGGACCGAGTTAAGCCCATCATCATATTATGGTATGAGCTAGATCTTTGCAGTTGTCGCCAACTCTATATGAAGTCGACGCCACGATCATAGTTTCGGCGTGGTATAGAATTCCAATTTTGCTCACCGTGTAAAATCCAATTGTGATAATTAGACATAAACCCATGCCTAAACAAATGTGATTTCACGTCAATGGGTTCTCTAAAACTCTGGTTCCTACATTTGAATTTTGAGCAATGACACCTAATCTTTCCTCCACTCATCCAATCCGGTTACTAGTAGCGAATTCTATAAACGATTCAAGTCCACTAAGAAATTCGGGAGATATCATGTCATTAATCGTTCTTGGACCATACATCCAACTACGGCTTGAATAATTCATAGAAATCTGTTTGATTAATGAAGATTCAAAATTTAATTAAATCATAATTAATCTTCCAGCTTAATATATTTTTCCTAATATTAATATATATATTTTCTAAAAATTTCGGCGAAGTTTTGTTTTATTATATCGCATTCCCAGTTAATATATCAAGTTAATTTCTAGTGCATCCATTTCCGACTTAATTAAAATTAATTAAGCTCGGAACACACATTCTACAAAGAAATAATATCAAATAATTCATCAACCCTCAACTCCAACATCAACTTGAATCGAACATCGATTCAATTTTCAAAATTAATATAATTGAACTATCATGCAAAAATTTGATCGAACATCGATCATCATACATATAAATTATTATATCATTCATGCAAAATAATTTTAAACCAAATAATTATTATAATTAAATTAAAAGCATCTTTAAATAATTAATTTAAAAAATAATACTTACGGTGATAGTGATGGCGTGTAGTGTATGAAATTAGACGACCGGATCAAATCTTTTTCAATTTGCGTACACACCTACAAATATATAAATTATAGCAATTAAATTGAAATTATAATAATATTTAAAAATATTTAATTGCTAGCATACATATTAATTAATTAACTCTAAATAATTAATAATCTTATACTACTAATTATTCCTAAATAATTACTAATAATTAAAATACACATAACAATTACACAAATTTACATTAAATAATTACTCAATCAATACTTATAACAAAAAAATTACACAAATACATGCATATGAAAAATAATTAATTAACTCTAAATAATTAATAATCTTATACTAAAAAAATTTAATTATATAACATACATACTAATTAATTACTACAAATTACTAATAATGAATATATATAATATACATACTAATTACTACAAATTAATCTTATACTAATTACTATAAATTAATCTTATATTAATCCTAAATAATTACTAATAATTAAAATACACATAACAATTACATAAATTAACACTAAATAATTAAGCAATCAATACATGCATGTATATATATATATATATATATATATATATATATATATATATATATATATATATATATATATATATATAAAATAACAACAAAATTACACAAATATGCATACGAAAAAAATACAAAATTTACCCACTAAAATAACAACAAAATTAACCGATTAAATCATAAAAACTTACCGTAGAAATGTTCCTAGGAATGAGTACAACAAAGTCCAACTAGTGGGTGGTCCAATTTCGGGCGGCGGAGGCGGCGCGGCGCGGCGGTGGGGGAGGAAAAAAGTGGATCTGCGTGGGGAGAAAAGAAGCTGCTGGGCTATATTTAAATTGGACTTGCCGAGGCCCGAGGGGCCCAAGCCCTCGGTAATTTTGGGCTGACGAGGGGGCCACCGCCTCGGTAACATTGGGCTCGGCGAGGGCAACGCGCCCTGGGCTTACCAACGGCCACACCCTCGTTAATTAACGAGGGGCCCACCTCGCTAAAGCCCTCGATAATTAACGAGGCCCAATTCCCTCGCTTAAACCCTCGTTAAATCGGCCCTCGTCTTGGCCTCGGTAATTAACGAAGGCCAAATTAACTGGGCCTTTCTCGTCGATTTACTCTAGGTGAAGTCAAGACCCTTGTTCACCGCCTCGACCTCCTCCTCTCCTTCTCTCCGTAAACCGCTTCTCCCTCATGATCCTTTTGATCCGATCTTGATAAGTTGGAGTAGTCGCCTTCACGTTTCCCCTTTCCTTTGGTAACAACCTTCGAACGGATGTCGGTTTTGAGAGGTTCCTCGGCCGCTACCTTCTTTCCCTTGCCCTTGGCCTCCGATTTTTCAAATTCTTTGAACTCGGCCAAAAGTCATTCGGACTTCTCCTCCTCCTCCTTCATCCTCCTCTCCTCTCCTCTCCTCGTCCTCCCTCAAGGCATCTTCTACCTAGCTTACCCTCAATTGAAGTGCAACCAGCTCATCTCGATTTTACTTTAAGCTCTTCCTTGGCTACCTCCAACTCGGTTGTGCTAGTTTTGAGTTCAGCTCCTTCGTGGCTTCAACATCACCGTGAGGGCTTGCTCGCTTTCTTTCTCCGCCTCATCCCCTTTTTAACTTCATCCCCTACCTCCCTCAGCCTCGTCTCCAAAGCAAGTAACAATGAATACGGAAATCGATTTATCCAATGCTATTTCTTGCACCACCATTTCATTGCCTCGCTTCATCTACTCCTTCCGCTCTTTAACAACCTCCTCCAAATACTTGACTTTATCAACCAACACAAAGTTAGTCAAGATAGATATTTTCTTTGTAATATTTACCTCAATCTCCCGCATGTTGATGATCATCGTCTCATTGACCGCCTCCACTATCTTCTTCGTCTTCCTCTTGACCTCTTAGCGAATGCACTTTCATTTTGCTCTCCGGCTTAGAAAAGATTAAGGAGAAGGCAGAGGTCGGGCTCGAGTTGCTATCGTAATCCTCGGATGAGGAATCGGATAAGGATGCGGTTGGGGCTTCTTTGGGAGTGGAGGAGGGGATGAGGATCTGATTTGGATGTTTTGTAGGATGGGGTTAGGAGTGGAGTCGAGCAGCCTTCTTTTCCAGTGAGGTCGGCTCCTCCATCTCGCCCAACCTCCACCGCTATCCGGGAGGACGGATGCCACCTCCGAAGCAGAGTTGCAGCCTCGGCCACCGCTCCGATTCCTCACCGCGAGGACCCCTCATTGGACAATCCAGAGGACTTGGATCTCCGCCTCTTAGGGGCCTCGTGATCTCCTTCGAGGCCTCCTCTGGAGAGAACCAGATGGGGAAAAGACTTGCTCTTCAAGATCAACCTCTGCAGGGCCTGCCACAGTGCTACTTCTTCTTTTCTTGGGCGGCTCAGCTCAGCGGCGAGGCCTCCTCTGCTGCTGCTAGCCTCTAATCCTCGCCTCGTCGACTCATCATCCGAGTCCGGCATCCCACCCAACTTCTCATCCTTAGACAATAATCCTTTCGTTTGGAGAATTTCTTTGTTCCCACTTTCCATCCACCACTTTGTTCATTCCTTCGATAAGTACGGTGATTTTATTGAATAAATTTACAGTGGTGAGAGTGGACCATTCTCCAGCCACCGGATCATATGCCAGCCTACCCTTCTCCTCCATCAATCTCTTTATCAAGAACTCCACCCAATTAACTCGAACTTGATTGGAGTGAATTGATACATGTTTTTAGGGCCAATTTTAGTGCAAAAAGTGAGCTAAAGTGTGGTTTTTGTGCCTAAATGTGAAAAGTATCACTCTTTTGCCTAAAAGTATTACTTTGTGAGGTTTTGATGTATTTTGCCCGTTTTGCGGGTAAATCGGTGGAATTTTGCCAAACCGAGAGTACCGGAATTTTTAGAATGGAAAGACGAACATACGGGACGAACGGGGTCGGGCCCGAGCCCTCCTCGATAAAAATTCCCTGGTCTCGGGCTGGAGTCGAGGGTGCACAGACCTCGACTCGAGGTTCATGCTTTGGAGGGAAACAATTTCAAAATGGCGGCGAGCTCGACTCGAGGAGGAGCCTCGAGTCGAGGGATTGGAAAAATGCGGGATCCTCGACTCGAGGCGGGAGAGATTTTTAAAGAAATGTGTTAGCTACTCTTAGGCCTCGACTCGAGGGCACGAAGCTCGACTCGAGGAGTGCCCAAAACCGAAAAATTCAGTTTTTAAGCCATTGGAAGCCAAAACAGAGGAGAGATTGATTCTAGCTTTTAGAGCGGTTTCTAGGAGTTTCTTTGAGCGAATTTTACATTTTGTAGGTTGAATTGACTTGTAATTGCATTAGATTGTTAGAATTGAGATAGATTCCACATTTAGTTCATTAGATTAGTAGATTGGTTGATTGTAATTGAAGTTTGCAGCTGAGAATTGGGAAGAATTGAAGTTGTATTGAAGCATTGTAGAAGATTAATCATTCTTATTTTTGCCTATTGAAGCTTAATTGGTGATGTTCTTACCCTTTGATCTCTTTAATTCATTGCTTGTAGTGATTAGATTGTTACTTGCTTTCTTAGATTTTCTAGCCATGGCTTTTGCTTGTAGCACCATGGGCTAATAGCTTTGTGCTTGGGATAATTTAAATTAGGGATTAAGTGATTGCCTCATGCTATGATTGTTGATAATTGTGATCAATTGAATTAGATTGCTCCCTAATTGTGATTCTTAATTGTGCTTCATGAAAAATTGTCTCTTTTGATTAATGGTTGATCACCCTAGCAATAGGCGGAGTTGAGCTAACGTGATTAGGTGTTAATCGGGTTTCAATTTTGCATGATTGTATGAATTGGGGACTTCTACATTGAGAGATGGGAAGAACTAAGGATACTCACATTAGGCATTGTGATATTAATGGAGTGATTAATTTCATGATAGTTTATGCTTTCTAATTTGATTGATTTGCATTTGGATACAATCATAGCTTGTTAATCATGGATTCCTTGATGGAGATTATCCCTTGCACCCAATTCCCCATTGATTTTAGTCTATTTGATCTTGCATTCTAAGTGTTTGATAAATTGTTTGCATAATTTTGCCATTTAATTTCTTGCAATTTGTAGTGATTTAGTTCAAGATCTTGTTGCAACTTTATCCATTTAGAACTTTTATCCTTGTATCTCGTTTGCATACTTTCTCCATTGGTTTCGATATTTTTGTTGATTGGTCTTAATAACTCTTACCCTATACACTCCAATCAGTAACTCCATCAATGATGGCCCTCATGCAGAATAACCTAGGCCTAGATAATCCGTCGTGAGAACTCGATCCCCCGAGAATGCTCTTGGTCACTATAGTCATCAAGCAACCTAAATTTCCTCCTTAGAAGGTTCTTTTTCAAATCACTCCTAAATCCCTTGCACGATACCCTCGCCACCATTTCAAGCGAACGCTCCCACTCATCCTCCTTGTATGTCAACGGATTGACTCCCTCAACAGATGTATTGAAGATTACCGCAATGACATCCTTCGAGATGGAAAGTTGAGTTCCATCGACTTCTATATCAATACCATCATCGGATAATTTACTATTTACCAAAAATTCTGCTCCCAAGAGATCCGTGGTCTTGTTTTGCTTTGATTTCTTGGAAACAGTAAATCCTTGATTGAGATGTTTCCAATAATCGGAGAATTTACGATAGATTCTCTGTCTCTTGTTGTGTCGAAGTCAACATACATTTCCGACTTTAGCTTATTCTTAAATATGTCATTATGCATTTTAAAACTGAATTTAAAAGATAATGAAGTCATTTGTGAAATTTGTAAGCAAAGGATTTTTGAGAGAGTAATTTGCGGTAAAAATTAGGGATTTGCGGTAAAGTGAACTTGAAAGTGATGAGGGTAAGTTTTTAATAGGAGAGAGAGAGAGGAAAACCGGATAGTGGGATACGTGGCAAGATCAGTTAATCGTGGCCATTGATTTGTATGTGGTACGTGGAGTATATCAACGGCTAAATATGATAGACGTTTCACCTCTCCGGCGCGTGGCATTAACTCGCTTTGAAATTGTATAAAGTAATGCCAAGCCAGATTAGGACGGTTTATAGGGGCACTTTATGTAGAGATAGTAAGTATACCGACGTAGTTTCGAAATATACCTTTCTTTGTACAAAGGTTTCCTATTTTAGACTGGGTTTTATCGGACTTGGTAAAAAATGACCTTATCTTATGAAATTTTGAAAATTTCTCCTAGTCGATCTTTTGAAAACAAATAATTTTAAGTCCGAGTTAATTTTGTGTCATTATATTTAAATAAACTAAGTCTTATACCTTCATATAACTAGTATATAAAGATATTCAACTTAGCTTAGGTTTTTCAAAAACTACTCATCCGAAAATTTTAAAATTGATGAATTGTGAGAGTAGTTTTGAAAAACAAGAATTGGTTTTGTTCGGATGAAGAAGACTTTCAGATGAGAAAGTTTAAACCGAGCTAACAATGTTGTCCTGAATTTGTTCTATGAGATACAAAAACTTGAGAAACCATTAGTATCTAGAGTAAGTCGGACAAGATACACATAGTCATCGATTTTAATAAAAATCGGTTGATTATTATGTCCTTATGCGATTTACTTGATGTCGAGATAAGAAATTATCAAGTTAGATAAGGTCGATATGACTAATCCTTGATTCCTTAGAAAGGAGATCAATGATATCGACTCTTTGATTGCCCTTTGACACATATCAAGTCCGATAATCCTTTTTAGACATTTTTAAAGAAAGTGAAATAGAGAGAAAATACAAGATACAAACAATAGAAATCATAGATCAACTAAAGAAGCATCAAGTAAACCTAACTCTAAACACAATTCTTTAAATCTAGACTCATTAAAGGCTTAGTAAGTATATCACTCTTTGTAATTCGGTTGCTATCTTTTCTAGTCTAATATCATTTTTCTCAACATGATCCCTAATAAAATGATGCCTAATATCTACATGCTTACACCTAGAATGCGTAACAGATTATATGTCATTGCTATGGCACTACTACTATCACGAGAAAATAGGCACGAGATGATGTGAGAATATTATAGTCCCTAAGCTACCGACTAATCCAGAGAAGTGAGAGCAACAACTACCACCGCCATGTATTCAACCTTAGTTGTGGAGGTAGCAATGTAAGTTTGTTTATTAGATAACCAAGAAATTAACTTGTTGCCTAAAAATTGACAAGTTCTGAGACGTGGACTTTCTATCAATTTTGCAACCTCCAAAATATGAGTTTGAATAACCAGATAGCTCAAAGTTGTCATCGAGATGGGTACCACAACCCAACCTGCAAAGTTCCTTTAAGATACTTTAGGATTCTCTTAGATGTTTCAGATGAGATTTCTTAGGATTTGATTGAAACCTTGCACATACCCCAACCGCAAAGGCTATATCGGGCCTGCTTGCGGTGAGATATAACAAGGATCCGACCAATCAATGATACTCCGTTGCATCCGTGGGTATCCTGCTCTCATCTGAATCTATAGAGAAGTATCATACCAAGCACGGAGTGCTTGTTTCAGCCATACTGAGTGCATTGTTAAGTTTATAGACTTTATTATTCGTCCTAAACCCAGAGGCTATTCTACATAGACTTCCTCAAGCAACACTCCATTCAAGAAGGCAGACTTGACATCCTTGAAAGACCACGAAACCTTTATAGGCGGCAAAGGCTAAAAACAACCTTATTGCTTCTAATCGCGCGGGAACATAGGTCTCATCATAGTCTATCCCCTTAGACTGTGAGTAACCTTGTTCTACTAATCTAGCCTTATTACGAACAATAGCATTGTTTTCATCGGTTTATTTTTGAAAACCCATTTGGTGCCTATAATTTTTCTATGAATGGGTCTATCCACTAGCTCCCAAAGATTTTATCTTTCGAATTGATGCGATTCTTCTTGCATGGATGTTACCCGGTTTGGATCGATAAAGCCTCCTCAATAGACTTAGGCTCAAGGAGTGAAACATAACAATGAACATACGTTAAGAATCCAACATTGTTTGTGTCGAACACTACTTGAAGTATCCTCAATAATCGATCAATTTGGATGATAACTCCTCATCCTTTTGTCTATTTGAGTTGAAGTACTTTCATCAATCTGTCTCAAAAGGTAACTCATCTTGTTCGGTCGGAGCAGACATTCCCCCTTCATCTACCGACCTTGTATGATCGTAAGATGTCGGAGGAGTCTCCTCGGATGGAACAGATAGAGGAGTTCCCTTCCGATTCTCGGATGAGAGTTCTTCATTATACGAAACTCAATCAAAACTAGGAAGATATGTTTTCCTCTGTTTAGTTTTGTTAAGTTCAATTCTATCTAGACCATTAGTAATTTGATTTACCTTATCTCGAGAAAGTATGAATTTCATCAAACACCACATGAGGAGTTTCCTCCACGCAAAGAGTTGTCTTATTAAAGACTCTAAATGCCTTGGAGGTGCTTTGGAATATCCTAAGAATATTCCATCACCGCCTTGGCATCAAATGTCTTTAATTTAAACTTCCATTGTTGTGAATGAAACACTTACAACCAAAAGCACGAAAATAAGAGATTCTTGGAACTTTAAATTTCCATAGCTCATAAGGAGTCTTACCCTTATCTTTCATAGGCAAGCACCTATTCGGGTGTAGCAAGCTATATTGATTCACTACAAGAAAAATGCCGAAAGACATCGGCTTTTAACCGTTGTCTTTCCGGAAAAAAAGACGTTGTAGTAGCCAACGTTGTAAAAGTGGCGCTGAAAGACAATTCGGTTTTAAAACCGTTGTCTTTCCAATTCTTTTACAACGTTTACTGACGTTGTCTTTACTTCAAAAACCATTGTAGTAGGCAACAAAATTATCTAATTTTCGCTGATAGACAACGGTTTTTAACCGTTGTCTTTCCATATAATATACAACGCCTTATAACCGTTGTCTTTACCTAAAAACCGTTGTGTATTCCAACATAACAGCGATAGACAACGGTTGAGAACCGTTGTCTTTATAAAGAATATACAACGGTTTATAACCGTTTTCTTTACCCAAAACCGTTGTTTATTCCAACAAAGCGTTGAAAGACAACGGTTTTCAACCGTTGTCTTTACCGAATATACAACGATTTATAACCGCTGTATTTTACCCTAAAAACCGTTGTTTATCTCTAACAAAACGCTGATAGACAACGGTGAGAACCGTTGTTATAATTGTATTACAACGCTTTTGGAACCGCTTGTCTTTCCATACATTAAATTGTTGTTTATCACATGTATATACAATGGTTTTGAACCGTTGTTGTTTCCATTTTATTACAATATTTTTTACCCATTGTCTTTTTATTAAATAAGTGTTGCGTTAACTTCATTATAGACAACGGTTTTAGAACGTTGTCTTTTTAAATTTTTTATTTATTTCCTAATAAAACTTATTATTAATAATATCAATAGCAAAATAAATAATTCAAAATAAATCCATAAACATTCAACTAGCAATTAAATCAACAAAATGAAGTTTACAAAAATATTCTTCCCATTCAAGTACAACCAACAATAATTTCATAAAGTTCAATACCACCAACAAATCATTTACAATAATTTTTTGAATATCATTGACAAAAGGTTTGTCTACTATTTACCAACATCCATACAAAAAAGACAAGCTAGCGATTCTTCCACCAACATTTGTGCATCATCTCTCTCAACACTATATTACAAAGAAAAAGCATAAGTAACAAATAAAATCACACATATATAGTCCAACAATGGAAAAATTATTAGAAAAATAAGTAAACAAACCTCGATCTATTCATACATATGTTCCAGAATGCATTCAGCCCATTCAGTCCTCATTTGATTAATTTCGTCTATGGAGTAAGTGTTTTTCTTAAACTATGAAATATAAATGAATTATGAATCAATATAAATAAAAAATGATTGTAAAGAAGTTATTATCACTACGAATGAATTATGCAATATGAAAAATATTACCAATGATCGCAACGAAGCTATTGTCACTTGTCCATTAAATTCCAAAATTTCTTTCATGTAGCAAAGAACAAAAAATCCGCATTGGTAACCATCGGGTTGCTTAGGGACCTGGATATGAAAAACACAAAATAAACCAAATATTATCATTCGTTAGAATATTTACTTACTACTTTATTTTATGTACCTTAAGTATTCTCCGATGGTGGGTTTCTTGCGTGCCTTTTCCATCCCCACATCACCAATCTTATAGCCCTTCACATATTTAAAAAAATAGTTAGGAAAAATTAAAAATTCATATTATAATATGATACTATTGATTTAAGACATAAGATATTTACACCAAATATAATACAAATATTAATAGTGGACAAAAGGAATTGGTAAACCGACAAACCGAATAGATACAAATATAATATGAACCGACAAAATATTAATCTCACACCATAAGTAATTACTAGCTAGAAAATAGCCAAGTAGTCTCAATGTCGCACATTCTTTAGTATATACACAAGTTTCAAAGCAGCTTGTAAACACCCCTAAGCTAGCCCTCAACAACATATATAAAATCGCTGCATATAAAACAATTAAGTGTTTGCATTATCAATCCAAATCCCATTGCAATATGCACGTATGCATGGTGGTTCAAGATCATCCGATGTATTGGGGTCATTTCCATGCGACCCTTTGGTAAAACATTGATGGTGTATAAAGGTATTATCCAAATAGTTAAAAGTGCATATTTGATTTTTTTTTAAATTGTATTAAAAGTGTTTATTTAATTTGATAAAAGTGTTATTCAAATAGTTTGATTTTATTTTTTAAATTTGTTTCAAAAAAATTATTTTCTAAATTTATTCAAAGTACTAATTTAATTTAATAAAAGTATTATTCAAATAGTAAAAAAATTCTAAGTGCATTAAAAGTGCTAACTTAATTTATTAAATTAAAAGTGTTATTTAAAAGAGTTAAAAGTGCTAATTTAAATGTTTATATGTAAAAGTGTTAATTCAAATACATAAAAGTGCTATTTAAATGAATTGAAATGTGAGAATGATAAGACAACGGTCATGCAGGCGTTGTATTTTCTAAATTTTGGCAACACAAAACTACAACGCCTCATGACCGTTGTCTATCAGCGCACATATTATTTCAATTGAGAACGTTTAGACAACGGTCATGAGGCGTTGTATTTTCTGAATTTTGGCAACACAAAACTACAACGGTTTAGAACCGTTGTCTATCAACGCCTAAATGTGAATCTACAACGGTTAAAAATAACCGTTGTCTTTCGGCGTCTTTCTCTTGGATTTCGCAACGCCTTACTACAACGGTTGGCTAAAACCGTTGTCTATCAAAGACAAGCCTCGCTCGATACACAACGGTTCGACTTTAGACAACAGCTTCTTTACTTTAGACAACGATTTTTAAAATCGTTGTCTTTCAAGCGTTGTAAAATCCCATTTTTCTTGTAGTGATTGCTTACGCCGAGAACCTCTCGTGGTGTCTCCATACTCGGCTAACATGCTCCTAGCCGCTTCTTTAAGTATTCTATTTCTTCTTTCCACGACTCCATTTTGTTGTGGTGTTCTCGCCGATGATGTCTCATGTACTATTCCATTCTTAGTAAGAAAGTTAGATAAACAAGAATTTAAGAACTCGAGTGCCCTTGTCACTCCTTATTTTAACAATATCTAACCCCTTTTCATTTTGTATTTATTTGAACAGATCTGGGATCTTGTTCATCGTCACATTTTTCTTGAAAAGAAATAACACCCAAGTATATCTTGAATAGTCATCCACAACTACAAGGGTGTATTTCCTCCCACTAAAGTTGAGAGGTTTCATTGGTCCAAACAAATTCAAATGAAGGAGTTGTAATACTCTTTCAGTATGAAATTATGTTAATACTTTTGAAGGAGTTCCTAGGTTGTTTACCTTTTTGGCATGCATCACATTTAAGATCGGTTGAGCAAAGTCTTTCAGCAAATTCCTTTAACAAGATTCCTCTTAGTTATTTTGTTAAGGGTTTTGAAGTTCGGATGACTAAGCCTTTTTGTGCCATAGCCAACTAAGGTCATCTCCACCCTTAGCAACCAGCAGGTATCTTTAGGACAACTATTAAAGTTAGCCACATACACATTACCATGTCTCGAAACTAGTTAAAAGAACCTTGTCCGAGGAACCGTCTAAAATATCACACTTATCCTTAGAAAATCTAACACTAAAACCTCTATCACAGAGTTGAGAAACAGATAATAAATTGTGTTTTAAACCTTCAATATAATAGACTTCACATACTTGTACGTCACCTATAATTAAGGTACCAACACCTGTCCGACCACGGTTGTTGTCACCGAATAGGACTCTTAGAACATCTATACATTGAGAGTTTGAAAGCAGCCTTCTATCACAGGTCATGTGTTGAGAATAAATGCATCGTCAATGTACCAAATAGTTGCTAAAATTTCTTCCCTTTGATGATGGCCCTTGAGATACCTACAAAATAGATTAGGTAAAGAGGTACCCTAGTGATCTTGGGTCCTTTAAGGTCAACAATCACTTTAGGTAACCATACAAACATATCATTTTTCAATAATAGGTCGATTCAAATTGTCTCGCCAAATCTGCCAACAAATATATAAGACTTGTATGCAAGTTTATTGAAATCGATTTGGTTATCTTCTTGATCTTTTGAAACAAAGGATCACACCTACTTCGCCATCAAAAGAACTATAAGAGAGACTCTTTTTAAACTTGGTTCTTGGAATCCTTTTTTCGTAATAGGATTCCTCATCGTAGTCTTACTATTCGGATCGAAGAGGTGGTCCTCATCCGACTTTGTGGTTTCCAAGGTCCAATTTTAATTCCTTTTGATGTTTCACCACCTTCACAAACTTCCTTGATTTCAAAATTTCGACTTACTATTTCTTTTGTAGCCTGCACTGTCTTATCATGAGACTTTTGTGAAGTTCGAAGATGTGGTCTATAATCGATTGTGATTATTATTAAGTTGACTCATCTTGAAGACAAGCTTCTCATTAGTCTTCTTAATTAATTCATTCTCATTACATACCACTATGAATTTGTCTTTTAAAGATTTTAATTCTTCTTCTAATCACGGCTGGGTAAACATTTCCCTTGAATGTTTTCACGCACTCAATAGTTCACAACTTGTTTTCCTTTGATTAGAGTCTGAATTTGATCTTTCAAAGTCAAATTTTCGATCTCTAGTTGCTTATAAGCACTTAGAGACATTTTTAGATCTTGCAAAAGACCTTTGATAATAATCGATCACTATCTCAAATCGATTTATAAGATTCATTGTCGACGAAAGATAGTAATTTACCTCTTTGACCATCAAATGCATTTCGTCATCTTATCCAAATCGACGATGAGGATGACTTTCTGGATTATCTTTCCTCTCGCAAGAAGGGCTCTTTGATCTGCAAAGCGTCTCGTCCCTTTTCTTTCTTTTCTCCTCTCTTTCATTAGGAGTCACCGGGACAATCATAGTTGTAATGCCCGGCTTGTTACAGTGTAATAAGTATCTCTTCGATCCGATCCGGGGCTGCTAGGATTCTTCTTTACAGTAACTTATACCTTCTTGTCGATTTTTCTTTCTATCATCATCCATGGATTCTACATTGTCTTTCCTTCTAGATCTTGACTCTAGACCTTTCCTTCCCTACAAATCTTAATTTGTTACGTTTATACTTCATTGTTAGATCAAGAAAAGTTTTGATGGGTTAAAAGATTAATCTAGGTGAGCAGTACAACGTTGAAGAACAAATAAGATCGTAGTTCAAGACTAAGCTATTCAGACTAGGTCAAGGACTCGATTAAGTCACCGAGATCGAAGTTGCAAGTCATCTCGAGACAAGTTCAAGTCTAGTCATCTGCAGGAGACGATCATGAAGAGCTCGAGGACGAGGTCAAGACAAGCCGAGTAGAATAAGAAAAGCGAGTCTTCACCGAGTCACCGTGACGAGTAGGAGAAATCACCGAGGTCAAAAGCGGCTTTCAAGATTAAGTTTGTTAAAGCGGTTTTCATTTGTTAGAACTGACTAACAAACTAACTGTCTTTTCAAACTTATAAATAGGTCTAGATTTTATTTTTCAAGACACTTATGCAAATCGATTTTTCACACTATTCACTATTCGATTCACAAAGTATTTTCAAAAGAGTTTTCAAAAATTCCAAGTGTTTGTAGAACACTTCTCTTGTAATCTTCAAAATCCTTTATCCACCGTAGTTCTTAGATTCATCGTAAGGAGTTAGGAGTACTTTGAAGATTTGAAGAAAAGTTGTAAGTTGTAAGATTGTAAAGTAAGTACGTAAGCAAGCGAGATAGTGGAGACCCTTCTTCAAGTTGGAGAAGGAGAGTGGATGTAGGATTGTTATAATCCGAACCACTATAAAATCGTGTTCTTTCTTGTTTTCATTTACTTTTCTCGTTCAATTTACATTTTATCGTTCAAAGATTAATTTCAAAATCAAAGTTAAAATCAATATCGGTTTTGCTTTTGATCTTATTAAAGTTGAGTCTAATCTTGAATTTCATTGTGTACATCTCGGTACTTTGAATAAGTTTTGAAAGATTTGAAAATCTAAAATCTATTCAACCCCCTTCTAGATTTTTCCTAGAAGGTGATACACTTTTACCTAATCTACTCAACTAATCGGGACCAACAAGTGGTATCAAAGCGGTGTTAAGTCGTTACGATATTGATTTTAGGTCTTAACTAAGATTCTGAAATCTTCTTGATTTTCTTCATTCTCTTTATTGTTACTAACGGTGCTACTAATAAGTTTTCTCGGAGTATTTTGTTTCTTTATTTCATCATGTCATCGGGAAAAAGCAAGAAGTCCAGGAATCTACCTGAATTTTCTATTCAAGATTATGATTACTGAAATTCGGGATGGAGAATCACCTCAAGGCCATTCATGATAGGATGGAGGAGGTTCTTGAAGAAGGACCTATAAAATTTTATCATGGAGGCACTAAGACTCGGAGCCGAGTCACCAATTCGTAACTGCATAAGAGAAAAAGAGTTCGAATTGACAAATGATGAAAGAAAGATCCACAGTCTTGATCAAGTAGCTCGAACTGAAATCATTGAGACTTTAAGTAAAGATTGGATAGAGAAGGTTAAGAGATGTAAAACTACAAAAGAAATATGGCAAACTCGCAAATGTTTGTGAAGGATCGAGATCAAGTAAAAGAAAATAAAGTCAGCAAATGGTCTTACACGCATTTGATACATTCAAAATGAAGGAAAATGAATTTGTTGATCTGTTAGATGTAAGGTTGACGAATCTCCTCAACAAAGCGGTGACCTTGGAAAGAACTACAGAGAAGGAGATTAATAACAAGATACTAAGATCATTAACCAAGAGATGGAGAGAGAAATCTAATATCCTTAAAGCTACTCAAAATTTATCTACTATTACTCACCATACTTTGTTCTCTCATCTTAAAGCTCTAGAATATGATATTCAAATAGAAGATGAGGAGGATGAGATGGAGTCGAGCACCTCATCCAAGTCTGTTGCCTTTGTCGGCAAAGAAGACAAGGTGTCAACCGAGTCTGTAGGGAGCCGACCTATCTCGAAGGAGCGAGATGGCTCTTCTCACCAAAAAGGTATGACAGATTAAGAATGAAGTATAAACGAAATAAATTGAGATTTGCAGGTAAGGATAGATCAAGATCCAAATCAAGAAGAAAGGAAGATGAGTCTGAGATGATGACAAAAGCAGAGCTGCACGAGAAGATTCGTATCACCTCAAAAGAAATCCTTCCACTAAATCGTATAGGAGTGACATTTTCTACACATGCAACAAGCCAGACACTTCAGCTATGATTGTCCTCAATCGACTCCAAAAGAAAGGGAAGAGAAAAGGAAAAAGAGAGACAGGAGATTTGCGAGATCAAAGGGCTCTGTTGGCTGAAGAAAATGAGTCAAAGAAATCATCATCATCATCATCCTCATCCGATTTGGATCAAATGATGAAATCTGTCTCATGGCTAAAAAGGTAGTCTATTATTCATCTTCTCGATAATGATTCTTGTCGATCTGCATCGATTATGATCAAACTGTTATTCATGAATTATTGAGAGACTTAAAGACATCTCTGGCTGCTTATAAACAAATAGAGACGAAAATTGGCTTTAAAGGATCAAATTCTGATTCTAATTAAAGGAAAGCGGTGATGAACTATTCAAACGGAGGAAACATTCAAGGGGAATGTTTTCCCAGCCGAGGCTAGTACATCACCACCTTACCTGAAAGATTAGAAAGTGAATTGAAAACTTTAAAAGACAAATTTGAAGTAATCTGTATTGAAAATGAATTAATTAAGAAAGACAATGAGAAGCTAGTCTTCAAAATCACCAACTTAATAATTCACAATCGATAATAGATCACATCTTTAATACATCTCAAAAATCCCATGATAAAACAGTCTTGGTTATGATAGAAATAATAAATCGGATGTCCAAACCTAGGAAATTTGTGAAAGCATCGATCAATCAAAAGAGGTTAACATTGGTCCTTGGAAACCAATCACCAAGTAAGGATCGCATCTCCCAAATTTTGAAAACAAAAATTCAGCCGAGGACTCCTTATCATACTAAGAGAAATCCAAGAACCAAAATAAGAAGAAATTCTTATTATAATCCTTTTGATGGAAGAATCGATGTTATCCCACATTTCTTAAGTTTAGGAAAATTACTAAATCAATACAACAAGCTATCATTTAAAAGTGATACAATTGTAGACAGATTTGGTAGAGAGATCAAGTCTGATTTATTATTTGGAGATGAGATTTTTATCTCGGTTACCTAAAGTGATGCTTGACCTTCAAGGACCCAAGATCATTAGGGTACCTTATAACTAACTGCTTTTCAGATTCACAGGATCATCACTCAAGGAAGAGATCTTAGCTTCTATATGGTACATTGATAGTGGTTGTTCACAACACATGACCTATAACAAGAGGTCAAGTTATCAAATTTCCAAAGCATTGATGGTCCAAGAGTATTATTTGGAGACAATAATTATGGTCGACTAAAGGTGTAGGTACTCGATTATCAAGGATATTCAGTATCTCGAGGTATATTTTGTTGAAGGTTTGAAACATAATCTGCTATCTGTTTCCCGACTTTGTGATAAAGGTTTTCTTGTCAAATTTTCAAAGGATAAATGTGATATCTTAGATAATTCTTCGTATAAGGTACTTTTAATCGGCTTCGGACATGGTAATGTCTATGTGGCCAACTTCAATAGTTGCCCCAAAGATACCTGCCCTGATAGCTAAGGGTGGAGAAGACCTCGGTGCTATCGCACAAGAGGCTTAGTCATCTCAATTTCAAGACCCTTAGTAAGTCAAGCTAAAAAGAACCTTGTTAAGGGATTACCCGAGAAACTTTTATCCACTCGATCTTAAATGTGATGCTTGTTAGAAAGGTAAATGGCCTAGACACTCATTTAAGAGTATTAACTCCTCTTCATCCGAAAGAGTTTTGCAACTACTTCATCCGGATCTGCTTGGACCTGGTTCTCCTCTCGCGGTGGAAGGAAATATACTCTTGTTGTAGTAGATGACTATTCTAGATACACTTGGGTTATATTTCTTTTCAAGAAAATGAGACTATAAACAAAATCCCCGATGCATTGCATGCATTCTAATGAAAAGGGTGTTAATATTATTAAAATAAGGAGTGATAAGGGCACAAAATTTTTGAATTCTTGTTTAACTAACTTTTTCAATGAGTGTGGAATTATTCATGAGACATCTTCAGAAGAACTCCTCAACAAAATGGAGTGGTTGAAAGAAGGAATAGATACTTAAAGGAAGCAAACCAGAGCATGTTAGCCGAGTATGAAACCCCTCATGTGGTTACGGGTCAAGCCATCAACACAGCTTGTTATACCTGCACAGGTGCTTAGTTGTTAAAGACAAGGGTAAGACTCCATATGAGATTTGGAAGGGTAAGATTCCAAGAATCTCATATTTCGTAGCTTTTGGTTGTAAGTGTTTTATCCATAACAATGGAAAATCTAAGTTAAGAACTTTTGATGCTAAGGCGGTGATGGAATATTCTTAGGATATTCTAACACTTCCAAGGTATTTAGAGTTTTTAACAAGACAACCCTTTGTGTGGAGGAAATCCCTCATGTTGTTTTTGATGAGTTGTATTCCTTTTCGTATAAAGTGAAATAAATTTCGAAAGTCTAGATAAAATTGAACCGACTCAAGACTAAACATAGAACTGCTCTATCTACCTAGTCTTGATTCGTAATCGATGAAGAAGAATCCCCATCGATAATCAAGACAACTTCTGATCGGACTCCATCGATCGACACCTCGCGTCGGTGATCACGAATGGGGTCACCGATGAAGGGGAACGTCACCGAGGTAAAGTCGAGGAGTTGCCTACCGAGACTCAAGATGAGGATCCTTCTCCTCACATAGGCAAAAGGATGAGAAGCTACCATCCATCCGATCAGTATTATAGGAGACCCATCTAGTAGTGTGCAGACACGAATGATGCCGACTCGAAAGTCTTTTTCACCGTTATGTGTCGCTTCTTGAACCCAAGTCTATTGAGGAAGCTCTATCGATCCAAATCGATAATCGCCATGCAGAGGAACCGCATCAATTTGAAAGACAAAATGTTTGGGAATTAGTGGAAAGACCCTTACACGTAAAGATTATAGGCACCAAATGGGTGTTTAAAAACAAAGCAGATGAGAACAACATTATTGTTCGAAATAAGGCAAGATTGGTTGCACAAGGTTACTCATGATCTGAG
Source organism: Paraleonurus japonicus (assembly GCA_030762865.1). Classification (NCBI taxonomy): domain Eukaryota; kingdom Viridiplantae; phylum Streptophyta; class Magnoliopsida; order Lamiales; family Lamiaceae; genus Paraleonurus; species Paraleonurus japonicus. Next base: position 41,119,179 of record CM061056.1, read on the forward strand.
GGGATAGACTATGATGAAACCTATGCTCCAGTTGCGATTAGAAGCAATAAGGTTGTTCTTGGCGTTTCTTTGCATACAAATCTTTCAAAGTCTTTCAAATGGATGTTAAGTCTGCCTTTCTTAATGGTGTGTTGCTTGAGGAAGTCTATGTGGAGCAAATTTCTCCCGGGTTTAAGATCAATAACAAAGTCTATAAACTCAACAAAGCTCTATATGGATCAAACAAGCTCCCGCAGCTTGGTATGATACCTTATGCGATTTCTTGACATCAAATGGTTTTTCAAAAGGTAAGATTGATAGAACTTTGTTTAGAAAGGAAGTAGATGGTAACATCTTATTAGTTCAAATTTATGTAGATGACATAATCTTTGGTTCACCTAATCAAATTATGTGAAGAGTTTAGCATTCTCATGAAAAAACAGGTTTGAAATGTCAATGATGAGTGAATTAACATACTTTCTAGGCTTACTGATTAAACAGATGAGTAAGGGTATATTTATACATCAGTCTAAATATGCTAAGGATCCGATTGAGAAATTTGGAATGACTACTAGCAGAGAAGTTAAAATACCTATGGCAACTAACTTCTCTATGGATTCGAATGAGCAGGATACCCACAGATGCAACAGAGTATCGTGGGTGATTGGATCTCTTCTCTATCTCACCGCAAGTAGGCCGATATAGCCTTTGCGGTTGGGGTATGTGCAAGATTCTAGTTTAATCCCAAGAAAACTCATCTGAGACGGCTAAGAAAATTCTTAAATATCTCAAAGGAACCTTGCAAGTAGGGTTATGGTACCCGGTGATGACAACTTTGGTGACAGGTTATTGTATTCGGACTTTGGAGGATGTAAGATTGATAGAAAATCCACTTCAGAACTTGTCAATTCTTAGGCAATAAATTAATTTCTTGGTTATCCAAAAAAAGACATCTGTTGCCACCTCCACAATCAAGTGAATACATGGCGGTGGAAGTTGTTGCTCTCAACTACTCTGGATTAGTCAATGACTTAGAGATTATAATATTCAAACATCACTGTTCCTATTTACTGTGATAGTAATAGTGCAATAGCAATGACTTACAATCCTCGTTTCGCATTCTAGATGTAAGCATATAGACATTAGGCATCATTTCATTAGAGATCATGTTGAGAAGAATGACATTAGGATTGAGAAAATAGCCACCGAGTCACAAAGAGGAGACATTCTTACAAAACCATTAAATGAGTCTAGGTTTAAAGAATTATGCTTAGAATTAGGATTACTTGATGCATCTTTAGCTGATTTTTAATTGGTTTGCATCTGTTTAATGTATTCCTTATTTCTCGGTTATTTCTTTTCTTTAAATCAATGTCTAGAAAGAATTATCGGACTAGGTATGTGTCAAAGGACAATCAGTAGCCGATATCATTGATTTCCTTTTTTAGGAATCAAGAATCAAGGATTAGTCATATTGACCTTATCCGACTTGATGATTACTTATTCGACATTCGGTAAATCGGACTAGGACACAATAGTCATCTGATTTCTTGAAAACAGATGACTATCTCGCACCCTATCCGATCTACCCCGACTTACTAATAGTTTTGATGAGTTTGTTTGCAGGAGCAATGTATACAGTTGTCTCTTAAATCTCTTCAATCGTAAAACCTTCATCTTTATCTCTCCTCAAAACCTTTGTTTTCAAATAAAATTTTATAAGTCCGAGTATTTCAAATTAATTTGTTCTAGTGACTAAAACTGAAAATCTTGTGTTAAGTTTTAAACATTTGTGTTTTTCAAAATCGGACTAGGAGAAAGTTTTTGAAAAATATAAGACAAGGTCATTTTGACCAAGTCCGACATTTACCAAGTCTCGAAATAGAATACCGAGTGTTAAGAAAGACATCTCATTGCTTACGTTAGGTATACTAATTACTTCGATAAAGCAAGTCTATTAGCCGTCTAATCCGTAGGTTAAACGGTTACTTTTACGCAATTCAAGACGCGTAAAGGCCACGCGCCTGAATTCGAAGCGATTTTTTCGCTTAAATCGTCGATGTTTTACACGCGCTTTTAAAATAACGGTTTAAAAGAAAAACTCGAGATCGTGCCACGTATCGCCTTCCCAACTTTCCCTCTCTCTCTCCCTCGTTTAAAAACTTACCTTCTTCAGCTTTTAAATTTTTACTTTCATTTTCCTACTCGAAATTTCTGGAAAATTTTCATCTCTCAAAAATTTTATCAATGGCATCCTCTTCTTCTCAAACACCAAAACCTCCTACTTTTATAACCTCCGCCAAATCGAATTTCAAGATGAATTCGTGAGGTTGTGAAGAATAAGCTTAAAGCTGAGATGTTTGTAGACTTTGACACAACCGATAACCTAGAATCCAGAGAAATCTTAGGATTATTGGAAGCTTCAAGGTTGCGAGGTTTTTGTTCACTCAAATCTCCACGAACAAAACTGCAGATTTCATTGGAGCAGAGTTCCTTGCTAGAAGTGAATTTACAGAGAATGGTTTCAAAACCAATGTTGAAGGTACTCAACCGGAGTACTCAAAGGAGAATGTTGCACGGATTCTAGATACCTCAATGGAAGGGGTGAATCCTCCGACGTATAAGGAGGATGAATGGGAGGAGTCGTTTGACTTGTTTGCAAGGATTACCTACAGAGGGGTAAGGAGAGATTTGAAGAAGCATATGCTAAGGAGGAAGTATAGTCTGCTCATGACAATCGTGACCAAGTCGATCCTAGGAGATCAAAGCTCCCATGATGGAGTGACAAAGTCATTTTGTGCTGTATGAGAGCCATTTTTATGGAGTACATGTAGATTGGGTTGATTTGTTATTTAGGAGATCAAGGAGGAGAAGCCGAGGTTGTCAGATAATCCAGATGGAGGAGACTCGATAAGCTTTCTCAACCGTGAGCTTGTTTAACAAAATCACGGTGTTGATGGAGGGTCTCGAACAAGAGGTTCGAGACAAGGGAAGGATTGAAAAATATTCTAAGCGTAAAGGCTTATTGACGAAGAATGAAAGGATTGGGGGTGTGCCTGACTCGGATGATGAGTCGACGATGCTAGGAGGCAGAGAGAGCAAGAAGCAGCACGGCTCAGAGGCAAGTGGTCGAACCCCAACTTCCAAGAAAAAGTTGCCGAGCCAGCAAGAACAAGCTCAACCAGCCGAGGATCCAAATTGTGGAAGTAACAAATGAGGAGGCAGCAATCTTGAGAAGGTCCCCAACGAGGAGGAGGTCGAGGAGGAGGCTGGTCAAAGCCTCGTAAAAGATACCAGCCGAGCCATCTCAAGCCGCTACTCCAACAAATGACGAGGACTCGATGAAGATAACCAATTTATTCTTCAGAGGAGATCCTCCAGACGCCCGAATCATCCGGCACTCGGGTCGTCGAGATGGAAGCCTCTTCCCTACCGCCTGAAGAAGTTCCCTGTCCGAGATTGTAGCCGAGGTTGCAAAGCCGATGTTCCGCCTTCTCCACCCAAGGAAGCCGCACTCTCCCCATTCAGAGGAAGGTACTAACTCATCTCTCTCTCACTCAATCTCCACCTCGCAATGAAGAGGTGTGCCCGGCTGGCACCTCCGAGCCTTTACAACAGCCACGCTTGTCCCAAACAGTCCAAACCCAAGTGAAACCATCATAACTTCATCTCGAAACCATTCCCATCCCTACCCAACCCGAAACCACCTCCACCCCCACCATCACTCCACAAATTGAGCTACCTACTTCATCTACCCCAACCCCACCTGAAACTCAAATCTTCACTTCTCCAACTCAAACCACACCTCCACCTCAAATAGACATCACTTCTTATTCCTTCCTCGGAGGATATCCAAATGAGCTCACCAGCCTCCTCCCCCAAATTTCTCGAACCCCACACTCCCACTTCTTCCTCATCCGAATCCTCATCCGAGGATGAGGAGAGTGACTTAAGCCCCACCTCACCATCACTTCAATAATTGCTCAAATGGAGAGGAAGATGAAACAGGCCTTTGAAAAGAAGTCGCAGTATGAACAAAGAAGATGGTGAAGGCAACACCGAGGCAATGATCACTAACATGAGAGAAGTAGAGGTAAATCTAACCCAAAAGATTACTTCTATTACTAACTCTGTTCTTGTCGAGAAGGTGAAAGCCATGGAGGAGGAAGTGCATGGGCTGAAAACTCAAGTGACAGAATACAATGCAATTGTGGTGGACTCATTAGCTTTGGACAAGTCGACTTCGTGGTGAAATGCAATGATCTGGAGACGAAGCCGATCGCCTTAGCCGATGAAGTGAAAAAGGGGGAAAAGGAAGTGAAAGAATGAGAGTTGGCACTCACAAATTGTGGTGGATGAGACGAGGAGCAAAGTCGATACAAAAGCAAGACACTGAGTTGGAGGCAGCCAGGAGGAAGCTCGCATTAAACTGATGAGCCGGGCCGCACTTCAACCGAGGGTCAGCCAACTAGAGGAAGCTTTGAAGGAAGATGAGGCGAGAAGGAAGAAGGAGGAAGAAGATAGTCGCTCACCGCTTGCAAAAAGCGCACTGAGGTGAAAGGAAAGGGGAAGGGGAAGCTGGTCGAGGAGTCTCGCTCAAGCAAAAGTGCTAAGTCCCAAGCTCACATTGTCTCGAGAAAAGAAAGAGGGAGCCCGACTACTCTAATTTGCTCGAGGAATAGATCAACATGATCATGAGAGAGCAGGCTTTCTATGGTGAAAGGGAAAGAAAGAAGTGAAAAGAAGAATAAGGGACTCGGAAATGAGATGGAGCAATGATGTGAGGAAGTGGGAGATGAAAGGGGCGATTTAAGCGGATTTCGTGCCCTATCATCGGACACTCATCCCGCCAAAGGTCGCCGCTGGCAAACTCTTCAAAGAGTACAAGGATAAGAATACTGACGCTTGAGATGGATGTATCACCGGTACATCTTGAAGGGGTCTCGATTCAAGCCGCAAGACGAGGACCTAAGGTGGCACTAGTGGATAGAAAAGGAAGACAAAGATCTCTATCGTAGGCTACCGGTCAAGGCATAAGTTTTTCAATGCCGATCTTTGTGCTCCCGCTTATGAGACGGGCAGACTCCAAGACCAACCCAGATGGCTCAATAGATATGAATCGGATTAAAGGCATCATTGCCAAAGTTGAAGTGGAGTCTGGGTTGAAAGATGAAGAAGAGCTTAAAAAGCTAAGGAAGAGGGTCTTCACCGGTTGGCCATTCTTGAAGCCAATCAAATGGGAGTCCGAAAATAGGATCATTCTCTTTTCCTTATCTTTTTATCTTTTGATTTTTGTATCATGTAAATCGATGTGAATAAATCTGTGTTTGACTTATAAGTGTTACTTGTCTTATTTTCTTAAAGTTTTTTCCCGCTTTAAGAAATCTTAAATCTTTTTTTTAAGTATAAATCATCCGAGAAATTTATCATCTCGTACTTAAAGTTTTCAAAATTTTTCTAAGTCTAAAATGTTTTAAAAACTAAAACTTAAAAGTTTTACTAAGATTAAAAGACTTGTTTTCTAAAAGTGCTTTGTGTTAATTGAATCTAATTAAAGTGTAAATGTGTTCGATGTACCTAAGTGTTAAATCTTGATTAACTCTAAACTAACTTCAAATTTGTGAGTGTGTCTTTTTCTTGTAGGTTTTAACTTCATCAAAAAGGGGGAAATTGTTAGATCAAGAAAAGTTTTGATGAGTTAAAAATTAATCTAGGTGAGCAGATAACGTTGAAGAACAACTAAGATCGTAGTTCAAGACTAAGTTATTCAGACTAGGTCAAGGACTCGATTAAGTCACCGAGATCGAAGTTGCAAGTCATCCGAGACAAGCTCAAGTCTAGTCATCTGCAGGAGACGATCATGAAGAGCTCGGGACGAGGTCAAGACAAGCCGAGTAGAATAAGAAAAGCGAGTCTTCACCGAGTCACCGCAGAAGCAGTAGGAGAAATCACCGAGGTCAAAAGCAGCTTTCAAGATTAAGTTTGTTAAAGAGCTTTTCGCTTGTTAGAACCGACTAACAAACTAACCTGTCTTTTTAGACTTATAAATAGGTCTAGATTTTATTTTTCAAGACACTTATGCAAATCTAATTTTTCACACTATTCACTATTCAGCTTCACAAAGTATTTTCAAAAGAGTTTTCAAAAATTCCAAGTGTTTGTAGAACACTTCTCTTGTAATCTTCAAAATCCTTTATCCACCGTAGTTCTTAGATTCATCGAGAAGGAGTTAGGAGTACTTTGAAGATTTGAAGAAAAGTTGTAAGTTGTAAGATTGTAAAGTAAATAAGTAAGCAAGCAGATAGGGAGACCCTTCTTCAAGTTGGAGAAGGAGAGTGGAAGTAGGATTGTTATAATCCGAACCACTATAAAATCTTGTGTTCTTTACTACTTTCATTTACTTTTCTCGCTCAATTTACATTTTATCGCTCAAAGATTAATTTCTAATCAAAGTTAAAATCAATATCAGCTTTGCTTTTGATCTTATTAAAGTTGAGTCTAATCTTGAATTTCCGCTGTGTACATCTCGGTACTTTGAATAAGTTTTGAAAGATTTGAAAATCTCAAAATCTATTCAACCTCCCCCTTCTAGATTTTTCCTAGAAGGTCGATACACTTTTACCTAATCTACTCAACTAATTGGGACCAACATTCATTCTTAGACGATCATACCTTTTGGTCAACAAGGCTATTTGTTCTTTTAAAGAGAGATCAGCTCCCTTTGTTTCAAATACAGTTTGTCTTCTTTATCGACAAAAGCTATTGTTTTAGATGAGGTAATGGATTCCATCTCATCTTCTTCATCCTCAACCTCGATGTCATACTCATAACCTTTTAAGTGAGAAAATAAAGTATAATGACTCATGGTGGAAAGATCCTTTGTGGCTTTTATTAAATTCCCTTTTTTCCCTCCAATGCTTAGTTAGAGATCTAAGAATTTTATTATTAATTTCCTTTTCAAGTGTAAACTTTACCTAAATCGGTGGCTCTATTGATCGATTAGTCATTTTCATGTCTAGCCGATCAATAGACTCACCTTCCATCATTTTAAAGACATCAAACGAATGGAGAACATCCTGGAGCTTGTTCTCCTTTACTGGTCTCGTGCATTCACTCATGTTGGCTAAGGTGTCCCACATCTTCTTTCGATTTACACTTTTGATCTTTTCATACCACTCTCTGAGTGTCACGATTATCTCATTCCTAGTCACCCGATCAAGATTGTATACTTTCCTTTCATCATTTGTCAATTTAGAAACTTTTTTCTCTACGGACTCGAGACTCGAGCTACTTGCTCCATCACCGACACCACCATGGAAGAATTTAATAGGTCCTTCGGATAGAACATCTTCCATCCGAGGATGAATGGATTTGAGATGATTCTCCATTCGAAACTTCCAAAGTAGTCATAATCTTCAATTTCAAAATCTAGAAGATTCTTGACTTTTCCGTCACTTTAAGACATGATTGATAACAAGAATAACAAGTAGGGAATAATCAAGAAAAGATCTATTTCAAGAATTGAGTAGAAATTATTGTTTTAACCAAAGAAATATTGCAATGTACTTTAACACTCGCTTCCGATACCACTTGTTGGTCCCTAAATTGTGTGATTTAAGGAGTTTAAGCAGATCTTCTAGAGATAATTTAGAAGGGGGTTGAATAGATTATCTAAATTTCTTCAAAAATTCAGATTTTCAATTCAAACTTAACTTCTTATACCGTAATCAAAGTAGACGGCGGAAACAAGTTTATACTCGATCTATAAGACTCGATATAAAGCAATCAAGAGAATTTTAACCAATTAACAAATAATCAACCGGAATTAAATGCAAAAAGTAAAGAACACATGATTTATAGTGGTACGTATCAAAAGATCCTACATCCACTCTCCTTCTTCAATCTTGAAGAAGGGTCTCTTCCTTCTCACTTACCTGTCTTACTCACCGTCAATTACAAAGTATAACTTCGCATGCTCTTCGCCTCTAATTCTCCTTTAAACTATCAATCTATCTATCAGATCTACGTTAAAGACAGATTGTGATTTGAAGGTTTACGTAAAGTGTTCTTCAAACACTTAGAAAATATTATGAAAAAGCTTCGGAAAATAGTGAGTGCTCTAGACAATGTGAGTTTCAGAAAATGAGTGCAAAAGTTCTTCTAAAAACTGTGCTTAGTCCTATTTATAAAGTTGTAAGGCGGTTAGTTTGTTGTAACAAACTTGTAACCACTTAATAAACTTATCTTTAAAATCTTCTGGATTTCAAATTGATCTTGAGTTAGTCGTCTGTCTTTGACTTGGTGAAAACCTATTTTCTTATTCTACTCACCGGCTTTGACCTCGTATTGAGCTCTTCATTAATCTCTCAAACAGATGACTTCTTCAAGACTGTCTTCGATGACCTCCAAGTTCCTCGACCTAAGCCGACTTATCCCATCTCACCTAGTCTCGACGCCTTACTAGTGAAATGTATTGCATAAGCCTGATCTATACAAATTCAATGGTCATCCTACTTACAAGAGCTCATCTAACCTATATGTTTTAACTTAATCAAAACTAAGAACCCGATCTAACAGATACTCCAACATATTTAGAGAGGCGAACCGAGCGGCAGACGCTATGGTCCGTCGTCGCACTCAAGAGGTCCGACAAGGCAGCTTGTCCGAATTCCTACAATAATTATTGTACATTGATATGAACTACGAGTATTTTCGCTTTACTAGCTAGGCAAGAGTGTGTTTTCTTTAGAGGGTTGTACATTTTTCTCTTATCCAAAGGGTTTGTCCCTAAGGAGGGTGTTCCCTAGCAAGGTTTTTTTATGACACCTAATCTATAGATCAACATGTGATCTTATGATTCTAATTTTGTTTTTTTATGCTATTATCTTTATTCGCTAAGTGTAATTTATAATTCCTAAGTGATTATTTTATATATATATATATATATATATATATATTGTAACAACAAATTTCATGTAATTAGTTTATAAAAATACGAAAAAGTTTACAACTTAATTTAAATCGGATTAAATCGATTAAATTTTAGCGGACTCTAGCTTTAGATTTGATCATCCGATTCTTCTCTTCGAATGTTGGCGGATGGCTTGGATGATTTGGTGGATTTGATGGCGAAATCTTCAAGGTTGATCTCGTCCGAGGTTGGATTTGATGATTTATAGTGTTAATAGAAGGGCTTAAGAGCCTTATCTTGGATTTAACGCTATTTGCGGAGACTTCCTGATGAACGCCTTTGCATCTTCAAGGGGCCGTGAAGAACGCCTTTGACTCTTCAAGGAGAAACATCTCGATCGGAGGGTTGAAGACCTTGATCTCGGATCGGACGCCGTTCCCGGTTGACTTGCTTGTAGAACGTCTTTGGAGCCGCGAAGAACGCCTTGAATCTTCAAGGAGAAATGTCCGATCGGTGGGGTTAAGCGCCTTGATCTCGGATTGGATGCCGTTTCCGGTTGACTTGCTTGAAGAACGCCTTTGGAGCCACGAAGAACGCCTTTGAATCCTCAAGAACCTCTCGAAGTCTTCTTGAGCTCTGGACTTGTGTCCTGAATTGTATCTTAAATGAGTGAATGAAGGCCCTTACTTATAATTGTAGGTGGGATTGATTTAATGGGTGGGCTTGAAGCCCATCAAATTTGTCCCGATTTGATTTTATTTGATTTGTTTCCATGTGGGGCAATTTGATTTAACTTTTCATTTTAACGAGATTTTGTATGTTATATGGTAAGTTAATTACTTTGCCACCAAGTTACGAATATTTAAATATTCGTAGGATTTAATTTCAGCTCTTACGTGTATATCAAATATCAATAAATTATTTAATTTGAGAATTAATTTAATTAAATTCTCATAATATAAATAATCAACTTTATTTGATATTAATATTTTTTTTTCCACGTGTCGCCATTTAATTGGGCGCAAAATTAATTTGCGTATATATATATATATATATATATATATATATATATATATATATATATATTTACATATATAGATATATTGATATAGATATAAGAGATTGATTCTTATCAAGATTATATTATACTTAAAGATTGATTCTTATCAAGATTATATTATACTTAAAGATTGATTCTTATCAAGATTACATTGTATTATACTAATAATTTTTTTACATGTAATCAAATAATATATATATATATATATATATATATATATATATATATATATATATATAATATCCTTATAAAGTTAAAACCTATGAAAGCTTATGTTTTTTTTTATCGGTCCTAAGAAAGCTTATGTTCTTTTATTTCAAAATCCATCTCCTCTTATTCATTTAAATTTTAAGTATTGATCTCAACCATTTTGTAACTTCTAATCTCAACCATTCATCTCATTTCATATTTTCTATAAATTTGTAATCACTCATTTATTTTTCACTACAAACCCTAAATCTCTTCTTCTTTCATTTTATGTTGTCATATCATTAAAAATAATAATTTCTTTCTTTGTGTTATTTTACTTTTATGTAAATGCACATTGAAAATTACATAATGATTCTATCGTTTGACTACGTTGTTTGATAATGAGCCACTAATTTAGTTTTTTTTTTTTTTTTTTTGCACCTAAATTATGTTGCCGTATCATTATAAACCCTAATTTTTTTTTTCGTATTTTTTTAAGTTTTGATTGCGATGATGAATGATTCGATCATCCGATGATCTTCATCATATTTAGATTTTATTTTTATTACGCCGCTTGATTATGAGTTGTTAATTTTGTTTATGTTTTTTTTTCGTATGCTACCATCTTTTTATGTTCATCGTAATAATATTTTTTTCATTGTTTGATTATCCTTAAATAAATTGTGATTGCGTTTATGCTTTTATTTTTTTATTGATGCAAATTATATGACAAATAAAGGGCGAATTTAATTAAAAGAAAGGAAAAAATGGGAGAGCCACAAACCGGCTCAAGTAGGCAAATCGAGTTTAATGAACCCGGCCTCACTAAAACCTCTTGTCGTAAAACCCCCTTGGGGAAAACGACATAGAGGGGAAAAAGAGTAACAACGGGATCATTATAGCCGATATAGGTAAGACCCGGAATACAAGGTCTAAAAGAAAATAAAAGTAAAAACAAAAAGGCCCGAATACACAGCCCCAAAAATGCCAAATAAACGGCCAAGAAAACAGCCCAACAGATATTTTTAGTTGATTCGTTCATTCATCATCGGTTGATCTGTACCTTTATTCTTCTTCTTCTGTATTCCCGTAATCTAACGATTTCACATTGAAGAAGATTGATTACAATGAAGATGAGAAACGATCGAATATTTAGAAGATTATGGAGGATATTTAATTCATTTGTTTATTATATTTATTTTCATTCGAGACTTTATTTCAATCGCTATAAAATTAATAAATATATGGCAACAACTTGTGTGTGACAGTCTCACGGATCTCATTTTGTGAGACGGGTGCACTTTTAATAAATTGTTATCACTTTTTAAAAATGATACAAATTAGTATAAAAGTGATAAAAATTGAAAAGTGATACACTTCACATTATAAGTGATAATAATATAAAATGATAACAATTTATTAATTAAAAATAAATTCATCTCACGAAATGAGATCCGTGAGACGGTCTCACACAAGACTTACTCTAAATATATTGATTAGATTTATTTTGAATGATTGTAATTTCGTAATTGTAAATATTGACAATTACATATCAATATATCTCATTTTCAAAAAAATTTATGTTATTTAATCATTAGGCTCATTATATGAAATCTAAGTTTGAAATTTTAAATTTTAAATTATCCTGAAATTTTATTCAGTATATGCAATTTATTTATTTTTTCGAAAAGAGATATGCAATTTATTAAGAAATATTACACAGTCTAATCTTTCATACTAAATTATAAGATTATACAGATTATATAGATATGCATTAAATTAGAATAATATATGCAAAGTTTTCCACTTAATCTATAAGATTTACAAAACCGAATATATAAGAATCTAATTAAATGATTATTTCTTATAATTTCGCTATTAGTTGTTAACATCATCACATTATTTAATTTATTTGACAATATATACAAATTATATATAGATAGAAAGTATATAATTATTTTATTTGGTGATATATACAGATTATATAGATAGTTTGCAAAAAGTGTATATTTAAATTATTTAATAATATATACATCACATTATTATTTTTTTTTATCGGTAAACGTTAGTTGGTAGTGGTTAGAAGTTAGTTCACCAAGATTCCTTACAATTTCAAATTCTCCAAGCCTCCTTATACCTCCAACTCCAAATTCGCTCCCAAAGGGAATCGAACTCGGGTCGCCTACTAAAGTGAGGAACCCGGTGGTCGAATGTGGGCTAAGCCCCTATTATTTAATTTATTAGGTGATATATACGATTATATAAATAGTTTGCGAAAGCTAGTATTTAATTTATTTGGTAATATTATACAAATTATATAGATAGTTTGCAAAATGTGTATATTTAATTTATTTAATATGACGTTTGATGGGACAGGACTACACCGGACCGTGAAGCCGAAAAGACTTTAAGGTGAAGAGTCCAAACAGACATTAAACAAGTGACTCCTAATATACCACGCTACTCTCTCGTGCCCTACACGTCCCAAGAGAGTAGGGGGAGCAATTGATGTGGCATAAATATGTCATGGGCCGGAATAGCCGGCCAAATAGTTAGCGAGATCCCAATAAGAGGCAGAGGAAGGAACGATACGGCCAAGCCCGTAACCCCGATATGAGCCTGCATTCGCGAGGATAAGATAGGTGGTTAGGATAATCTCCCGAGCAGTGCGGTGGTTGGCAAAAACCGCAAAACAAGGATTAGCCGATAAACAAGCAAAGACTCACCAAACAGAGTCGATAAAGAGTATTGAGAAAGATTTAGAAGCGGTTATTCCGAAAAAAAGGAATGGGACGTGGGAAAAGGACGTAGCGTGGGAGGAGCATGATGAAGAGTGGAGAGCTTCATCGGAGGGTGGTGATAACCGTCCTTTTCCGTGTATTATTTATGTATGATCGAGTAAGGAGAAGAAGGTATGAATTCACTTATCTACTTATCACACTTTGAGCACGTTATTCTATCACTACTATCACCTAGTCACCTAGTTCGTATTAGCTCCAAGAGGTCCCTTACCGGGTATTGAGGGCCCTCCTTTCATATTCTTTCCGATCACCGACTTGAGCATCGGAGTCCCTATACCAGGGGACCTCTCCGGCGTATTTTGCAGGTATTCGGAGCTCGGGTGCGGGTCCGAATTACAAGGTTGCAGTTCATGTTCAAGGAGTGATTCTATGTATCCAGTGCAGTGGTTCGATTCTTACTAGCGTAACATTATTATACGCATCAAGTGGCACCGTCTGTGGGAAACTTGAGTCTAAGATGTGAGTTTTCTTTATAATTGTGATTATTATGGTTGGAGGACAAGATGAATCCAAAAAGGAAGGTGGAGGAAGAGGTCGACCGTCTTTAGTCGTCCTTTTCCGCCCCTACCACCTGGAACGGTGGCGAGAAGGGAAGTGGTGTCGCCTCGCACGACGGTGAGTGTTAACCCCGGCTCGAGAAATAGCTCAGACGGACCTCTCTATGCCTAATCCACAAAGGGAGGAGGCGAATGTGACTTCGTGGAGCGAATCGGACTCTAGGTGGACCAGTGCAAGCCGGGAAAAGCCTCTGCTCCATTTCTTACCGTGCAAGGTGAAGGCCCAAGTGCAGTGGTGATCCCCTGTCCCTCGGGGACCCGTAGCCCCGAGGTACCGACGGCCCTCGGGGAGCGATTGATGTCACGGTGAAGTCTATGTTGGAAGCTATCCTTAGAGAAGGGATTCGATTCCTATGCCGCTGGAGGGAAACGAGAAGGAAGTTAACAGAGAATCGGTGTTGGTGTCGTCAGCAGTACGTAGATTTGATGGAAGAGACAGAGCGAGGCTCGAAGCTTGCAGATGAGGATGAGGTGATTTCGGGCATCCACCGAAAGAGCCGAGAGATAGAGATATCGCGGAGCGTCCCGCCGTAAAGAAGGAATGATGGAGAAGCAATGGAAGGTAAGGGTGACTCTTATCCTGGGAACACAGGGGCCAAATCTCGGCTCTCCGTAAGCGATTGATGAAAGATGAGAAAATAGATGAATACTCGTGTTAGTGATTCTCGACACGTGTCCTGTTCACGCTTTTCTAATGAGATTTTGCAGTATGAGCTACCCTGCATTTCAAACCCTTGAATTATGAGTATGATGGGACTTCGCATCCCTATGACATTTGGTGCGGTTCGAGAATTTGGCCCTCCCGCATCGCTATAGTGAAGGAGTCAAGTGCGTGGCCTTCCCGACCACGTTGGCTAAGGCCGCTCAACAGTGGTTTAGTCAATTGGGGCCTAACACAATTAGCTCGTTCAAGAATTCAAAGAACCTGTTTCTACATCGGTTTGCTAGTGCACAAAGATAACCTGTGACGACGCTGACGTTATTTAACATGCAGCAAGGGGAAAAGGAGAGCTTGCAGGCCTTCCTGAAGAGGTTCAACCAAGCTGCTTTAGAGGTACCCTCAAGATCGACAGAGGTAAAAATCAATACCTTGAGTAATGGTTTACGTGATGGGGATCTGCTCTCTTCTTTGGCAAAGAAACCTATTGATACGTTCGATGAGTGCTACGAAGAGCCGAGAAATATATGACTTTGGAAGAGGTGAGGAAGGCCAAGAGGAACGAGGTCAAGCCATTGATAGGAGAACCAAAGAAGAAGTGGACGGAGACTAAAGGTACAGCCTCAACAAGCACTGCACCAATACGTGCACGATCCCTAACAGGTTTGAAAAGTATACTCCATAAAAATAGAGCCTGCAGAGGTCCTGGACATAGCGGCACCATCCAGAGATGAAGATCCCCCTGGTCGAGATCAAGGGGACCTATAAAGCCCAAGAAGGACAGGTTTTGTCGTTTTCATAACGAGTATGGACATGATACTAACCAATATTTTCACTTGAAGGATGAGATCGAAAGGTTGATACAAATGGACACCTAAAGGAATTCATTTATAAGGACCGGCTGTGGTCCACGAAGGTTCAAAAAGGAAGGAGTCCGAGGAGACACTACAAGAAAAATGCTTTGAAAGACATCGGTTTTTCTAGAAAAAAGATGTTATAGTAGCCAACGTTGTAAAAGTGGGCGCCGAAAGAACCGTTGTCTTTCCAATTCTTTTACAACGGTTTCTGAGACGTTGTCTTTACTTCAAAAAACCGTTGTAGTAAGCAACAAAATTAATTAATTCTCGCGATATTCAACGCTTTATAACCGTTGTCTTTACCTAAAAACCGTTGTGCATTCCAACAAAATACTAATAGACAACGGTTGAGAACCAATGTCTTTATAAAGAATATACAACGGTTTATAACCATTGTCGTTACCAAAAAAACCGTTGTTTATTCCAACAAAATGCTGAAAGACAACGGTTTTCAATTGTTGTCTTTACACAAAATAGACAACGATTTATAATTGTTGTCTTTACCCAAAACCGTTGTTTATTCCAACAAAACGCTGAATAGACAACTATTTATAACCATTGTCTTTACTCAAAACCATTGTTTAAATCAGCATTAGACAACGGTTGAGAACCGTTGTTGTTATTATCGTATTACAATGTTTTGGAACCGTTGTCTTTCTATACCTCACACGTATATACAACGGTTTAGGACCGTTGTTTTTTCTATTTTATTACAATGGTTTTTACTCGTTGTCTTTTTATTAAATAAGTGTTGCGTTAACTTCATTATAGACAACAGCTTTTGGAACGTTGTCTTTTAAATTTTTTATTTATTTCCTAATAAAACTTATTATTAATTATATCAATATATAGCAAAATAAAAATTCAAAATAAATCCATAAACATTCAACTATCAATTCGTCAACAAAATGAAGTTTACAAAAATATTTTTCCCACTACAACCAACAATAATTTCATAAAATTTTGTATTCCACCAAAAATCATTTACAATAATTTTTGTATATCATTAACAAAAGGTTTGTCTACTATTTACCAACATCCATGCAAAAATAGACATGCTAGCCAAATTCTTCCACCAATATTTGTGCACCATCTCTCTCAACACTATATTACAAAGAAAAAGCATGAATAGCAAATAAAATCACACAAGTATAGTCCAAGAATGGAAAAATAATTAGAAAAATAAGTAAACAAACCTTGATCTATTCATACATATGTTCCAGAATGCATTCAAACCATCTCAATCCTCATTTGATTTATTTCGTCTACGGAGTAAGTGTTTTTCTTAAACTATGAAATATAAATGAATTATGAATCAATATAAATAAAAAATAATTGTAAAGAAGTTATTATCACTACGAATGAATTATGCAATATTAAAAATATTACCAATGACCGCAACGAAGCTATTGTCACTTGTCCATTAAATTCCAAAATTTCTTTCATGTAGCAAAGAACAAAAATCCGCATTGGTAACCATCAAAGTTGCTTAGGGACTGGATATGGAAAACACAAAATGAACAAAATATTATCATTTGTTAGAATATGTACTTTCTACTTTATTTTATGTACCTTAAGTATCATCGTGTCAAGAAGAGCACTTTCACTCCATCCTAAGTCTTTAAGTTATATAACTTCAAAACTCATAGATAACTTTGTGAATTTCGTACACCTGCAATATAGAGGTTTCTCAAAGCATCAAGAAATATTTCTACTAACTCATCTCGCATCCTTAGTATCTTCGTATGCGGTATGTATCATATCATCTAAAGATTCATTATGATGAGTTGTATCCTCAAAGTTGCCCTACTTGGCCACTCTTACTCGTTGAATATCTTTCGGATCTTTCTCCATGCCATACCCATATATGATATGTTCTATCCACACCATTACACATCAAATGTGCTTTTACTCGAGTGGATATGGTCTTCCTTAGATTACCGCACTTTGCACAAGGGCATGACATATCATTCATATCAACATCATTTTCATTTGCATAACGCATGAAAGACTCTACTCCTAGACGGTACTCTAGTGACAATCTATCCTTAGACATCCATTCTTTGTCCATCGATTGCATCAAATCTAATGAATTAGAAAATTAGGGTAAGGAAACATGTTGATGAACATAAGGGTAAAGAAGGAGCATCATTTCATATATATACTACATTAGTTAGATATATTTTAATTGCTTTTACAAGTGAATTGAAAAGGGTGAAGCTGTAAAGTGTCCAACAACACATGATCTGTCTGAGCAACAAATTAAAGTTTTACATATAGTTAGCTACTAATACTATACGCTTATATATTGTTTTCTTTTTGTTTTAGTATTCATTCATCACTTTGTATTTTTCTGCTCTTCTTGTTCTTCTTTCGAATAATACCAAACAATTTATCTGTTTGTATTTGAAGAAAATTTCATTTGTTTTCTAGCCCTTCTCTAAATAATTAATCACCCTAGTAGATTAGATAATTACGACTATATTATTGCACAAGTGTGTTATTACTTATTATTATCATGTGAGCATAAATAAAAGAAAAGTTAGCTACAGACCTAAGGCCCTCAAGCTATAACTATATAGGTTGAATAAAGGAAGGGGGTTGATATTGGAGAAAAAGCTGAAGGGAGGCGCCATGTAAATGGGGGCAGAGAAACGTATGCGACAACTGAGAGAAAAGGAGGAGGCTATGGCTAAGTCCTGATGGTGGTACAGTGCACAGCAACACAGTGGAACAGTACCACTCAGTATGTGTTATATTGAATGTAAACATGCAAAAGACAATGGCATAAAGTAGAAACCATGCCAGAGTAAAAGACAATAACCTTGCTTACTACATGTATTAAATTAATAACACTTGTATAACATGCTGTTGCAGCTGTATAATGAAATATAAGATGAAAACATCAATTAAATAAGAGATTGTATCAGTAAGAAAATAGGTCACAGAAAAGAATTATCAATTGATTGCTACATGTCCCACCCCACCCTATAATCCTCATCCCACCTCCCTCAACCCATGTATCCCAATCCTGCCCCCACCCCTGTAATCTTTATTAGAAATTAAATTATATCATTAGAAATTAAATTATAATTATCTCTGTTTTAGAGCTTATACATTGAGCACAGGTTAATGTCGAAGCTCTGGACATTGATAAATGTGGATAATTTATGTTTCTTGATTGCAACATATCACAAGTAGAAACAAATCACAAGGTTGTCAATTGATAATTCTTATATATATATATATATATATATATATATATATATATATATATATATATATATATATATATATATATATATATATGTATAATCAAACAGTACCACAGAACTGATTTTCCATTATATATTGCCATTTAAATGCTCTCTATACATACATGCACATATGTATTCCAACCACAATATGTATGTGTTATCATATCACAGAATATTCACATACATCATTCCATCTGCAACCACTGTAGGCCCTCATTTTTTCATGAAAAGAGAGAAAACAAAAATAGAACACATAATCCCCTTCCACTAACAAGAACAAAGCATTAAATGCAATCCAATAAAATTTAAAAAAGAAAAAATAGGCAAAATCTCACACATCACCGGCAAATTCAATAACTCACAATAACCATTCCCTGTGTCACAGGAATTGGAACATACGAGAACACAAAAGGTACCGCAAAATTTATTCACTATCAATCATAAGCATAAACAGAGAATCTAAGCATTTAACACCTGACCTCATGGAGAAAACCTTCGTGTTCGGGTTTATTAAGATCGAACGCAAAGCTTCAAAAATTTCCTTCTCGTGGTGAGTAGCGATTTTGAGAAGCGCTTTCAACTCGCGACACGCGCCACTCATAAGTCCTCATTTTTCGGGCATTGTAAACCGCTCTCGGATCGTCGACGACTCCCTCGTACACCATGAGCCATGTTATTCACAACCAATGATATCCTTACAAAAACAGACACAAGATAACCGGTGATATTATACAGCGGCGGCTAGGGCACTAAGAAGGAGGCGGCAGCGCTAGGGCACGAAGGAGGAGCGGTGGCGGCGCTAGGGTACGAACGGGCGATGACGGCGTTAGGGTAGCGATTCATGGCGAATTTCTTCAGCGAGATGATCGACGATAGATTGATGGCGATGGAGAAGGTCGATGACGCTGCGTCGCGCGATATTTTCTTTTGAATTTTTTTGAATTGATTTTTTCTTGAACTGATTTTTCGATGGAGAAGGGGATTACTGTATGTATTTTATATTTTGTTGTTATTTTAAAATTGTTATTTGAATTCTTTTTAAGTGTTATCAAAATATAGTGATATAATTTTTTCTAAGTGTAATAAAAGTGGTAATTTAATTTAATAAATGTTTTTTTAATTGTTATTAATTTTTAAGTATATTAAAAGAGTTAATTAAATTTAATAAAGGTGTTGTTGAAATAGTTTAAAGTGCTATTTATTTTTTAAAGTATATTAAAATTGTTAATTTTAGTTAATAAAGGTATTATTAAGTGTATTAAAAGTGTTGATTAGATTTAATAAAGGTATTATTGAAATAGTTAAAAGTGTTATTTAATTTTTTATGTATTAAAAGTGTTCATTTAATTTAATAAATATATTATTCAAGTATTTAAATTTGCTATATGATCTTTTTAAGTGCATTCAAATGTTGAATATATAAAGGTATTATTCAAATAGTTAAAAGTGATATTTGATTTTTTTAATAAAAGTGTTTATTTAATTTGATAAAAGTGTTATTCAAATAGATCAATTTTATTTTTTAAATTTGATTCAAAAAAATTATTTTCTAAAGTTATTAAAAGTACGAATTTAATTTAATAAAAGTGTTATTCAAATAGTAAAAAGAATTCTAAGTGCATTAAAAGTGCTAACTTAATTCATTTTAAAAGTATTATTTAAAAGAGTTAAAAGTGTTAGTTTAAATTGTTGGTCCCGATTAGTTGAGTTGATTTAAGAAAAACTTGAGTTAACCTTCTAGGATAAAATCTAGAAGGGGGTTGAATAGATTTTATAGATTTTTACAAATCTTTCAAACTTATTCAAAACCAAGTAGCACAATGGAAAATAATTTTCAAACTCAACTTTAACAAGATCAAAAGCAAATCGATATTTTAGTTTTACCTTTGATTCTGAAATTAATCTTTGATTAATTAATCGAAATCGAAAAGAAACAGGTAAGTAAATCAAAACAATAAAGAACAACAGATTTATAGTGGTTCGATCAAACGCTCCTACGTCCACTCTCCTTCTTCAACTTGAAGAAGGGTCTTCACTTACTATCTTGCTTCCTTCTTGCTTACTTACTTACAATCGTGAATCTTCAAATTTTTACAATGATTTCTTCCTAACTTCCGAATATTAATGGCTTGAAGATGTTACAGTGAAAAGTGTTCTACAAACACTAAAACCGAAAACGTATAGAACGTTTGTGTGTGTTTACAACTTTTATGACTCGTGTATATAGAATGTGTGAATAGTCATGTGTAGATGCAAAGAATCAAAAGTAATTATATTCTAATTTCTATCCCTATTTATAAAGATCTTCAAATGGTAGTTGTAACTTCCTTGAATTGCTTTGAATCGATTATAATCGTATAATCAGATCTTGTAACTTCCTCTTGGTTAGTTGAAATCGCTTCTTGAAACTTGTGTGAAATTTTTCTAACACTTCATCATCTGCTATTTGCCTCACCCCTGCCTTCGCCTTCCTTCTATGTCCTGGGTGACTTGTATATTGTGTTAGACTTCATCCTGCCTTCCTCGCGTTGTCCGCGACTTGTCCTCATCGACTTCTCGTCCTTATCTCGAGGTTTGTCCTAGTCTGATTTCTTAACTTAGTCCGACTTCTTGTCCTCATCTTACTTGTACTTAGCTTTATTTACAATTACTTACTTCACTGCCTATACATGATGCTCAAACTGGTCATCCTATTTTACACTTTTAACACATCAAAACTAAATATAACTTTTCTTACCTAACATAAATATTTATATGTAAAAGTGTCAATTCAAATACATAAAAGTGTTAATTCAAATACATAAACGTGTTATTTAATTGAATTGAAATGTGAGAATGATTAGACAACGATTATGAGGCGTTGTATTTTCCGAATTTTAGCAATGTAAAACTACAACAAGCTTGTAACCGTTGTCTATTAGTGCATAACTTATTTCTATTAAGAACGTTTAGACAACGGTCATGAGGCGTTGTATTTTCTAAATTTTGGCAACACAAAACTACAACGGTTTGAAATCGTTGTCTATCGCCTAAATGTGAATCTACAACGGTTTAAGATAATTGTTGTCTTTCGGCGCCCTTCACACCGATTTCGCAACGCCTTACTACAACGGTTAGTTAAAACCATTGTCTATCAGCAAGCCCGCACCGATAGACAACGGTTCGACTTTAAACAACGGTTTTGTTACTTTAGACAATGTTTTTTTAAAAACCGTTGTCTATCCGACGTTGTAAAATCTCATTTTTCTTGTAGTGAGAAGGTGTAAGACAAGCACCGGTTCACAGATCATCCGTAAGGACAACCACCACCCAAAAAGGGACGATTCAAATGATAATGGGAGGTCCTGCTGAAGGAGATTCATTCAGTGGCGCGAAAGGCTACTATTCGGGCCCTACATGTTGGACGAAGATTTGAGCCCGGGGAGATAGGGCGAGTGACGTCCACCCCACGCATCCAATTCGGCCTCGAGGATGGTGGAGAGACTCAGTGACCTCATAGTGATGCATTGGTAATTACTACCGATATTGCTGGATATGATGTAGCTCGTATTTTTGTGGATACAGGAGTTCAGCGGACATTATATTTGGACTGCTTGAAGAAGATGATCCTAAACGTGAGGCTAGAACCGGTTGATAAGGCTCTATATGGGTTCACCGGAGGAGCTATTCACCCGCTAGGACAGTAATGTTACAAATAGGTCCGAACCCCTCCTCGAAGGAAGGTCATGATGGGGACATTCTTGATCGTGGATGTGTCGTTCTCTTTACAATGTGATATTTGGAAGACCAATCTTGAATACCTTCCGTGCGATAGTATCCACTTATCATATGAAGATGAAGTTCCCAGTAGAAGATGAAGTAGGAGAAATGAAAAGGGACCAGCCTGGCCTCAAAGATGCTATGTGGACTCTGTCAAGATGGTTGACAAGGCGTACTTTAACTAGCTTAATAGGTCTAGAGGATCTCGATCCCGAATAGAAGAAATGTAAAGTCCTCCATAAAGAAGAAGAAGGGTCTTCTAAAATTCAGGTAAAGAGGAGTTGATGCAGTAGAGATATTTCCCAACAAAACCGGGTTTACTATAGAATTGGGACTCGAGATGGAGCATCAGTGTCGCCAAGAGGTAATACGTTTGATAAGAGAAAATTCTAACTTATTTACTTTTTCACCATTAGATATAAAGGGGATACCTCCCGAGGTGGCGATGCATTATCTTAATGCCGACCCTAAGGTAAAACCGCAAAGCAAAAACTACGGCAATTTGGAGCCGAGAAAGACTCCGATCATCGGAGGAGAGGTGGAGAATTTGTTAAACGCAGGCAAGTTAAGAAGATCGAGTTCCTAGAATGGCCGTCTAACGCCGTCTCGGTCCCTAAGGGGGTGGCAGTGGAGGATGTGTATCGACTTTCGTGACCTAAACAAAGCATGCCCCAAAGACCACTACCCATTGTCGAGAATTGATCAACTAGTGGACTCCACAAATGGTTTTGAATTGCTTAGCATGATGGATGCATATCAAGGATATCACCAGATACAATTGTATCCGGGAGATATCCCAAAGGTCACTTTATCGTATCAATGCAAGAGCTACCTATCAAAGACATGGTGGACAAAGTATTTCGGGAGCAGATAGGTAGGAATATGGAGGTGTATGCGGATGATATGCCGGTGAAAAGCCGCAGAGCCCTGCAACATGTGGCCGACTTAGATGAATTCTTTAAGGTAATACGAATGAATGGGATCATGTTGAACCCTCGCTAAATGTTCTTTTGGGGTCAAAACAGTAAATTTTCTAGGATACATGGTGAATCAAAGAGGAATAGAGGTGAATCCTAAAAAGGTACAAACAGGTCTTTGGACATGCAGCCCCAGACCATGAAGGAGCTCCAGATGCTAAACGGGAGGATAATGACCCTAAGCTGGTTCATAACCAGATCTCATGGAGAGGAGTTATCAATTCTTTCGCATCCTCGTAAAAGGATCTAAATTCACTTGGGATGAATGGTGCTTGGAGGCTTTTGAGGAGCTCAAAACCCACTTAGCTCGGCTTCCGACGCTTACAAAGCCTTTACCAGTGATATCCTATATTTATATCTATCTCAGGAGAGCACTCGTTGAGCACAATGTTGATAAAGGAACAAGGTTATGAACAAGTCAGTGTACTACGTAAGCAAGCTTATCCAAGAGGTGAAAAGTAGGTCTCGGAGATCGAGAAGGCACCTTGGCGGATATGATTACGGCAAGGAGATTGAGGCCTTATTTTTTATCACATAAGATCGTTATTCGGACTAACTATCCATTGAAGTAGGTGGTAGCTCGTGTGGACCTATCCTGGGAGAATGGTGAAGTGGACTATTGAGTTAGGCGAGTATGATGTGGAGTTTGAGCCCAAAGAGCCATCAAGGCCCAAGCCTTGTTAGATTTGATCCAGGCTACACAAATCGGAAGAAACCGCACTTTGGAAGCTCTATGTTGATGGGTCAACAACATTGATGGGTTTCGGAGTGGGTACTGTGATAATTGACCCACAAGGGTTAGAGACTCAGTGGTCAGCCAAGTTCCGCACTCTAATAACGGTGCAGAGTATGAGGCGCTGACAGAGGTGCCGAGATGGCAGCAGATCTAGGAGCCCAAGGTATAATCATATTTTCGACTCTTAATTAGTGTCCCAACAGTGAATTGGGACTGCAAGACAAGGACCCTAAAATGATAGCATATAAAGACCGAGTTAAGGAGCTAGAGAATAGGTTCTATCGGTTTGAGGTCCAATAGATACCCAGAGAGGAGAATATGAAGGCATATGGGTTAGCAAAGCTCGCCACCTCCTCACCGATAGGAGGGTCGTGCAAGATAACCTTGGTCACAACCGAGAGAGAGGCAACAGAGCCCGTGGATAGGAGCTATTGATGATGCGATGGATTGGAGGAGCGAGATTTGGAAGGCTTTAACTTAGGACTCAACTATAGGGTCCAGGAGAGATTGGCAATTTCAATTTCGATTTTGTATAGTTGGTGATCAATTGTATAAACGGTCTTTTACATGCCCCTATTTGAGATGTTTATCTAGCAGGGAAGGAAAGCATGTGTTGAAAGAGATGCACGAGGGTCATGCGGCGGATCATGCAGAACCAGGCGTTGGCAAGGAGGACCTTGAGAACTGGATACTTCGCCGACCATGAATGAAGATGCCAAGGAGATGGTAAGGAAGTGCGAGAGTCACAAAAGCACGGCCCATTAATACACCTTCCAGCCGAGGAGATGGGTGCCATGTATGCCCCGTGCCCTTTTTCCAAATGGGGAATGGACCTAGTCGGGCCCTTTCTCCTCGCTCGTGGCCAACGAAAGTTCCCGATTGTGGCTGTGGATTATTTCAAGAAATGGGTAGAAGCAACCCCTTTAGCCAAAATTGACGAAAGCAGAGTGTGATAAAATTCTTATGGAAGTTTATATGTTGCAGGTTTGGAGTTCTAAGAATCCTTGTGTCGGACAATGGTTCAATGGTGAAAAGGTCCAAGAATGGTGCAGAGCCCTAAAGATCCGCCGTAAGTTCACTTCAAAGGGCACACCCCAAGCTAATGGCCAGGTTGAAGTAACTAATCGTACCATGGTTAATGGGATCAAGGCGCGATTGGAGGTTGTAGGGGGAGAATGGGTCAATGAGTTAGACTCGCCTTATAGGCCTACGTAACTACCTCTAAAGCGGCAACAGTGAATCTCCTTTTCGATTAATTTATGGAGCTAATGTTGTGCTACCCGCAGAGATAGGGATGAGCTCCCATCGGATTGAGCATTTTTATGAGGAGTTAAACCAGAACTCGTTGAAGGACGTTCAAATGGGAGATCTCGGTGCCGAGAAGAGCCGATGCTCAAGCCAGAAAGAAACTCGAGCCCAACCGGGAAGGACCCAACAGTGGTCACACAAGTGTTACCCGAGGGAGCATATATTCTAGAAGAGATGGATGGAACACCGTGGCACGACTGTGGAATATCGCCAATCAAGAGGTTCTTCATTTAGGAGTACTTATTATTATTAGTTAATTTTGTTGCTTTTGATTATTCAAACTATTGTACTTTCGACCTACTTGCACTCTTTTTCCCCTCTTATGGGTTTCCCACCGGGTTTTACCATAGGAGGTTTTTTAAGGAGGTCGGCTTAGGTTCCTTATGACCTATGTTGACACTCACAATGGGGTATTTTCGATTAATAAAGATTTCTTTTCGGTTAATATTGAATGTTTACTTTATGAAAAGGGCTTTACGCGAATTTGTTCAAATTTGAGAAAATACATGATTCGCTATACACAATGAATAAAAAGTAATATAGAATTTTTTAAGGTTCAAGAATGATCTTAAAGATTTTAAGGCTCAGAATAGAGCCACTGATATTGATTAAGTGAATCTAAATATTCAATTAGCATTTTTAAGGTTCAAGAATGACCTTAAAAATGATTATAAGGCTCGAGATAGAGCCCTCGATATTGATTAAGTGAATCAATATTCACTTAGGATTTATTAAGGTTCAAGAATGACCTTAAAATGATTAAAAGGCACAGAGAGAACCCCGATTTTGATTAAGTGAATCGAAAATCCACTTAGAATTTTAAGGTTCAAGAATGACCTTAAAAAGATTCTAAGGCTCGATAGAGCTCGATATTGATTAAGTGAATCAATATTCACTTAGGATTTTTAAGGTTCAAGAATGACCTTAAAACAATTATAAGACTCGAGATAGAGCCCTCGATATTGATTAAGTGAATCGAATATTCACTTAGGAATTTTTAAGGTTAAAAAATGATCTTAAAACGATTACAAGGCTCAGAGAGCCTCGATTTTGATTAAGTGAATCGAAAATACACTTAGGATTTTTTAAGGTTAAAAATGACCTTAAAAAGTTTCTAAGGCTCAGATAGAGCCCGATATTGATTAAGTTAATCCGAATATTCACTTAGGATTTTTAAGGTTCAAGAATGACCTTAAAGATTTTAAGGCTCGATAGAGCCCTGATATTGATTAAGTGAATCTCGAATATTCACTTAGGATTTTTAAGGTTCAAGAATGACCTTAAAATGATTAAAAGGCTCGAGAGAGCCCTCGATTTTGATTAAGTGAATCCAAATATTCACTTAGGATTTTTTAAGGTTCAAGAATGACCTTAAAAGGAGTCTAAGACTCGAGATACAACCAAGATTTCAATTAAATGAATTTTAATCATTCACTTAAGGTTTTTTAAGGTACCGAGAGAGCCTTAAATTTTTATTTAATCATTAAGTGAATAATCATTCACTTAAGGTTTTTTAAGGTTCCCGAGAGAGCCTTAAATTTTTTATTTAATTATTAAGTGAATAATCATTCACTTAAGGTTTTTTAAGGTTCCCGAGAGAGCCTTAAATTTTTTATTTAATTATTAAGTGAATAATCATTCACTTAAGGTTTTAAGGTTCCCGAGAGAGGCTTAAATTTTCTACGGATTATTAAGTGAATAATCATTCACTTAAGGTTTTTTAGGTTCCCGAGAAAGCCTTAAATTTTTTACGATTTATTAAGCAAATAATCATTTACTTAGAATTTTTAAGGTTCAGGAGAGAGCCTCGCTTCTATTCAAATTTTTAGCAAAGAAAGAAAGAATTTTTCAAGATAAGTGTTGGCCGTGATATTCGCATAACAAGAGCTACTATTAAAACGATTGAAAAGTAGAGTTGCAAGAAGGATTATATGTGAAAGTCCATACGGACCTATTATGATATACGAGGGCATGCAGTGGACACAAACGGCCCCGCAGAGGCCCACAAAACCACTACAAAAAGGCTTGTTGGGGCACAAACAGCCCAACAGAGGCCTATCAGCCTCGTACACGGACACAAACAAATGCTAAGTAAGATATTATTTAATGCAAAAAGTAAATTGTTCAGATAGCATAAAATAAAAAGAGTTATAGTTGGGGGAGTTGACAATTTCATTTCCGTGACTAGTGGCCGGAGTCGCCACCTTCACTTACGCCTCCTTCTCTTCAACAAAGTTGTCTCGGGGTTAACAGACCTTTATTCAGAGAATGGGGTAAGGAGGAGTGTCCATGGGAAACAAGATGATGGGTGTGATCTCGGTATTCTTGAGCTCCCTGAGAGCAACACCGATCTCGGGAAGCCACCAAGGTTCGTCGTGATTATCATCCCCATCACCAGAAAGTTCGGAGGGATTTTTAAGGTCGTGAGGGGAGCTTCTCGGTCATACTCCCTTTGAACTCGTGGGCTTGGTGTTGGCCAACAAATGCATCAAAACCATGATCCACAAAAAAGGGGACATACTCACCCATGTCTCCTAGATAGCTTGGATCGCTTCTATAAGCCTTCAACCAGAGGAAAGAAGAGAGCCTAGAAATCTTTGGCCTATGGGGGAAGCAAACAAGGTACCTAGGCAAGATTTCTTTATCCCCTCCGTCTTGAACTTGGACTCGCCTCCTTCACCCGAGCCTAGGCCGATCTACCTCTCGTGAGGTAGCAGACACTTGGGAGCGCAGCCTTCGCATTCTCGCAATGAGCTAATTGCGGTCGAAAGTGAGCTCCCGGTCTTTAGCTTCTCCAGTCCAAAGAAGGATTCCAAGTCCTCTTTGCCGCGGATGAGAAGTCGTAAGAAGAAGTGGTCAAATCAGTGGAATAACACGCTAAACCGAAAATGGAAATAAGTGGTAAAGCATCGTAATAGACATTATCACAAAAATTAGGTATAGAATAGGGGAGCCGTGTGATATACCTCGACGAAGGTTTCAGAGGCTCTGCTAACTTCTCCCCAAGGGCAAGCCTCGCTGTGGATCCGGCAAGACCTTAGGAGATCCATTTATGGCAGAAGGAAGAAAGGGGATCCGCTTCCGGGAGTCATCAGCCTTCCAAATCGACATGAGGGATGTGGGCAGGGCATCTTTCTTACTTTTCTGCTATTTCCTTCCGGCTTCATGGATAGGGGAAGAGGGACGCTTTGAGAGTCGGTGGCTTTCCGGCGGCCGCACGGGTTCTCTTGGAGACAGAGGTGCAAACATGAATAGAGCTAACTGGGGACCGGTGATGTGTGATCCGGTCTTCTCCAAATGGGTAATGGCCGAGAGTACGGGGACCTCGGTTTCCTGACACACTTGGACATCCAGCTCATTTCTCAGAGATAAAAAGAAAGAAAGGAGATAAGTATGTGGAAAGAACATACAAAAGAGAGAAGTTACTACGCAATTAATAGCATAAAACTAGAATTGTAAGGAATTACCATCTTCCGACCCGAGAGGGGTATAGGGTGGCCGAAAACCGAAATGGGATAATAAACGGGATTGTCACATAGAGAGATAGAATTGAAGAGGCCATGGCTTTTGGTATAAGTATTGAGATGTTTGATAACTTGACGGTTGAGGTCGAATCTGGTCGAGGGTGAGGGGCTTTCGAGGGGGTTATCGAAGACCCACTCTTCACCGGGAAGTCCCAAGGATTAGGAGGAACCACAGAGAAGTATTCCCGAGTCCAAAGAGGTTTGTTGTCATGAGGGCGGTTCAAAAAGTAGCAAAGCCCTTTCGCCCGGGAGCTAGTGTAAAAGAAGGTATGGAAAATCTTGCAATTGAAATGAGTGAAGAAAAGCTCGCTAGAAGGTTCACTTTGCTCCTTTTACAAGCATGTAAAAGGATATCATCATTCGCAGCCCGTTGGAGTTGAATTGATTTAAGGGTACACCGAAAAGTGTAGAAATTTTGCAAAGATAGGGGAAATTGGGAATAGGAGACCAGCGCAGAAAGTGTTCTCCCCGTATAGGCTAAGGTTCAACCTCGGTGTGATCGGGTCTCTACATGTGGAAAAATTAGGGAATCCACCCTAGACGGTGGAATTCTTCTAGGGTCCCGAGGGACATCCTGGGAGGAGGTGGAAACTTTGTTTAAATCGGTGGGAGATTTCGGTGGAGCCGGAGGATTTGGTGAAGACGGATTCATGGGAAAACTAGCCCTAAAGAGAAGGAGGGAAGGTAAAATTACCTACAAGCTAGAATGTAGAATGACGGAAGCAAAAGAAAAAGTAATTGAGAAGGAGGGGTGCTACAGGAGAGAGAGTGTGCCTTGGATCTGGAAGCTTTAGAGTAAGTTCTCTAGAAATGGCAGAGGAGAACGAAGAAGATGATGAACCCTGAAAAATTTAAATAAGAAGGATAGATTCTTGCTATAAAGACGGAATTTGAATGGTGTGGATTCTTTATTTGAGCGGTTACGAGAGGTCGTGATGATATCCGCGTGGACGTATGCCGCTTTGATGGGACAGACTCGCACCGGATCGAGCGTAAAATATTTTAAGGTGAAGAGTCCAAACAGGCATTAAACAGTGACTCTAATATACCACGCTACTCTCTCAGCCCTACACGTCCCAAGAGAGTAGGGGAGCAGCTTAATGTGGCATAAATATGTCATGGGCCGGAATAGCCCCGTATGAGGTTAAAGGGCCAAATAGTTAGCGAGAGCCCAATAAGAGGCCCAGAGGAAGGAACGATACATCAAGCCCGTAACCCCGAGTACGGGCCCAGATTCGCGAGGATAAGGTAGATGTTTAGTATAATCTCCTCGAAAAGGTGTCAAGGTTGGCAATAAACCCGCAAAATAAGGATTAGCCGATAAGCAAGCAAAGACTCACCAAACAGAGCCGATAAAGAGTATTGAGAAAGATTTAGAAACGGTTATTCCGTAAAAGAGGAATGGGACGTGGGAAAAGGACGAGCGTGGGAGATGCACGATGAAGAGTGGAGAGCTTCATCGGAGGGTGGTGATAACCGTCCTTTTCCGTATTATTTATGTATGATCGGTAAGGGAGAAGAAGGTACGAATTCACTTATCTACTTATTACACTTTGAGCACGTTATTCTATCACTACTATCACTTAATCGACTAGTTCGTATTAGCTTCAAAAGGTCCCTTACCGGTATTGAGGGCCCTCCTTTCATATTCTTTCCGATCACCGACTTGGCGTCGGAGTCCCTACGTCGGAGACCTCCCCGGCGTGTTTTGCGGAGTATTTTCGGAGCTCGAATATATATATATATATATATGTATAAAAGTACGTGAGTAAACCTATAGAATTTGCATATTTATGAGAGGCAGAGAAGCAACCTCTACGACAAAGGTAATTGATGTTGATTCTCCTCCCTATTACTTATATATATGTGTGTGTTTACTTCTTCATAATGTATCTATCTATATATGCATTAGATGCTTGAATTCTTGTTCTCAATAATTTTTATGGAGTTGTTTTTAAAAAAAAATAAATAAATAAATAAATTATGGAGTTAATTGTTTTAACTTTTAATATGTCTAATGTATAGAATGAATAATTTTGAATACTCACAGATAAAATAAATTTAAAGTCGGAAACAAACAATATGCCATTAATATAATATTACTCGTCCACAATTTTCATATAATTAAATGAGCTGAAATTTTGATAGCTTGAGTTTGATTAGTCTAATATGATTGTGTGCTTACTTGTATTTTAGTGAATTTAATTAATAGATATAGATTACATAATTAAATTATTCATCATTTCACATTAATGACGGTGCCTCCTAATACAGAATACAATGAACTATACTCATTTTAAAATTCACGTAAATTTTATATGATAGTGATAGTAGTTGAATATGACAATAATAGGATTTTTGAATGACCTCGTGATAGCCAAATGCATGACAAATAGTCATCAGACATGATAATAATAATAATTGTGCATAAACACATGATAATAAATTACAATGATAAAATGAACCAGGTGCCCTGCATCTAAATTTTTGTCAAATACATATTACAAACTTAAATTATTCATCATTTCAAATAAATTACTCTTGTGATGAGTAGGGGTGGTTAGTACAATATATTGAAATACTGTTTTATGGTATTATATACCATATTGAAAATATTGGTACACAAAATATTATACTTGTTATCGTATTAAAACTTTCGATATTCCAAAATTTTGGTATATAAAAATTACTTATTGATACAAAGACAAAATTTTTGGTATATCAAATTTTAGAATAATATCGTATCAATACGGTCCATACAAAAATTTAGTGTATTATTTCATACCAAGATCATGCAGATATCAAAAATACCAAATATCAAAATATATTTTTTTACCGAATATACTAAAAATTTTGAATGTGCATACCGTTATCATACTTAAAATATTTGGTACGGTAGCATATAGTACCGAAAATCTCTGTACACCAAAAAATTGGTATCTTTAATATTTTTTGATTTAATAACTACAGCATATCGAAATTTTCTATATTATTCCCAAAATAAAAATCCCATCCCTAGTGATAATTGTGAACTTACTTGAGTACATGAATTTAATGTATATAGATTATAAATTTATATCTCGATCATTTATTATGTAATGCCATATAAATAATTAATTACATAATACTCCCTTCATTCCACAATCGCTTTTACAGATTGACATTTTAACGGTTTTGTGTGAGAATTATTTCATAGTAATATGTGTACAATTGATTTTATATGAATGATATGCTAGTTGATCTTATTAACTAGCATACCATTCATATAAAACAACTTTGTACACATATTACTATGAAATAATTCTCACATAAAAATCGTTATAAAGTACCATTTATATAAAACAATTTTTGCACACATATTACTATGAAATAATTCTCACACAAAAATCATTAAAAAGTCAACTATGAAAACATTGTGGGATGGAGAAAGAAATGAACTTCTATATTTATGTAAAATATATAAATTTGTATCCATAAATATATGTTCATTCTCCTTGACTAAGTATAAAATATCTACCAAATTGTGTAATCTCATCAAGACAAAGAAGGTTAATTAGATAACAAAACATCATTAATATGCATTTAATGTCATAATTTACGATATTAAAGAAAATGCTATATAGTTAAAAGCAAACGTGATGGATGTGCTTGAATTTTGCAATTAGTGTCATGTCGTGTAATAAATATGTTCAAATAATATTTAAAAAAATACTCAAGTAATTTAATTTGTTTAGTACACGTGTCATTCACACCCTGTAGGCCAATATAAGTCTAGACTAAATTCACACTCTCTCTATAAAGCCTTTTGGCCAAATATATGTTTTTTCTAAAATAGTAACAAATTATATCGTGAATTTATTGTAAAATTTATTTATATTTTATGTAGTTTTTTTAATAATATTATTCTAATAGATATATTATATATTGAAAATAAATAACGTTTTGAGTTATATGAAGAAACTAGATGAGCTCCGCATGTTATACGGTATGTTCGTTAAATAAATTTTATAATATAATATAATATATTATACATATAATATTTTTCATCAAATAACAATATATAATATGTATAAAATTTTGTATATTATTAATATTTTATATGAGACTAATTACACATTAAACTCATCATCATTACTAATATATCAAACTCTTTATATAATTGACATTTAAAAATATACATAAATTTATATTCTCGTTTAATGACATATCATTGGAATTCACAAAAACTGAAACAAAATGTTATAAACTCTCTATTAATATATATGAGGATTCACTTATTTAAAATACTCACAAATTAATATTTCATAAACATTGGAGTTTTTAAAATATACTAAAATAAAATATAAATTGATACGGTCACAAAAAATTAATACACTTTTATATGCTAGAGTTAAATAAAATAGTTTTTCAAAACATATAAATATTTATAGATTAGTTTATTGGTAGACATTTTAAAACCAACATAAGAGGTTTAGGGTTCAAATTCTTATTATTACTTTTTACAAACTTAATATATAAATGTCACATATACAAAATGACACATGACAATGTAAACATACAAAATCGACACATAAGCAAAATGTATAGAATTTTGACACATAAGCAAAAATGAACTCTCCCTATTAGTATATAAGGATTTTACCGATTTATAAGAGACTTACTCTTTTAAAATTGTATTCTCTATATTTCGTACTAGCGCATCATTTGTCAAGAAAATGCATCTCATACTAGATGCACCATTTCATTAAAAAAAAATTATAAAACGACTTTAATTTTTACCTATCTTCCTCCAACACCTCAATATTACATCACATGTCTTTTTTTTTTTCCAAATTAATCCAATTTAATTCTATTAACAACTCTCTTATTGAAGTTAAAAAGACTACCCTACCTTCATAAAAAATAATTTATATTAGAATAACATTTGTGTGAACTGAATGTATACGATTCGATAGTGATAAGTAAAAATATAGTTAAATCATATGTATCCGATTCACACAAATATTTACTTTTATATTATTAGATAACTCTTATATTAAAATCACACAAACAATAAATACTACATCAAATATGAGACGAAGTGATTATTAAACTGCAACCAAGAAAGAATATATATATATCCATTTCTCTATCTATTTATAAAATTTAAATTAAAATATAATAAACAAATGGTTCCCTTCTTATATCAGTTTTATTAATTAATAAATATATGATGGACATATGTGGCCCATTTCTAGCACATAGACATTTTAGGCAAGGGATAAGGGTAGACCCACAGCGGCCCAGTGGGCCCTAGACGCTGACCAATGGGCGGCCCAACAGCCACCAATCTGTGACCGTCCATTCCATTGAGGAAATCGAACGGCTGAGATCTGGTGACATGACACAAAAAGGCAGGACGGCAATTCAGCGTTTGTTTGTTAAGGATTTGTTTGTGTTTGATGGTAAAAAGTCATCTGTGCCTAAAACTCAGTCTCCCAATAGCATCGGATCTCTAACATATATAGTATATAGTATACGAGATATATCAATCAATTTTGGGTGAATATATACTCCCTATTTTCTCTCTCTTAGTCTCTCTCACTAAAAAAAGGCGGAGGCCCTTCTCCTTTTGTGTAGTTGTTGGACTCCTCTTTCTTGATTTTCTTGCGTTGTTAATGAGGAGAGAATAATGATATGATAATAATATTGATAAAGAGTCAAAAGGTGGAAGAAAAGTAAAGAATAAAAGAAAAAGATTCGAACTTGATCGACTGGTATGGTTCTTAATTTTCATGTTGATGATTTTTTATTAATGTTCTTGATGTAATTTAGATATCTTTGATATGGGTTTTAGTAATTTGTAATTTTGATTAAAAGCCCTTGTTGAAAATTGACTTTCTAGCTCAAAGTCCATATATTGTGGTTGCTTTATCGTTATATGTAGTATTTTTTATCTGTCATCATACTTTGATTACGTTTCCACGGAGTTGTTTATTTGTTAGACAATCTTGAGATGATGATGATGGTATGCAGGATATTTGATTGAGGTGATTAGATTGTTTGTTATTGAAGAGAGGGTGGAATCATCTTTGCTTGAACTTTTAGTAACTTAGATTCTGGTAAAGTGATTCTTTATGAATAAAAATATGGACTTATCGTGCAATTTCCACTTATAGAAAAATAAAGGAAACTCATCTCATGTCATATGGAGTTTAAAGTGTTGAGATGTTGTGTTTTGGCTATATATATATATATATTCATGTGAAATCTATTTTCTTGTTGTTTTGTTCTTATCATTCTTTGAATTCTTTGCCTTAGTTTGGCACTAGTCTAAATGTGGAAACGTTGTTAATCTTTTACCCGATGATTGACTCGTATACTGTCGTTTAAACGTGGATTTAAACGTAGATTCACTCCTCAACATGTTGCACGTTTAGATACTAGTGCTTTGCTGATATGGTAACTGGATGATATTTCTCGTTTTACTCGTGTTTATGTGGATTTATTACCATATTTGCAAATTTCTGTTCATTCAAATATGCCATTGTTTGTTCCTGACGATTGTCAAGTCATTTCAGTCATAAGTTTCTTATGATCCTGTGATTGTTTTAACTTGGAGTCGAGATTAGGCATTCTATTTGATTCTTAAAGGCTAAATGTGTATTGCTGATAACCAGGAATATAAAGACAGTCAACTATTCATGGATAGAAACTCTGGCAAAAGAGGTGCGACAGGGAGTCTAGCGCCTAGAAAAGCGTCGAAAGTTGGTGTTAAAGATGCAACGGCTTCCAAAGATCAAAGTGTACAATTTTGTAATCGAATTGGATGCCAAGGAAGAATTAAGTACAGCAATCAAAATGCGAAAATTGGGAGCTCTGACAAGGCCAAATGTTCTAGGCCCTCGTTTTCTTCTTCAAATAGAAATGAAACCGTTGGGAATTCCTCCAGGAATGGCTGTTTGATGACCAAAGCAAAACGTTTGAGTCTTGATTCAAAGAGAAAATTAGCTTCCCAATCGAAATTTGATCCATCAGAAAGTAGTCAATCAAGTCATGATTCGAGATCAACAAGCACATCTAGAGAGGCGAAATTCGGGACTTCTAGCATCCCATCAAGTATTAAACCTCGAAAAAACGTTCAGCATAAACAGGGTTCGAACATGCAGAATACGCTGGCAGCTTCTTCTATTTCTAACAGCCCTGGCCTAGGAACACTCAATAGTAGTAACAAAAGTAGGTGTCTGAAGAATCTGAAATGCAGCACCTCGTTATCAGATGTCGTCCCATCAAACTGTTCATCATCAGGATCGAAGTCTGCTGCAAAAATGTGATGAAGAAGAGAAACCCCGAAGCAGAGAGCAGTTTGTCTCGTAGAGGGAGAAACACAACTGCCACATCATCTAATGGTGTCTCCGTCTCTGCCTCTAGACGTAGTTGTTGGACGAACGCAGAGGATAGCAGTGGTGCTTCTTCTGTTAGGACAAGGAGGTCAACGTCGTAAACCAGAACAGGACGGGTCTGTCTTACCGTCAAAATGGAAGAAATACTTTGTTTGGTAGAGAACCTTCTTCACGGACCTCCTACCGGTTTCCTGGTTCTGGACCACCTACTAGAGTTGGCTCTTCGAGTCTATTGCAGCAGTCTGCCAATGCGTCTTCAAGTGGTTGGAGTTCTTACAGTACATCCATCAGTAATGATGAAAATCAGTCGCCTTTTGCTTCAGCTGATCTTGGCTTTGGCCATTTAATGAACCGTCGTGATGCATTGCATCGTTATAACATGGATGGCATGTCTGAGGTATTGTTCGTTCTACGCATTGAATTTCATCTGTCTTGGTTTGTTTAGTTGTCTGAATTGATGGTATGGTATGTATTCTTTACTCTGCAGGTATTATTGGAACTTGAGAGACTCGAACAGGATGAAGAGATGACGCGTGAGGTACTCATGTACTCCCTCCCTTTCGTTTTAGATAATTTGTATCAAATTAAGGAACATCAATATATTGACATATTTACTCTCAGCCAACCTTATATTAATCCTAAAAATATCCTTATTAAAAAAATAAGGCATCTTTTACGATACGAATGGGGTAAATTTGGAAGAAATGTGGAGAAATAGCTAAAGTGGCAGTATTTTGAAACAAATTTAACTTCTAAAACAACACTTATTATGAAACGACGGAAGTATTCATTTATTTCTTCGAATATTGGTCGTGTTTTTATTAACCCTTTTTCCCCTACCGACAGCAAATACTTGCCTTAGAGGCGAGTTTGTATCTGAATAACCGCAGCATGTTTGACCAACACCGAGACATGAGACTGGACATCGATAACATGTCATACGAGGTTGGTTTAATTTGTATTTCTTCTTATTATGGTTTTGTATTGTACTCCCTCTTTCTTAGAAAGTATTTAATCCGAATCTTAGTAGTACCTGCATAGTCTTACAGTTTCCGACACAATGTGCTGCTCGTTTGTCAGGAATTACTAGCTCTAGGCGAGAGGATGGGTACGGTTAGCACAGCGCTTTCAGAAGACGCGCTTTCAAGGTGTATGAGGAAAGGCGTATATCAGGTGACCCCATCAGAAGAGCGATTCACGGGATCAGGCGAAGATGGAGATGATGTCAACTGCAGCATTTGCCAGGTCATTTATTTACACAAATGTTCTTCATTTCATATAAACTGAATTTCTGCACCATTTATTACAATGCAACATCATGCACCCCACCCCACCTACCTTTTAGAAAATATATAGGACAGAATTCAGAAAAGAAACACATTGTAAATTGATGATATGAGTAGTATATGTAAAACGCGCCACATGTAACCATATTATACGTAACATGAATTGATCGTTGCACTTGCAGCATCATATACGTGTAACCATATCAAAGAATTCTTCTTTGGTCGTTGCACTTGCACGTGGTCTGTCGATTTAGTTATGATTTGATTTTTAAGACGAGAATTTTCTGCACGATTATTCGTTATTCTTGTGAAGATCAACAAATTCTCATATCTGTTTCTATTAATTGTTGCCTCAATCAGCATTAATTTTTCTGTGTTACTATATAGTTTCATTAAAGATGCATCATAGGACCAATTTTTGCTAGATGCATTGGATGAAGCTTCAAATTGACTTGTTAATAGTTGAAAATACGAGTAGCTCGAAATCATTTGTCTGTGTTTAGTTGAATGCAACGTTGTCTGAAATGGCTCGCGTCTTGCAGGAGGAGTATGAAATGGGTGACGAGGTTGGGAAGCTGGTCGAATGCCAGCACGCTTATCACACGACGTGCATAAATCAGTGGTTGCGGCTGAAGAACTGGTGCCCGATATGCAAGACTGCTGCAGCTTCACAAGAATCATCTTAATGAAAATTTTACAACTCTGTACAGAATTACATTTCTTCAACTTTTTTATTTCTTATAATTGCATTTCCTTTAAAATTTTATTTCCTTAGTTGTATTTATGAACGTCTCAGTGAATAGTTATATATATTGATAAACTCACTGCCTGCCTTTGTGCAATAGCAAGTTTGCCAATAATAATTACATTATGTTGATTGATATTCATTTATGTTTTTATTACTTTTAGCCATATTTTATTATTATCAAAAGCCTTATGTGTTTCGTATACACCATAAGTTTAAGGTGTTTCACGGATATTCTTGGTCAAATATTTGGTACTCTTGGTTATTGTTGTAACACGAATATTTCGTAAATACTCCATCTCGAGGCGAGACAATGCCTCATAGGGGTATCCCGACCTAGGCGTAAAGACAAGCACACTAAGCCGTTCTCCAAGCTAGATTGCTCTCCGTGCGTAACCCTTTAAGCTCGGCTAGACAGGCTAGGCGGCTCATCGTGACAAGGTACCGACACCTTTACGGGACAAGACAAGAACATTTAATGTAAAGTAGATCTTGTCGATTTTATATCAACGATTGTAATTAGATCCCTAAAATAAAGGGCTAGGATCGTTTCTTGATTATCAAGTGTTGCTAACCGAAATATTTAATACGTGTTTTATGTGGCTTTGGATCGGTTAAAAACAATATTGATTGGGGTATTTATGATGATAAACACCTAAGAACAATCAATAGAAATGATGAGCAATAAATGAGATATTAAATGCGTAAAAGCAAGTAAGAACACAAGGTTTCTTTGGGAGTGTTAGTCCCTGTGCTAAGGATGGATGCTTCGCATCCGTTTATTATGCCTTATAGGTCTTATTTATACATGGTTTTGGTTGCCTTTTTAGCGTAGACCAAAGGTACAATAGAGTACCAATCAACTTAAATGCCGTACCATCTCCTATTAATTGAGATGTACCGCTCTCGCAGCAGGCGACGGCCGACCATTCACGTCTGCCCGCTGTGTCCCTTGGCAGGGATCTTCTCGATGGTCGGGGATATTCTTGCCTTTCTGGGATAAGTTGACATTAAATGGAGGCGGATATCCCGTACTTGATACCATTTCGGGCGTGGCGTGGTTGACAAGTCTTTGTCCTTGCCGAGCTTGGTTGGCGGGGTCCTCGCCGTGCCCGCCATTCGGCGTTGTAACCGCGACATCATCGCTCGAAGGGTTCTCCGGCTCGCAGACGGCGAGCCCGCCTCGGCCAGCGGGCGGGATCCTCGGCGGGCATGGCCGGAGGGTCCGCTCTGCTAGGCCGAGCTTGCTTGCCTTGCCCCGGCGAGCCGATCTCTAGGGGTGCCGAGCCCGCCTGGATGGGCCGAGCTCCCCGGACATAGCCGAAGTCGGCTCGCCACGACCAATGGGTCGATCACTGGAGGGGCCGAAATCTTCCGGGCCGCGCCGAAGCTTAACCGAGCCGGCCCGATCGCCATTGGGCCTAGGGGCGAATAAATCGTCGTACAACAATTGCCTCCAGTTCGGTCTCGAGAGTGTTCGGAGGCCGGGCTGGTCTCTTGGAGAGTTGTTCACCGTTGTTGCCGAGCTTCTTCATGCGGGTACCCTCCGGTTTTCACCGATGGGATTTGGATTTGGACTTGGAAAAAATGGCGGTTGGATTTGACAAGGGGCCATTTATCCCACGTGCTCGCAAAAGCGATTTTTGGCAGGCGCGTGTGATTGGAGGTGATCGCCTCCAACCACCACGCGCTGACACGTGGCGTGCCCCCAAGGTGCCAAAAGCAGCCACGACCTTTCGCGAAAATAATCGCATTTTTGCCCTGCATTCGAAAAGTTTCGGGATTTTGCAAGGAGGCCCTTCCCGCTTTTTATAAATAGGAGTCTCCTTCTTCACTTTAAACTTCTTACCCGTGTGATTCTCGGAGCGTTGTGAGTGATCTTCATAGTTTCCTTGAGAGGTTTCCGTGCATCTCTTCTCGTTTCTTCATCTAAGCTTCTAATCAGCGTTTTAAACGGTAACTTCCCTTTATCTCTTGAAAAATTTCTTCTTTCTCGCTTTTTCTTTCATTTCCTCCGATCGGTATGGTGA
Source organism: Paraleonurus japonicus (assembly GCA_030762865.1). Classification (NCBI taxonomy): domain Eukaryota; kingdom Viridiplantae; phylum Streptophyta; class Magnoliopsida; order Lamiales; family Lamiaceae; genus Paraleonurus; species Paraleonurus japonicus. The sequence continues at coordinate 41,159,195 of CM061056.1, forward strand.
GATCGAGGGAGCTTCATCTCGAGGGACCGGTTCGGCCGTGCCGACGCTGCGTGGAGCCGCCGTGAGAGGGGAATCTTCCCGGGAGGATGGCAGACGCCGCCCGAGATACGGGCTGTCCGATCGAGATGTTCCGAGTCCGACCTTTGGCCGTGCCTGGGGTCCAAGCGCCGCCTCCACCGTGGAGGGGTTTGGGGGCACTGGGATGCCCCATTTGCCGATCTCGCCGATCTAGGGATCGACATGAGGATCGGCGAGGATCTCGGGGATGCCCCGCTGATGTCGATTTGGAGAGGGCCACCGCGGAGATGGTGGCCGAAGTTTTTCCTCGGGGAGTGATGATGAGAGGACCGCAAGTGGGGTGCGGCCGGGACCTCGCCGGCCGCCGTGGCCCTACGATTTCCGAGCTCCCCGGACGAGAGCGAGAGAGTCCAGTGTGAAGAGGCCGACGAAGAGGCGAGCAAACAAGCCGCCGTGAAGGTCACCGTTGCCTACTCCGCCTCGGGAGCAATACGTTGATAGGTCAAGTGGGCCGGCCCCACCTCGACTACTGTGCATATTCGCGGAGAATCCGACGCTCGCCCGAGCGGACTCGCCGGATGTTCGAACGGCGGAAGCCCAGATTGGCCGGCCAATGACGAGGCGAGGCGGAGCTCGGTGTCCGAGGCCGATTTGGCTTCCTGGCGGGTGAGGTGGCAGTCCCATCCGATGTGCACTTCTTTGTGCTCGCCGATGATGAGAGGCCCGACCAGCCCCGCGAGGGATGCTTGCCGTAAACTATCATATGATGGAGGCGGGGCTCCGGTTTCCTCTCCATCCCAATATCTCGCACCTATTCGCTCCGAACGCCGCCTTTTCAGGTTCATCCCAACGGTGGATGAACCTTCTCACGCCGTTTATTTGGGGGGAAGTTCCGGCCTGCAGACGATGCCGACTCCCGCCGAGGTGAACTTCATTTTCACCGCTCTGAGTCCAAGAGGGAGTCTGTTCATACGGACTCGGCAGGTGGGACATTTTTCAATGGAATCCTCCAAGCTCCGAGACCGGCACCGGAGGTGGTTTTTTGTCAACGGCCTCGGCAGCGCCGGGGTCGACTTCGACTCTGCTGATGTCCCATCCGTCTTTGGGCACAAACCCAAGAGTACGATTTCTTTATTTGAACTCGGACAATTATTACCGATCTAATTTTTCCTCCTCTTGCAGAGCCGTTCGTCGCTCCTAAGGAGGAGAGTCAGACACCGATTTCCGCTCGCACTTGCCAAGCTAACCCTCATTCCGCTCGCCGACAGAAGTGTTCGGCATCACAACGACGAATCGAGGTTCGAGTCCCGATTCTTCGCCTATCCTCGCCACCTCCGCCGGATGCCGGTAAGGCTTCCGACCTTAGGTCACGTGTTATGTTTGTTTCCGTAGCGAGCGAGAACTAACCTGTCTCGAATGTTGCAGGTTTCAACTATCCTCCGCTCCATTCCGCCCACTCCGTAATCATGTCGGCGGTGCGATCTTTTCAGCAGGCAAAGATCCGCATAAGGAAAGCGAGCAAGCCTCGCGGGAAGGAGAAGTCGGCAGACGAGGAGGCTGCCGGCACGCCCCCGAAGGGGTCCCACTAGCCCGTCACCGCCGAGCCCGCCGCCGAGCCCACCGTTAAGTATGCTGCCCTTCCCCGCCGAGCCAGCCGTCCCCACTCCGGCCCGGGAGGTAGATGCCCCAAGATGGGCCGAGGAGCCGATCGACCTGTGAGCCCGGGGCGTGAAGGGTGAGGGAGACCTCGGTGGAGGTCGTGGAGGGCCCGTCATCCCGCCGTCCGGTGTAAGCGACCTTGGGCCGAGGAGAGCCCCTGGCTGCCGCAGCCGATCCGGCTCGGTGCCTAGGCCGAGCTGTGCCCGGACCCGGATGACCATTCCTTCGGGGCGTGACCCGGCCCTCTACGAGAAGTAAGTTGCGCTCCTTTACCTTCTTCGATTTTCGGTTCTTTGAGGAATTGCTAAAGATTTTCCTTTCAGTTCTGGCCGGTGGCCGCAAACGCCTCCCGTGGTGGATTTCCTCACCTCTCGGCGAGATCCGGCCTCGACGAGCTTCCGACTATGTTATCCGGGGCTATGGAGAAGATCCCGTCCGCCATGACGACCGAGGTAGACGCGACTCTTCTTGGAACCTCGGAGGGCGCCCTCTTGCTCGCCTGTGTCCCGGGTCTCAGCGCCGCCGTGGCCGAGCGGTGCTTGGACGGGTGGGACCGGGAGGTGGCCAGGAACCGGGAGGTCCGCCGGGAGCGGGACCGGGCCGGAAAGAGGCCGAGAAAGCACGGGCCGTGGCTGAGAAGGCCCAGCCGGCCGAGAAAGCGCCGGCGGCCGCCCAGAGCGGGAGGCCGAGGTGGCCCGTCTCGAAGGAAGAAGTCGCCCGCCAGCGTGTTGAGGGTGAGAAGGCGGTGGCGGCCGTCCGAGAGCGGCTGGAGGCCGAGAAAGTGGCGGTGGAGAGGTTGGCCACGGAGAGATTGAAGGCCGAACGGGCCGCGGCCGCCTGTGCCGAGAGGGAAAGGGACCATAGCCGCGAGGAGGCCGCCGGCTAGTGGGCGAGAAGGCCGGGCTGGAAGAGAGGCCGGCCAAATCTCGAGCACCTTCTTGGCCTGCGGCCTATGCGACCCTCGGAGGCGGTTGTCATCCCCCGACCTGAGGATCCGGCCGTGATAGGAGTTCGCGTACTACATGGCCTCCGCCGACCTCATCCGCGCGCGAAGGCGCCGGCGACCCAACCGGGGCCATGGAGAGGTACTTCAGGAGTACGCCGCCCACCCTCTCCACGAAGAGCTAACATGGAGATCAAAGATCTCGGGAGAGGGACCATGGGGTGGACCTCTCCACAGTACCCCGACCGAGAATACTGGTCTTCCGGCGGAGGCAAAGTGAGCGGGCGCCGGGAGACCGGGACCGCCGGCGGTGAGGCTTAACAGACTTTCCCTACTTACCGGGGCATCGGTGAATAACGAATCCATTTGTCTCTTGAAAGTATTCAACTACGGATTCGCCTGTGCCCTTTCGGCTTTTTGCAACCGGTGGCCGGGCTCTGGCAGGAGTGAGGGTACTTTGAACTCACGTTCCTCGCCACCGTTACTCTCTCTTTTTAATAGATACCTTGAATTCCAAGGGATATCTTGAACTCTCCCGCTGCCGTTGTAATTCTTGTTTTTCTTTTGGTTTAAGGTTTAGGGTTTAGGATCTTTGTACTCGGCCATTGGCCGCACCTTTGTGATTAATGAAATCTGCGTTTTCTTTCATATCTCTCGGCTTTGTTTATTGCTTTCTGTACTTAGAAAATTTTGTGAAATTTCCCAAATATGACAAGTCAGTGATGACCTGACCGAGCTCGGCCTTACTTGATCCAAGGGGAGAACTTGACCCATGCCTTTCCGTTTTGGTTTCGGCACGGGTGAGCTCGGACTTTGGTCGAGTAAGGGTTACGCTTTGGGAGCTCCGCCGCCCTTGTATGAATATGGTTTAATACTTCGCATTTTTAACAAATTTTGCAAGCATTTCAAACCGTTTTTGGCTTGTCGTGCCTCGACCTTATTTGTTCAAGACGCCGAGCTCGGCTTGTGCCTTTCCGACTTGGTTTCGGCATTGGCGAGCTCGACTTTTGGCCAAGTAAGAGTTTACTTGGAGAGCTATGCTCGCCCAAGTGTATCATGGCGGGTTGACGGCCCACCGGATCGCTTCGTCGCCCAAACCAGGTTCCGCGATTGCGAGTTCGGTCGGGCGAGCGATGAAGGTGCTCGCTAAATGGAGGCTTGACCACCGAACCGCCGCTAGGAATAGTTACGAAGTGGTTGCTCGTCGAGAGTACATTTAGCTCGCCAGAGACTTTTTCTCCGGAAGAAACCCGGTGGCACTTCAGCGACCTATACAGTGCGCCTAGTGGCGTGCTATGCGCTTTGGGCTGGTCACAGGACCTAACCACGCGACTTTTGTCCTAACTCCGAGGAGCTTGTGGACCTCACTAGCCAGAAAGCTAGGAGACCTCGGCCGGAGGCTAAGCTCGTTGCGAGGAATTTGAGGGGCACACCGACCCGGAAAGTCGAGTGACCTCGGGACGGTAACGAGACGCGTCACGAGGAGTTTAGTAGGAGCCTCCCGGTTATGGGCTGGGCGGACCTCGCCATAAGGCTAAATTAGCTGCGAGGAGTTTACGGGGACGAGTCCCTACCTCGGCGGACTATCTCGGTCCGAGCGAGTATGAGAGGGACCTATTCTTGGCCGAGTCGGCCTCGAGCGGGTCCGCAAGCATACCTCTTGCGAGGATTTTCGACACAAAATTCTGGGGAGCTTCGCTTTATTTATTATGAAAATTTGCAAGAATTTACAAGGATTACAAAAATTCGTAGAATCCCAAAATTTTCTAGGTTACAAGAAAAGATCTAGGTGACGGCTCACCGAAAATATTTCTTAAGGTGGCATGCGTTCCAAGGGTATTGGTCCGGAGTGCCATCCGGTGTTCGAGCTCGTACGCCCCATTGGGTAGCCAATTGGACACCCGAACGGACCCTCCCAGATTCGGGCCGAATACCCCCTTGGCTAGGGCCGTGGATCTTTTTAAGACGAGATCGCCGACCGAGAATTGTCGACCTTGACCTTAGAGTTGTAGTACTTTTACGAACGCTGCTTGTAGGCCGCGTTCTTGTGAATTGAGTCAAGTCGGCGCTCTTCTAGCATGTCGAGGTCGAGCCTCCTCGCTTGGTCGTTGTCTTCACCGAGCTCCTGCCGAATACGGAAGCTCGGCACGGCGACCTCGGCCGGGATAACGGCCTCGGTGCCAAAGGCGAGAGCGAAGGGGGTCTCGCCTGCCGACTCTCGGTAATCGTCCTGTAGGCCTACAGACGTCCGTGAGCTGGCCGCCCACTTTCCTTTTCTCTCCTCGAGCTTAGTTTTGAGGGTGTGCTTGATTATTTTGTTGACCGCCTCCACTTGACCATTGGTTTGAGGGTGGTACGGAGTGGCGAACAATCTCTTGATTTTCCAGTAGCTCGCAGAACTCTAAGATTTCGAGCCCGTCGAACCGCTTGCCATTATCTCGAGACTATGGCCTGGGAAGACCAAATCTGCAGATGATGTTCTTCCATATGAATCGATGATAGCCTGCTGATCAATCTTGTTCAGCGGCTCGGCCTCCGCCCACTTAGTGAAATAGTCGACGGCTACCATCGAATTTGTACCCCGGTGCCACCGGCAGGGTCCGATTAGATTGATCCCCCACCTTGTCGAACGGCCAGGGCTGAAGATTGACTTCAAGTGCTCGGGGAGTTTGATGTTAGGCGCCATGACCTGGCACTTGTGACACGCCTTGGCGTATGCGATTGCGTCTTTCCGAAGAGTGGGCTAGTAGTACCCTTGCCTCATCGTCTTATAAACGAGCGCTTGCCCCGGCGTGATTTCCACGAGACTCCGTCGTGGATGTCCGCTAGGATCTTCCGCCCGTCCTCCGGAGTGATGCATTTGGAAGGGTAGAAAGAAACTTCGTTTATAAAGCGCATCTTCTATTAAAGTGTACCTTGCCGCTTTCAGATTGAGCCTAGCACTGACTCGGTCATCCGGGAGGGCGCCGGTGTTGAGGTAGAGGATGATGGGCGTCATCCAGTTCGCCTCCTCGGCACAGACAGTAGCCACTTTGCTCGGCCGCCGATGGCCGAGGTGGCGAGCCGTGAGGACAATGTTGGACATGTCCGCCCCCTCCGAGGTGGCGAGCTTGGAAAGCACGTCCGCTTGGGAGTTTTGTTCCCTCGGAATTTGCTCTATATAGACTTGCCGGAGCCTCTTGTACATGGAGGCGACCAGCTCCTGATAATTTATCATCTGCTCCCCGCGGCTTCATATTCTCCCTTGACTTGGTTTACCACCGTGAGGGAATCCATGAAGATGTGGAGTCGCTGGACACCTACCGCAGCGGCAAGCTCTAGACCGCCCGACCCGAGCCTCGTACTCGGCCTCATTGTTAGTGGCCGGGAACTCGAATCGGACGGCGTTCGTGAAGCACCGCCCCTCTGGTCCGACTGAGCGATTCCCGCCTCCTGAACAAGATTGTGTTGAGGAGCCATCTACGAACAACTTCCGTGGCGGGAAGCTTAAGGTTGAGGGGTTGTTCGGAAAGGTGAGCTTCGGCGACGAAGTCGGCGAGCACCTGCCCTTGATCGCCGTCCTCGGCGCGTACGTGATGTCGTGACCGGGCAATCTCGAGCGACCACTTTAAAAGGCGGCCACCGGTGTCCGGCTGTGCGGAGACTCCGCCGAAGTGGAAGGGTCGTGAGGACCTCAACTTGGTGATCGAAGAAGTAGGCCCTCGGTTTCCTAACACTCATGATGAGGGCGTACGCCCGGCTTCTCTAGCGGAGTGTATCCGAGCTCGGCGTCATGAAGCACTGGTGACGAAGTAGATTAGCGGTGGTCTGCCCGTCCGCTCCGACAAGCACCGCACTTAGAGCGAACTCGGAGGCTGCCAAGTATAGAAATGCCTTCTCGCCCGGCACTCGGCTTGGCGAGGATGTTGGGGTTGGTGAGATATTCCTTCAACTTAAGGAAAGCGTCTCGGCTCTCTCTGTTCCATGAGAATTTTTGCTTTTTGATGGTGGCGAAGAAAGGCTTACTCTTGTCGCCTAGGCGAGAGATGAATCTATTCAAGGCCGCCGGACACCCGATGAGTCTTTGGACTTGCTTGACGTTGCGAGGTTCCTCCATGTCGAGGATGGTCTTGATTTGGGCAGATTTGCTTCAATTCCTCTTTGGCTCACGATGTGGCCGAGGAATTTACGAGCCGACCCGAAACCGCATTTCTTTGGATTGAGTTTCATGTTGTATTCTCGGAGGATCGCGAAGGACTCCGCTAAGTCCCTCGAGATGGTCCTCCTTTTTATACTTTTGACTATGATGTCGTCTATATAGACCTCCATTATTCTCCCGATTTGCTCGGCGAACATTTTGTTTACGAGCCTTTGATAGGTCGCCCCGCGTTCTTCAACCCGAAGGGCATCCTAAGCCGGGAGTAAACGTTCTTCTCGGTGAGGAAGGAGGTGTGCTTGATGTCCTCCACGGCCATCGGAATTTGGTGATAGCCGCGAATGCATCCATGAAGGACATCATCTCGTGACCGGCCGTGCTATCCACCGGAGTGATCGATGTGCGGCATCGAAGTGGTCTTTCGGGCACGCCGCGTTTAGGTCCGTGAAATCTATGCATAGCCTCCAGACCCATTGGATTTTTTTTTTTTGACGAGCACGGCATTCGCCACCCATTGGGGCTCGTCCTCGGCCTGCTCGATCGGCTTGTTGTCGAGCGGCTTTTTTACTTCTTTGGCTAGAGCGGCATACTTCTCTGGGCCGAATTTCCGCCTTTTCTACGAGACGGGCTTACGAGCGGGGTCAATCTTTAGATGATGACAGCATGTTTTGGATCTATGCCGACCATATCCTCGATGCGACTAGCGAAGACATCCACACTGTTTTGAGGAAGTCCACGATATCCCCGCATTTCGGCGGGTATTTTAGAGCCGATGGAGACTTTAAGCTCGGGCGAGTAGAATCCACCGGAATGTGTTCCCGAGCTTCTTCGACTGGGACGGTGCATTTTAATCGGCGACCGTTGGGGTCTTAGAGGTTTCCCACAGGGTCAATGTCTAGCGGCATAGGTTCAAAACCGAGGCGAGGCTCCAAGTCTTGCTCGCTCGCCGGCCGAGCTCCATAGGAGCTCGGGGCCGAGCGGGTAAGCTCGTCCTGGGCTGTTCGGCTTGTGTTGAAGTAGAGCAATCCATTGGAGTTGCCCCATTTTGTCCAGCCCGGGCCCGCTGGGTTCGGCACTTTGTTGTTCTACCATGGTAAGAATAGACGAATCTAGACTAAGTGCGTAAATTAAATGCAGGCACAAGTAGTTCAAACACTTCTTTGACATTTTCCGGTCACCCTTAATGGTGCCGACTTCCCCTTCGGCAGGTGGGGAATTTGATACAATAGAAATAGGAAGAGGCGATAGCCTCAAAAGTTTCAAGAAAAGGGCGACGAAAAGCCGTTATACATGTTCGGCAGGTCAACAATTACAAATTCGACAGCCTAGTTATCCTAACCCTATCATTTGCAGAGTCAACTAGCTCGACCGATGACTTGATCTTCCCATATGCCGAGACGATGGTGTTGCCGAAACCGCTGAACTCGGAGGTCGTAGGGCTCGATGTACTTGGCCAGGTTGCCCATTTGGTCCAAGGCGGACTTGAAGAGGATGTTGCGAAGCCGCCGTTGTCGACCAGGACCCGGTCCACGGTCATTCCCGTGATGTTGGCCGAGATGACCAGCAGCATCGTTCTTTGGGCAGAGAACCCCCTCGCGGTCGGCATTTGAGAATGAGATTACCGCGGTCTTGGAGATGGTGGGCTTCGGAGGAGCGCCGATTAGAGTGGACACGGCCAACGGCCCGCGGCTCGGCCTTCCTCTTCCTGTTCGATCGGCCGAACACCTCCACCATCCGCTGAGGCTACCCCCGGCTTGGATCATATTGATCCGTCCGCCGGGCGAGTGGCCGGAAGTTCGTCGCCCGACGACTCCAAGTCGGCCGCGACCTCGATCGCCGCGACCCTCTCGGGAGATGACCCTCTATCGCCTAGGAGCTCGCTCTTACGTGTCCGGCCGTGGTGGTGGCCTCTTGGCGTATTTATCGAGAAGCCCATCCTCGAACAGCCTCCACAATTGCTTGAGTGAGTCTCGCACCGGCTGGTGTTGTGCCCGGCGGAGTCGTGATAGGCGCAGAACTTGTTAGGATTTTGCTTGGTTGGGTCTCCCTTAGGGGTTTGGGCTTGGGGATCAGCCCGGTGTGTGGATTGCATTGAAGACAAAGGCAGGAGTACTTGAGCTTGTCCACGACACAGACGGATGCATGCGGGGCCTGTCATCGAAGCTCTTGAAGCTCGTCCCGTAGGCCTTCTACCGCCTTTCCTCTTGTTGGGGGTGGGCTCCGTGGCCGAGTTGCCTTGGGGTTGCCTTCCCCTCTTCTCGCCCTCCTCCTTAACCTCGCCACCTTTGAGCGAGCATCTTCTCGCGAGTGATAAGCTCGCCCACTCGTCGGCGGAACTCGGCGTAGGAGGTGGGATAGTTCTTGGTCATGTGCCGGAACATGTGGGATTCCGGTCTTAGGCCACCGAGGGCGGCGTGAGCCGAGCTCGTCTCCGATCGGGCTCTCCGGTGAGGAGGACCTCATCCAGGCGGTCGAGGTAGGCCTCATCGCTCTCCTCCTTCCCCGCTTGATTCCCACGCCCTTTGCCGATTCTCGGCTCCGGGAAATCTTGGAGGCGAAGTAGGTGGTAATTTTTCGCCACTCGCCAAGGCGTTGATCGAGCGGGCGGAGAGAGACATACCACTTGTGGGCGAGTTCGCCCAAGGTTAGTAGAAATCGGCGGCATTTGGTCGCATCGGAGGCCCCCGCCGACCATGTAAATATTATATTTACCGAGGTGGGTCTTGGCCGGGCCTCTTCCTCATAAACGGGCATTTGAGAGGGAGGATCTCGGGTTGAATCGGGCGCTTGTTCAACTTCCATGGAGAGCGGCTCGCTTGCCACACTTCGCTTTGGCTGCCCATCGCGGCCCCAAAACGGATTCCATCTCGCCGATCTTCCTCTCGCATGGCGACGAGGAGAGCATCGCGAGAATCGGGCTCGTGGTTTGGGAGCAGAGTGCTCGAGGAGCTGGACCCAACCTATCTTTGGCCGACACCCTTCGGCCTTGCGCTCCCGAGGCGCTGGCCAGGTGCGAGACCCTATTGGCGGGTCGGCGGTCCTCGGCCGTTCTCCGTGTCGGGTGCTCCCGTCCTAGACTCCGTTTCGGACTCGACCCGAAATCTAGGTCAGCCGAGATGACCCAGTCGTTCGAAGACGATTCTAGACCTGGGGCCGATCGCCTCTGCTAGGGGATCCAGTCCGTCCCGAGCTCGTTGGGCCTTCTTCTTTTTTCCCTTATTTTTCTTGGGAGCAGAGGGGCCGGGGTTGGCCATGGTGAGCTCACGACCTCGAGCTTGAAGAAGCTTGATGGCCGTGCTGAATTTGTTCGGGGGTTTGGTACTCTCGAAGTGGGATGGGGACCAGACCCCCGTGCCTCTGGTGGGGGTGAAATCACCCGAGGCTGTTCATCTTCATGAACGTGCATGGTCTCCATGCCAAGCTAGCCGGGTGGGATTTTTCCCACCGAACGGGCGTTTCCGGCTTTCGTCATCTTCCAAATGAAGTAGGATCTTCTTTGGAAGGGAAGGGTAAGGAACAGAGGTGATCTAAGTGAGATTTTGGGTTTGAAGAACAATGAGTGTTCTTCAAGATTTTTCCAACAACTTTTTATGGAATCGGAGGTTCAAACACGCAACCTTCTTCTAGCGCCAATTGTTGTTAACCGAAATATTTAATACGTGTTTTATGTGGCTTTGGATCGGTTAAAAACAATATTGATTGGGGTATTTATGATGATAAACACCCAAGAACAATCAATAGAAATGATGAGCAATAAATTAGATATTAAATGCGTAAAAACAAGTAAGAACACAAGGTTTCTTTGGGAGTGTTAGTCCTGTGCTAAGGATGGATGCTTCATATCCGTTTATTATGCCTTATAGGTCTTATTTATACATGGTTTTGGTTGCCTTTTTAGCGTACTCAAAGGTACAATAGAGTACCAATCAACTTAAATGTTGTACCATCTCCTATTAATTGAGATGTACCTCGCTTCCGCAACAGTAGGGCGGCCGGCCATTCACGTCCCCGCTGTGTCCCTTGGCAGGGATCTTCGATGGCCGGGGATATTCTTGCCTTTCTCGGGATAAGTTGACATTAAATGGAGGTAGATATCCCGTACTTGATACCATTTCGGGCGTGGCGTGGTTGACAAGTCTTTGTCCTTGCCGAGCTTGGTTGGCGGGGTCCTCGCCGTGCCCGATATTCGGCGTTGTAACCGCGACATCGTCGCTCGAAGGGTTCTCCAGCTCGCCAGACGGCGAGCCCGCCTCGGCCAGCGGGCGGGATCCTCGCGGGCATGGCTCGAAGGGTCCGCTCGCTAGGCCGAAGCTTGCTTGCCTTGCCCCGGCGAGCTGATCTCTAGGGTGCCGAGCCCGCTCGACGGGCCGAGCTCCCGACATAGCCGAAGTCGGCTCGCCACGACCAGGTCGGTGATCACTGGAGGGGCCGAAATCTTCTCGGGCCGCCTGAAGCTTAACCGAGCTGGCCGGCCGTCATTGGGCCTAGGGGCGAATAAATCGTCGTACAACATCAAGTTTGGGGGCTCTAATAATAAGAGACCTCAACCCCATGTAAAAGGGAGGATTCATCTTCTCTAACACACATACATACAACACCCGAGGCTAGTGGTCCCCATGGGACACCCAAAGCCATCTTCAAGGGAGGAACTCCATGAGTTCTTCCCCCATTCTTGAGTTTTTCATTTATTATTTATTTTATCCGTTAATCTAGCCACATTCCACCATAAACCTCTTAGATTTAGAACGTGTAACAAAATTTGGCGCTAGAGGAAGGGGTATCCCTAAAATCACTCAAAACTTGAAGAACACTCACTATTCTTCAAGGAAATATTTTCACCTTGTTCTTAAAGAGAACATTTTTCTATTCAACAAATTCTTTGCGAAATTTACATTTTCATTTCTACGCAAACTTATCCTTTCACACTTATCAATGCTTCGCTAATTATAGTATTTCGAAATTTTTACATTCGTAATTTTTTCTAGAAAGGAAACCCGATTTCACATATTCTCAGAAAAAAATTTAAAGTACCATTTCGCCAAATATTCAAAACAACCTCGTTTCTACACAGATTTTTGTAACATTATTACGGTAGAAAATCATTTCAACAAATTTTTGTTGCAAAGATTGAGGTCAAGCTCAAGCCTCCCTCTTGAAACCTTCAAATAGCCAACAATGGCGAAAATACACAAGTGATATCAAAAAAAAAAAAAAAAGAAGCCATAGAGAGATCCCAATGATCCTATAGTGAGAGAATCATTTTCTCCATATCCATACAAAACCACACAAACAAAAGCCAAAAATCTCCCTGCATTTATTGTACAAAGATCTGTGTTCTAAGATCTACTACACAAATAATTTGAGATCCTTCTTCTTAGATCTGTAGAAATTGGCGTTCTTAGAAGTTTTCTTGACTCTTCCGGTTATGACTTTCGCTCTCCTATGGAGTCGGCGGTGGCGCGCACTCCTGTCCGGCGCCGCCCGAAACCGAGATAAGTTGGGTAATTTCGGCAATTTTCACACCGTACGCAAGTTTATTCAAGAGGCGACCTCAACGATTCTAGCTCGGCATTTGGAGTTACGCTAGGCGGCTCCCGCTCGACAACTTCCGAATCCCAGCTTGGTATTTGGAGTTGTTGCTCGCGGTTTCTACTCGGTGAACTCGAATTCTAGCTCAAAGACTTAGAATTTACGCTTTCCGGCTTCATTTCGATAATCCTGAATTTGTGGTCGGCATTTTAGCTCCTCTAAATCCTCGCGACAATTCTAAATTTGCTCGGCAATTTTCATCCCGAAGATTTTTGCTCGGCAATTCTGAATTCTTGCTCGGCATTTTGGGCCTCTGCTCGGCACTCAAGGTCGGCTCAACAATTTCAACTCGGCATTTCGAGATTCCACTTGGCGGCTTCAACTCGGCGATCTTGATTTCATGTTCGGCATTTCGTTTCTTCGCTCGGCAACTCCCCTCGGCTTCTTTGGAGCCTCAACTCGGCGGGTTAAGAGACGACACGGCTGCCGCCGAGCTCTTTGACCGCGCTCGAGTTGAGCTCCGCAGCTAAGCTCCCCTGCTCTCTCTCTCCGCGTCGCATTGCCGCCGCTGCACCACCACACTTACCGCGACCGCAGAAGGGCCACAACCGCATCCCCGCCGTCTCGCTATTCTTTAAATTGGCACTATGCCGCCTCCGGCATTTCCGCCATCACGGCACGGGCCACCTCGCCGCCTATCTCGGCTCCACCTCCTTGCTGCTCTCTCGCGGCATGCCACCGCGCCAATGCGCGAAGGCTGCCGCCCCTGCCGCTTCTCTCCTGCGCAGCCGCCTCTCGCTTTCTCTATCGGCGCCGCTACCTCGCCGCTCTCTCTCTCTCTCTCCGGTGCGCCCCGGGCCACGGTCGCGCCACTCCTCGGTGGCTATCTCCGCCACCGCGTACTGGTGCTCTCTTTCTAGAACCGTGCTCGAGTTCGCAATCAATTTTGATGGGGGAGAAGCTTCGCAGATTTTTGTTTTCTGCGATATGAAGAAAGTCTGCGCTTGATTTTTTGTTTTCTTTTTTTTTTTCTTTTATCGGTTGAGATTTTTTGTTTTCTCGTAAATGGGAATAACAAATCAGGCCCAACTTATTTGGGCCCTTTTTTATTTTAATATTGGGCAACTTCCTATTTAAATGATTGATGGGCCTTCAAGAATTTCTATTGGGCCAAGATTAAAGAGCTATTGGGACAATTATTTTACTATCGGATCAAAATTTACTCCCAAAATCTACGGGACGAGTCCTTTGTCAGTTTGTATCGAGTATTTTCGGTGACTACCTACTTGCAATTTTCTCTAATTTTCATAAAATTGGGGCAAAGACAAATATATTTTGAGATTTCAAAATTTGTAAAATTGTCGAAAAATTATTTAGAAACCTTCAACGGTTAAAATTTCACTCCCGAAAAATTTTCATATTTTAAAGGGAAAAAAATAAGAACTTCAAACTTTTTAAAGAAATTTGGGGCATATACACATATTTTTGGATTTAAAAAATCTTTAAAGTGTAGAATTTCTTAAAAATCCTCCGGTAAAATTTTTTATATTTGAAGGGGAGAAAAATTAGACTCCAAACTTTTTAAAGAAATTTGTGGCATGTACGCACATTTTTGGATTTCAAAAATCTTCAAAATGTAGAAATTTCTTCAAAAACCTTTAACGGTCAAATACACCCGAAAAAATATTAATACTTGAGGGGAAGGAAGGTAGAACTCCGGAGTTCAAACTTCAAAATTCGAAAAAATAAAAGTACAATTTTTTTCAAAATAAGACTCGCAACGAGTTTACACTCTCGCCGAGCACGGGTTACTTTCCCTACAAAATCCTTGCGATGAGCTCTGTGCCATCCGAGGTCTCCTAGTTTCTAAACTAGTGAGCTCTTTGCAAGCCCACCCGAGGCCTCGCGGCTAAGGGAGGGCTCGCTCTCTAAGACCCTCCCCAGGTATACTTGCGGGCCCGCTCGAGGTCTAACAGCCGATGGCGGGCTCCTCTCAAACTCATGCAGATCACCGCATCCGCCGAGGAAGGGTATTACCCTACAAATTCCTCACGACGAGCCTGGGCCTCCGGCCAAGGTCTCCTAGCTTTCTGGGTAGTGAGGTCCGCCACCTCTTGGGAGTTAGGACAAAATCGTGTGTGGTACGATCCCGGTGATCAACCCGGAGCGCAGAGCACGCCACCGACGCACCTTAATAAGTCGTCAAGTGCACCGGATTTCCCGGAGATCAAGTCTCCCGGCGAGCCGCCACTTCAACCATCCCAACAGACGGATCGATGGTCTAGACTCCATTTAGCTAGCACCTTCATCAGCCTTGCCCGACCAAGTCGCGGCGAGGACCGGTTTGGGCAACGAAGGGTCCGGCGGGCCGTCAACCCGCCATGATACACTTGGGCGAGCCGAGCTCCCTAAGTAGATCCTTACTTGGCCAAAGGCCGAACTCGCCAGGAAACCAAATCGGAAAGGCATTGGCCAAGCTTCAGCCTCTTGACCAAGTGAGGTCGAGGCCTCGACATGCCAACCTTTTACGCTTTGAAACACTTGGAAAATTTTTAAAATAAAAAATATTGAAAAATGAGATTTAAAATAAAGATGAATATTACGAGAACATGAAAACCCTATGGTTGACGCAGGCACCATCTTCATTCTCCCGACGAGTCCACCTCTCCGGACGAGCTAACTCATTCAAACGAGCTCACCTCTCCAGCCGAGCTCTCCTCGACTTGTTCTCCTCTCCGACGAGCTCATTCCTTCACGAGCCTCTCCTCTCCGGCGAAGTTCACCTCTCCGACGAGCCTCTCCTCTCCTGGGACGAAGTTCACCTCTCCGGGACGAGCCTCTCCTCTCTCGGGACGAGTTCACCTCTCCGAGACAAGCCCTCCTCTTCGGGCGAGTTCACCTCTCCGGACGAGCCTCTCCTCTTCGGATGAGTTCACCTCTCTCCGGATGAGCCCCTCCTCTCCGGATGAGTTCACCTCTCCCGGACGAGTCTCTCCTCTCCGACGAGTTCACCTCTCCGGACGAGCCCTCCTCTCCTGGGAGAGTTCACCTCTACTCGACGAACCTCTCCTCTCGGACGAGTTCACCTCTCTCCGACGAGCCTCTCCTCTCCGGACGAAGTTCACCTCTCCGGACGAGCCTCTCCTTTCCGGACGAAGTTCACCTCTCCCGGACGAGCCCTCCTCTCCGGGCGAGTTCACCTCTCTGACAAGCCTCTCCTCTCCTGACGAGTTCACCTCTCCGGACGAGCCCTCCTCTCCGGCGAGTTCACCTCTCCGACGAGCCTCTCCTCTCCGGATGAGTTCGGCTCTCCGCACGAGTTAACCTCTCTCGACAACCCTATCCTCTCCGGAAGAGTTCAAATCTCCCGGACGAGCCTCTCCTCTCCTGGGACGAGCTCACTCCTTGAGACGAGCTCACCTCTCTCGAGGAGCTCTTCTCCTCGAGACACATTCACCTCTCCTCGGGACGAGCTCACTCCTTCGAGGCGAGCTCACCTCTCCGAGGAGCTCTCCTCCTCGAGACTTGTTCACCTCCCGGATGAGCTCACTCCTTCGCACGAGCTTACCTCTCCGGCGAGCTCTCCTCTTCCAAGTAGAGCTAAGCGGCTCGGGCTGCTTCTGCTCGGCCAGCCAGCGAGGCTCGGCAATTTAGGCATAGAGGTGTTGAAAAAAATCGGAACCGAACCGAAGCGCTCGGTTCGACGGTTTGAAACCGCCGTTCGGTCGAAATCGGGTTTCGGTTTTAAACCGAACCGCAAGCGTGTATTCATGGTTTGGTTTCGGTTCAAGGTTTTCTAAAACTACAAACCGCTGGTTCGAACCGAAACCACGGTTAAACCGCCAAACCGGCGGTTTGGACGATTTTTTATTTTTTATTTTTTGAATTTTTAATCCCTATTCCCTACCCCTTCCCTTTAATTTTATATTTTATTGATATTTATTTCAATTAGTTATATAAGTTGTAAGTTGTAATATTTCAATTTCAATATTTTAAATTTGCATTTGTAATGTATCATTGTATTGTATTTGTAAGTTGTAAACTTGTAACATTTAAATTTCAATTTCTAAGTTGTAAGTTGTAAGTTGTAAGTTGTAATATTTTCATTTTAATAAATTCATTTATACTTCAATTTAATTTCAATAGTAAGTTACTAAGTTGTAACTTTTAAATTATAATATTTTAATTTTAAAAAAATAATTTACGATTGTAATTTTTAAGTTGTAAGTTAAAATAAACCCAATTTCAATGTAAAATAAATTCAAAGTTGTAACAATGGCACATTAAAATACCAAACACAATAAATAAATAAATTTAAAAAAGCTGGACAAACCAGCGGTTCGAACCGGAATCGCCGGTTCGAAAATCGAACCTTAACCATGTAACCGCCGATTCGTTCCGGTTTTGAATTTCGTAAAATCAAAACGGCCGGTTCGGAACCAAAACCGGCGATTTCGAACCGGCTGAACACCCCCTAGCTAGGCAGCCAGCAGCTCGGTAGCCCAGACGAGCTCACTCCTTCGACGAGCTCACCTCTCTCGAGGAGCTCTCCTCCTCGAGCACTTGTTCACTTCTCCGGATGAGTCCACCTCTCCGACGAGCTCACTCCTTCGCACGAGCTTACCTCTTCGACGAGCTCTCCTCTTCCAAAGAGCTCGGGCGCTAGGCGGCCGAGCGGCTCAACAAGCTCGGCGCTAGGCAGCCTGCAGCGAGCTCACTCCATCGACGAGCTCACCTCTCCCGACGAGAGCTCACTCCTTGACGAGCTCACCTCTCCGACGAGCTCTCCTCTTCCAAAGCCTAAGTAGCTCGGGCTGCTAGGCGGCCAGTGCAACTCGGCGGCTCAACAAGCTCGATCGCTAGACGGCTTGGCGGCCGAGGCAAGCTCGGCGGCTAGGCGGCCCGACGAGGCTCACTCCTTAGACGAGCTCACCACTCCGAGGAGCTCTCCTCCTCGAGACTTGTTCACCTCTCCGGACGAGCTCACCCCTTTAGACGAGCTCACCTCTCGGACGAGCTCACCCTTTAGACGAGCTCACCTCTCCGATGAGCTCTCCTCGGACATGTTCATCTCTCCGGACGAGTCCACCTCTCCGACGAGCTCACACCTTGACGAGCTCACCTCTCCGATGAGCTCTCATCGGACATGTTCACCTCCCTGACGACCTCACTTCTCCGGCGGCCCGAGGCAAGCTAAGCGGCTTGACAAGCTCGGCTTCTAGGCGGCTCGGCAAGGTCTCTCGACAAGAAACCGAGGAAAAGTATAAATCCTATACTCCAACCTCAATGCAAGGCTATACATTCTTGGTGCTTCCAAAAAATACTCTCCACACTACCACTCGACTCCCAAAGACACTTGACAACCGAACCTGGGGCAATTGTTATAACACGAATATTTCGTAAATACTCCACCTCGGTAGGCGAGACAATACCTCATAGGGGTATCCCGACCTAGGGTAAAGACAAGCACACTAAGCTATTCTCCAAGCTAGATTGCTCTCCATGCCTAACTCTTTAAGCTAGGCTAGGCGGCTCGGCGAGCTCGGCAGCTAGGCAACTCATCGGTGACAAGGTAATCGACACCTTTACGGGACAAGACAAGACAATTTAATATAAAGTAGATCTTGTCGGATTTTATATCAACGATTGTAATTAGATCCCTAAAATAAAGGGCTAGGATCGTTTCTTGATTATCAAGTTTGGGGGCTCTATAAATTAGAGACCTCAACCCCATGTAAAAGGGAGGATTCATCTTCTCCAACACACATATATACAACACCCAAGGCTAGGGGTCCCCATGGGACACCCAAAGCCATCTTCAAGGGAGGAACTCCATGAGTTCTTCCCCATTCTTGTGTTTTTCATTTATTACTTGTTTTACCCATTAATCTAGCTAGAACGGGTAACAACAATTATATATTTGATATTTTAAATGTTACTTTTCAATTTCATCAAATTTTTGATACTTCAAGTTAAATTTGTTGTGCTCTTGGTATATTATTGACTCTAATTCTTTATATTCTGATAAGATTCTTAATATTTTTTGATCAAATATTTAATATTTAACTTTTTCAAAAGTGATAACACCGTAAGCTTATAGTGTAACAAACTCTTTATTATCCTGTTCACTTCTTGGCATGCATGACAATTAACATCCACCTCCATGTCTATTTGAGAGAATTATTCAACGGTGAACCTTCAATTGGTACATAGTTTTAAATCATTATTTTTTTTTTTCTCAAAATTTAAGTCGATAGATATATCTTTCGGGACTCTAAATTGAATCGAAAAACTTCGTTTTAAGTTTAGGGCAATACAGAGTTGATGAGTGAATAATAGGAACCTTGGGTTCCAACATGAAGAAGTTGAGAATGTGATCCCCTCTCAACAACCTTGCCATTCTTGATCACCGCGATGCACTCCGCCTTACATATGGTCGACGGTCGATGAGCTACAATCACGCACGTCCTCCCCACCATCATTCTCTCTAATGCTTCTTGCACTATATTTTCCGATATGTTGTCAAGGGCACTCGTCGCCTCGTCCAAGAGAAGGATTGATGGATTCTTGAGAATTGCACGGGCAAGGGCAACCCGTTGTTTCGTCCTCCCGATAGTTGTACTCCTCTCTCTCCACAAAGAAGTTTTGTATCCGTCTTCCATTGAACTACATCATCACAATGTATCGTAAATAACAAAATATGAGACGTGAAATATTTGCTTGTTTTTGTGATACTTCCTTGTTCTTTTTTATTCTCGAAGTTGGGATTTAGAATTTGGATTTCCTCATCCCGTTCAAAATCCAATCCTCTCTCCAAATTAGGGTGTAAATGAGTCGAGTCGAGTCGAGCCGAGTAGTCTTGAGCTCGAACTCGACTCGAGCTCGATTGAGTTCAATTTTTTTAGCCCGAACTCGATTTGGTCAAAAACTCGATAAACTCGACTCGACAACCCGTATTATTTTACAAAATAAAAATGGAGCTCACTGCTCGACTCAACACTACTCGACTCAAGACAAACTTGATATATAAATATATATAATTAATATAATGAATGGTTAAATAGTAAATATGTACAAGCTCGATAAGGCTCGCGAGCCTTTTGAGTCGAATATTTATGAACTCGATAGCTACTCGAGTAGCTCGAACTCGACTTGATTAAAATCGAGTTGATTTTGATCTTTTTCGAGTCAAATACAAGTAACTCGCGAGCTAGACTCACACCCCTAATCCAAAATACACATTCACCCCTATTATACATCTATATATCTAAACTATATCACCTTACTTTCCTTATATTTACTCATTCTATCTCCTACTTTTCATATATTTACTCATTCTTCCTCCTATGTTTCTTACATTTACTCATTCTCTCGCTTGTTTTCCCACGTAATCATTATTTCACTATCCAACAATAATAAATTAATACTTCATCATCACTCAAAAGCATTGATTTGACATAAAGTTATATCCACTCCTACTCCTCCATTCCAAACTAAAACACGTATTTACTATTCAAGCCGAAAAAGAACACAGCCTTAGTGATGTACCTGATGAACTCATGAGCATTCGCAAGCACTGCCGCCTTTCTAATTTCAGATTCCGTAGCACTTTCGTTGCCGTACATTATGTTATCACGGATTGTCCCTGCAAAAAGCGTCGGCTCTTGACTCACTAACGCAATGTGGGACCTCAAGTCCCTTAAGTTGTAGCTTTTGATATCCTGATCGTCTATCAAAACTGTCCCTTTTAGCGGGTCATAGAACCTCTCTATCAACCCAATAATGGTGGACTTGCCTGACCCGCTTTGTCCAACAAGTGCCATCTTTTTCCAGCTTCGATTTTCAGACTAAGGCCGTTGAAAATCATTTGCTCTGGCCTCGAAGGATAGCTAAAGTAGACCTTGTTAAAATCTATTTGTCCATATAGTCGTTTCTTTACCTTAAAACTGTCGGAATTATCCGGATCAATCGCGCTTTTTCTTTCCAAAATCGAGAAAATAGATTTAACAGCATTAATACCTGTTAGGGAAATTAATACAAATGAAATTAAAAATTTTATATTAGGGCTCAATTTTCAGGTTGAGTCACAATTTAGGTCTTGAATTTTGAAGTGACTCATATTAGGTTTTAATTTTTATTTTTATTGTCTCAATTTAATATCTAATTTTATTTATTATGTCTCAATTCAATGCCGAAAATTCTTTTTTATTTTTTCATTTCTAAACTTACACCACTAATTTATTTTATAAAAATATTTTTATTACATATAATTTTTATTAACTACAGTATGGAATATACTTTATATATTTTTGTATTGTTCCCACCACATTTATTATGAATACTCACGTTTATCACTTAAATAAAAAAATTGAAATTTCATTTTTAAATAAATTTAATGCAAGAGTCAAATAAAAATTATTTTTTTAATTTAATATATTATATTTAAAAACTTGATTAGAAAAAAGTTATTATACTTTGAATATGTTATAAAGAGATCGAAATAAAGACAAAGTGATTGAGTCTTGAATTGAGACAAAAATAGAAAAATTATATCTTAAATTGAGAAAAAAAAATTAAACCCTAATTTGAGACATTTCAAAATTCAAGACCTAAATTGAGACTCAACCTAAAAATCGAGCCTAATATAACTTTGTGATGAAATGAAATTATTTCACTACCTTTAGCCAAATCAGAGGACATACTTCCAGCATCAGCAATGTTTTTCCCAGTGCTCATCAAGATGAAGAACACTTGGAACAAATGTTTAGACCTCACTTTTCCTTTATTCATGAGCCTACCACCGTACCAATATGTTAAAGCTATAGCAGCTGTTGTTAGAAATTGGGATGTGAACAAGCCTATTCCGGAAAACCAGGATTGCCGGATGCTTTCTTTTCTCGATTTTGTTAACGTTTGTCCAAAGAGGCAGAGGATTTTGGTCTGAGAAGAGAACGCGGTGATTGTGCGGTGATTTACGACTGCTTCGCTTGCTAGTTGGCTTCCTCGGGTTTGCGCCTTTTGAGCCCGGATAGACATGCGTTTCATCATCACGCTTTTGGAGTAGAAACTTGCTATGATGAAAGGTTGTATTGAAATCACCACTATGGCAACTCTCCATGTTAGAATGAGGGCGAGCACGAACGCAACAGAAGCACTCGTGAAGACCTGCGGAGCCAGAAGTTAGGTGAACGGATTATGATGAGGTCCAAATGTTTTATTTAGACGTTGAGAAACATACTGTTTTTGTGGTTTTTTTGGATTGTTGTTCTTTCAAGCACTAATTGTTAGCCCTTTGTAGTTGTTTTAGCCTAAAATCTTTTTTTTTTTCTTTTTTTTTTCCATCTTAGCCTAATTGTAGTGAGGATTGCAGTTGAAGGTGTATTAAGAGATGAAGAACGGGGGAGGAAAAAGGAGCGGAGAAGAGTAATTATATTGGGAAAAATTGTAGTTTTGGTCCCATAAGAATTTTTCAACGACAATGTTAATCCTACGTTCTTTTTGGTCCTTTTTTTGCAAAGATAGTCCCAACCATTATTTTTTATGACCAAAACTGTAATTTTATCAAA
Source organism: Paraleonurus japonicus (assembly GCA_030762865.1). Lineage (NCBI taxonomy): Eukaryota > Viridiplantae > Streptophyta > Magnoliopsida > Lamiales > Lamiaceae > Paraleonurus > Paraleonurus japonicus. Next base: position 41,181,045 of record CM061056.1, read on the forward strand.
TTCTTTCGGGACCAAAAATTGCAAATTATCATTCTCTTGGAACCAAAACTGCACTTTTCTTGGGACTAAAAATGTCGAAAAAACTACGGGATCAAAAGTGTCAAAAATATGACCATTTTGCAAACCAATCATTCTCTTGGGACCAAAAATACAATTTACCCGACGGTGTAATCGGAGAAGAAGAGATGAGAAGTGATTTGCAACAAATGAAATCGGGTAGTTTATTGAGGGTGTATTCTGAGAAGAAGAAACGGAGGAGGAGAAAGGAGGGTGGAAGAAGAAAGGAGGGTGAGAGGTTGTGAACATTGGACAATTCAAAATGAAGAATAGGTAGTTGATTTCACAAAATAAAAGAGGCAGGGGTAAAAGGGTCTAAAAATATTTTCCAACCCCAAGTTACTTTTATATATATCATACTCCTTCCGTCACATACTCGTTGTAATATTTACTTGTTTGACACAAGTTTTAATATAAGAGTTGTTTAATAATATAAGTTAATTTTTATGGGGATAGGGTAGTATTTTCAACTTTAATAAGTGAGTTGTTTAATAATATTAAATTGTGTTAGTGTGGAAAAAGTAGTGTCATATGTTGTAATATTGTAGTCTTCGGAGGAAATAAATAAAAGTGAAAAAATTGTTTTATTACTATTTAAGGAAATGATGCAACGAATACGGGGACGGATTTTTTTGGCAAATGTCACAAGGAGTATGGGACGGAGGGAGTATATATTATGATATGGTTATAAATACGTCCTTTTTGGATTGAAAATATACATGATATTATGGTATAAATAATTTCATCCCCTTGAAGTAAAATTTCTAAATTCGTCGTCCTTGAACAATAGTATTAAAAATTGGAAAAGTGAAAACTCAAATTTACCTGAACTAATAATGACATCCGATCTCCAACGAGATATCGGATGATGCTGGCCTCCGACGACAGCCTAGCGCAGACAGCAGCGCTGACGTTCTCGTCCTGGTCGAACCACCCTATCTCGAACGTGAGGATGTTTTCAAGAGCTTTTTCGCGTATCCTCTTGGTTAGACGCTCCCCATGATGGCGAAATTGTAGTGTTGAATAAGATTGGCAAAGAAGCTCACAATAGCTATTGTCATAAAAACTATGCAATAGAAGGAAATGTCGGATTTCATACGTGATTTTTCGTAGAAAAACACAGACACGACCGATCCTAAGCAGTAGGCGTTTATAGGTTGGATTGCTCCAAAGCAACAAGCTCCTGCACACCCCATCAACGCTCGTTTCACTCCGGTTGATTCATCCGAATCAACCGCCATTGTGAGAGATGGGTAGAGTCCATATCCTCTGCCTCATCCTCACTTTGGTAATAAGAGACCATGTTAATTGAGGGGACCACGCTCATGGTTAGAGAGGGGCTAAAGGGGAGGCAGGGCTATTTTGCCAACTTGGGATGATGTTTTTGTCATATTATACTTTTGATCTGGTCCCCCTCAGGGGACGAGACGAGGCTTCATTATCTGTTGATGATTGCTGAATTGCCATCATTTTGGAGTAAACTCCGCCTTGGTTGTTGTTTATTTGCATTAGCTGATGGTGTGAGCCTGATTCAACGACTCGTCCTGACTCGAGTACCACGATCATATCAGAGTTGCGGATGGTGGTGAGACGATGAGCTATAATGATCGTAGTCCGCCCCAGCGAAGCCTTGTCAATTGCATTTTGGACAAGTCTTTCAGATTGTGTATCCAGAGCACTAGTTGCTTCATCAAGTAAAAGGATTCTTGGATTTCTAACTAAAGCCCTTGCAATTGCTATCCTTTGTTTTTGCCCTCCTGATAATTGAAATCCAAATTGTCCCACCTGATACAAAAGAATTTGCATCTAGTTTTATGACTTTATAAATTAAATAATATTTGAAAGAAATAATTTTTTAGTCCTGCAAGTTACCCTAAATTCGGTTTTAGTCTTGTCAACTTTCAAGAACTGAAAATATGCCTCTTACTTTCAATTTTGCAATGTTTTAGTTTGGTAATTTGTTGTACGTGGTGAAATATTTGGTTGACTAATCAGACTTTACCATTTGGACAAAATCAGATCATGCCACGTTAGCGTCAATCAGAAGGTGTACTTATAGGACTAAAGAAACTTTTTCCAAATTTAAAATTTTGGATTCGTCACTACAATCTGTAATTTACCTGAGTTTGATATCCTTGGGGTAATTTGGCAATGAAGTCGTGTGCATTTGCGGCCTTAGCTGCATTCATGATCTCTTCCATGGAAGCATCTTCTTTCCCGAACAATATATTTTCCTTAATGGAGGTTGCAAAGAGAATTGCCTCTTGATTTACCAACCCCATCTGTGATCTCCACCATTTAAGCTTGAGATGTTTTATCCTACATCCATCAACTAATATTTGTCCTTTAATCGGGTCATAAAACCTCTCGAGCATGGAGATGACCGTGGATTTTCCGGAACCACTCCCTCCCACAAGGCCGACACTATTTCCTGCTCTTATTTTAAGATTGAATCCCTCAAGAACCGGCGTATCAACTCTTGATGGATAACTGAAATAGACTTCTTTGAACTCGATCTCGCCATGCATGTGATGCAACACCTTCCCCTTCTCGTCCTCTGAGTCTATTTCAGGTGTAAGGTCGATCATCTCAAAAATACGTGTTGCAGCCGTTGAAGCCTCCACGATGAATGTGAGATTAGGAAGCGCGCTCATACATGACCTGGAATTCCAACAACATATTTGTAAGATAAAGCAGACACAAACACTTATATAAGGCGGTCCCAAGATACTTTTGAGAGAAAAATAAATTTGGTCCCATAACTTATTGGGTCTCAGGTTTGGTCACAAAAAAGTTGTCTGTCCAATTTTGGTCTCATAACTTTTGAAATTGACGTCCAATTTTGGTCTAACATCGCTTTTTGTCATGTGACATGCGCGTGCTGCCGAGAATTGAGACCAAAATTGCACAATTTCAAAAGTTATGGGACCAAAATTGAATAAATTCCCATGTCACCTGACCAATTCCGACAGCGTTTTGGATTTTTCGGCAAAAATGAGACCAAAATTGGACAAATTCAAAAGTTATGGGATCAAAAGTTGATCAGACAACTTTTTGGGACTAAAACTAGAGACCCAATACGTTAATAAGTTATGGGACCAAAAACTTTTTTTTCTCTACTTTTGATATAAGTAAAAGTATGATTAGATGGGACTCACAATCCTCCGAGGACAACACATATAGCTGCTATGAAAACACGGCCACCAGTTTCTCCCCTTTCAGTCACGAGAACACTTCCGGCCCATGATTCAAATGCCCACGTTGCGAAAATGGTCGCCATGCTTCCGATCATTAGCCCCTTGGCCAAACCCTGCTTTATGCCGAGTTTCATACTTTCTTCAAGAGATGAGCTAAATCTTTTAAGTGTTTGATGTTCACCCACATAGGAATATACAGTTCGTATTGATGATATAGATTGTTCTACTACCCCACCTGCAACATTATAGGCGTCTTTACTTTTGGTCCCCAACTTCATCATTAGCTTTCCGAATCCTAACCCGGGGCTATAAAGCATAGAGTGCAAGGGAGAGAGGCCAAGGCCAAACGCCAAGAGAGTAAGAAGGCGACGAGTAGGCCGAAGACGAAGGCCGAGAGTTCAACGAGGCAGTTTGGTATCTGAATCAACAGGTAAATTACATTTTTAGTCCCGGGAGAATGAGTGGATTGCAAAGTGGTACTTTTTCGACACTTTTAATCCCGTAATTTTTTTCAATATTTTTGGTTCCAAGAGAATGATAAATTGCGCTTTGATCCCAAATGAATGTGGTAAAACTGGTCCCGAAAAATAATGGTTGAGATCGATTTTGCAAAACAAAAATGGACAAAAAAGAACGTGGGATCAAAATTATCGTTGAAAAATTTTCATGGGACCAAAACTGCAATTTTCCCTAAATCAACATGCATATCATTTTTAATTAACAATTAAAATGAGACGATTACACATGACACGAAACGACGTCGTTTTGTATTTTTGGCAAAAATGAGAGGTATTTTAGATTATGTCTGAGAAATTGGAACTAAATCGACTAAAATGTTAATTTTGGAACTAAATCTATTTTATCAAAAAGTTATGGGACCAAGTATAATTTAAATTCAGTGTAACTGTGTTAGTTATGAAAATGAGACCTTCTCAGCTATAACATCTTGAATGGAATGTGCATCTGTGGAGATACTTGAAACTAATTTGAAAGTGATGGAAGAAGAAGCGCCTTGGTTGTCATAGAAACCAACTTCTTGCCTTAGTATTGATCTCAAGTACTCCGTACGTATACGAGATGTTTGCCTCTCCGCGGTTCTTGTCCAACACAATCCTTCTGCAACACAACCCATCATTTTAGCGAGAGCAAATTAATACTATCTACCATATATTAGATGATACATTTGCAAAAAGGTTTGTTTCAATCTCAATGATATATTTCCTTAAAATGAAATAAAGGAACAGAACCATATTCACATATACCTTTCAAACACTTAAAAATTACACACAATGCCATTACTTTATCTACACTAACCAAAATATACCTTTTTTTTTTAATAAAGTAGAATGAACTATTATATCCTTACTTTTTATATTTAGAGATAATTTTATAAATGGTTCTCATAACTTTTCTCGAATTCAGATTTGGTCCTTTTTCTTTTTATTTTATCAATTGTGGTTCTTTTGATATCAAAATAGGTCCTTTTCGCGGATAATTCAAATTTTAGCCCGAAAAATTATCAAAAAATGGCCAAAAATCTATTGTAGCATACAAAATGACACGAAAATGTACTAAAATGACGTGCACGATAAGTGAAAAAAAAACTAATAGGCCTTGACCCTCCCCTCATTGTAAAAACTCGGAATTAGTGATGAAAAATGATAAAATTTTAAATTTTAAAATTAAAATTTACGAGGAAGGTGTAATCAAAATTTGAAATTAATTGAGGGTTTTGCTTCTGGATGAGTGACGATTCAAATGAGACTTGACACACTAGCTGACGTGACAAGAATAAATAATTAGGACAATTTTACGATGAAAAGGGCCAAAATTGACACCAAAAGGATCAAAATTGATAAATTAAAAAGAAAAGAGACTAAATTTGGATTCAAGTAAAGATAAAGGATCGTTTATAATTTTTTCTCTTATATTTAATATCAATAAATTACTTCTACCATAATATCGTACAAACAATAAATGTATCATTGAGTTTGAGACGGAGAGAGTATTTCACAAACCAAATTAGAAAAGATGGAGGATTGTAGGCGTGCATACCAAGAAATGCAGAGAGTCCAACTCCTACAGCAACATAGAGCAGCCTGAAGGCATACTGCGTACAAATGACCAAAATAGAAATTGAATGTCTGGTAAAAATTGTTATGTGATCAATTTAAGTATAGACATTCAATTTAAAAACATTTAAAACGGCTTAAAGTTGTTCCAAACACCAAGGGGTAGATTTAGCTTAAATGTCATTGTTTTGTGTTTTGTACACATCATAAGTTTACGGTATTTCACTTTTTTAATTTCATTCGATTCTTAATACTTTTGGTCAAATATTTGATACACTTAGTTAACTATTCAATACTTTAAATGTTATTTTTTAAAATTGATATTTTAAATTTAAATATTGTAATACCGTATTTTTATATCAAATATTAATAATTTAACACTACAAAAAAATAGTCATTTACCGACGGACTTACCGACGGATTTCCGTTAGTAAAATTGGTCATCCGTCGGTATTTTTCTCGTCACAAAATACCGACAAAAAATTAATTCGTCGGTATTCCGTCGGTAGTTACCGATGAACCTATTCCATCAATAATTACCGATGAATATTCGTCGGAAAATACTATTTATAAAAATTTAAAATTTTGTAGGTAAATCGAAATTTAAAATTACGACAGAATTTTGTCGGTATTTGTGACGAAATTTGGTCCGTCGGTATTTCACAGCTTTTTTGTAGTGTAAATAGTAAAAAAATAATTTGTTGTTGATACTTGTGAAAAATAATATGAACTGATCCTAATTCTTGATACTCCCGATGAGACTCTTAATACTTTTGATCACATATTTGATACTTTAAAATTTTTAAAAGTGGTAATACCGTAAGCTTTCGTTGTATATGAAACACAAGAGACCTGCTCTCTATGTATATATATACTCCGTCGATAGAAAATTTAAAATACCCACTTTCATAAACTTGAAATCTATCTTACCCACTTCGAATGTAAAAAAATCTTTTCTACCCACTTTAACTTTAACATAAAAGTACTTTAACACCTTTATTAAATATATCTATTCTATCCATAATAGTCCACTGAATAACTATTTAACTAACTATTAGTTTTTATATTTGGTAATTTTTATAATTTTATGAATTATTGATGAATTTAATAATAAATAATTATTTATATGTTTTTACTAATTAACAATTAATTAGTATTTTTATATCACTGAAATATTAATTTAATCGTTATATGATTCTCCCCATAAAAAAAAAAGTTATATGATTTTACTAATTTACAACTAACCAATAAATTAAATGTGGGTGTTGATTGAGGGAGGGGAGTGGATGGGTATCTTATGGGGGACCCTCAACTTGTAAAAATTATTTTGCCCAATTTTGAGGGATATTTGTGTCTTGAATAAATAAAAAAAAAAGTAGGAATAGGTAGAATAAATCATTTTTATGTAAAGTGGGTAAAATAAATTATAACAAGTTGAAAAGCGGGTAATTTAGTGTATTTTCGATCGCCCCGTCCCAACATAAATTTTTTTCATTTTGCTTCGTCCCACTAAAAATTATTCATTCTATTTTTGCTAACTACCCACTAAATTTATATTTCTATTTTTCTATTATTTACACATGCATTACTAATTTAACATTACTTTTATCTAAATCTCTTACTTTTTCTTGTCTCCATCACATTATTTATACTATATCTATATAATATAATATATACTTACCTTAATTTTTCTGCCCAATAAAAATAGGAGGCAAATATCGGGAGGGAGATATATATATATATATATATATATATATATATATATATATATATATATTACTTTCCATAAATTAACTGATCTTTATTTATTGAATCAGTCCATCCTTATTTACCGAACTAGCCCAACCCAATCTCATGCCATTCATAAGAGATATATACTAAAATGTAGTCTACCTCGTTATTAATTCCTGGATTCACCACTGCAAACATCCCCTGAGAGGGGTTAAGGATTGAAATCAATACCTTATCGACCGTCTTGTCGGAGATGGAATGATTAGACGTGGCATACTCGTCTATGATGCCACTCAGAACAAACATGTTAAGCGGGGACATGAGGCCGTCTCCGATGCTCCCTAACGTGCCAAGCATCATTAACAATCTATCCATACCATCTGCGTACCTAAATATCCCGCCTTTACTTCCCATTTTCGGGGAACTTACGAGGATCACTTTGAATATATGCTTTCCTTTTATAGATTTTCTTATGGTTGACTAATTTTTCTCATCTTGTTGGTTCATTCTCTAGTCTTTTGGGTACATGTTGAACCAAATGTCGATCATGCCGGCCAATTTGAAAGGGACCAAAATATTCCAACAAGATCAATTTTAGACAGCGTTAAAAAGACAAAACAATTGTAATGATGCTCTTGTCTTTCATCTTTCATTTGTGTGTTGGTATGATTCCATTAGAATTAAGGGTTAATTACAATTTGCAATATGTACTATTGTACATTTTATAATTTACAATTTACTATATTTAATATATTTTGTAATAATTTGCAATATGTATTATAGTGCATTATACAATTTGCAACATGTATTATCTTGCATTTCACAATATTTTGCAATATGTACTATCAACACAAAAAAACCAAATTTAAAGAGGGGACTTAACGAGGGTTTTTGAACCCTCTCTAGTTAAAGAGGGCGTAAACGAGGGGCAAATTTAACGAGAGTTTTAACAAGAGAAAAAAACCCTCGTTAGTTAACGAGTGCCCACATGAGGGCTTGCGGCCCTCGCTAACTAACGAGGGTCGAGCCCTTGGCAGCCCAGGTTAACGAGGGCAAAGGCCTCGGCAAGGCCCAACCGACAGCTAACGAGAGCAAATGCCCCTCGGCAACTTTTAACGAGGGTGAGGCCCCCTTGTTAAGGCCTAATCAACCTTTAACGAGGGCGGCGCCTCGCCTTGGTCCAGCCCAAAGTTAAAGAGGGCGGAGCCCCCTCGTCTGGCCCAAAAATTAACGAGGGCCAGCCCCTCGCTAGGCCCCTCGCGAAGGCCCACCGCAATAAAACCGCAGCCTCTTTCTTCCCCACATTTCTCACAGCCTCTCTTTCCACCGCCCGCCGCGCCCGAAATTGGACCAACCACTAGTTGGACTTTGTTCTACACATTCCCGGGAATATTTCTACGGTGAATTTTTATGATTTAATCGGTTAATTTTGTTGTTATTTTAGTGGGTAAATTTTGTATTTTTCATATGCATGTATTTGTGTAATTTTGTAGTTATTATATATGTGCATGTATATGTATTAATTGATTAATTATTTAGTGTTAATTTGTATAATTGTTATGTGTATTTTAATTATTAGTAATTATTTAGGAATAATTAGTAGTATAAGATTATTAATTATTTAGAGTTAATTAGTATGCATACAATTATATAATTAGTAGTACAAGATTATTAATTATTTAGAGTTAATTAGTATGTATGCAATTATATAATTAGTAGTATAAGATCATTAATTATTTAGAGTTAATTAGTATGTATGCAATTATATAAATTTATATTTAATATTATTATAATTTTAATTTAATTGCTATAATTTATATATTTGTAGGTACGTACGCAAATTGAAAAATGATTCGATTTGGGCGTATAATTTCATACACTACACGCAACCACTATCACCGTAAGTATTCTTTTTTAATTAATTATTTAAAGATGCTCTTAATTTAATGATAATAATTATTTGATTTAAAATTATTTTGCATGCATGATATAATAATTTATATATATATATATATATATATATATGATGATCAATGTTCAATTAAATTTTGCATGATAGATCAATTATATTAATGTCACGCCCCAATTTTCATAAATAATTTATTTTGAAAAATTAATAATTTTAAAAATAGAAGGCGTGAACTTAAAATTTTAAAATATGGAAAGACCATACTTTTCAAAGAACAATAAATGTTACGGCGAAACGTAACCTTAAAAGTATTTTATTAAAAAATAAGTTTGCAGCCACTAAGTACAATTTAAGCAATTTGATAATTTAATAAGAAATATTTTGTAGAAACACATTATTTATTAGGTTCAACATAAATATATTTATTTTAATAAAAGTAAATAGAAAACATAAACACGATGTCTCCATCACCACGCTTCCGCTGCGCCCTGATTAACACCGAAATGGGGTTTAATGGAGGTGAGTATGCAAGTACACTCGGTGGGGTTAAGTTATTCAAAATTAAATACTAGAATAAACAGTTAAGACATCAATGCCAAGTAAATAACATTCACATAAACTTTGCCAACATTGCCATTAATACTTTGCCACTTTGTCATTGATACTTTGCCAACATAGAAATGGAGTTGTGAGCCTTTCCAAAGCCCTTTTTAAGGACCCTGGTATTCTCACACGTAGAATGGAGCACGGCGGGTTAAACCCGAAGATTCGTCGATCCCGGACCTTATTAGGGCCCCAGGCTATTAGACTTTGCCATTAAGCACGACTGATACACCCGAAGACCCGTCCCCCGGACCTCACAAGCGCCCTGGCTATTAGAATAACATGGAAATGAAATCACATAGTAGACAACTCAAGAATTTATGTCAAATATTTTACATTGAATAAACATGCAAACTCTACTAACCACCGTAGAGTATAAAGCAATCAAAACCCCCACCTCAAAAGAGTAAGTTCTGAAACAAGTTGTAATACCCATACCACACTCAAACTTTTCCCTTTTTCTTGTTAGACGAGTCATTGGTGAAGAAATCTTTGAAAATTCCTCAATAAATCTTCTATAATATCCGGCCAAGCCCAAAAAGCTCGCGAACTTCATTAACATTGGTAGGCGTCTTCCAATCACTAATCGCCTCAACTTTAGTTGGGTCGACCTCTATCCCTTGAGCGGTGACAACATGTCCAAGGAACACAACCCGATCAAGCCAAAACTCACACTTCTTGAACTTCGCATACAACTTCTCCTTGCGAAGTACCTTTAGTATTGTGCTCAAGTGCTCTTCGTGTTGCTTATTGTTCTTTGAGTAGATCAATATTTCATCGATAAATACAATGACAAACCGATCCAAGAACGGGTGGAAGACTCGGTTCATCGATCCATGAATACCGTAGGAGCGTTGCTCAAACCAAAAGGCATTACCGTGAACTCGTAATGCCCATATCGAGTTCTAAATGTCGTCTTCGGTATATCACTATCCTTGATTTTCAACTGGTGATAACCCGATCGCAAGTCTATCTTAGAAAAGATGCCGGCTCCTTTCGGTTGATCAAATAAATCTTCGATCCTCTGCAGGGGGTATTTATTCTTGATAGTTAATCGATTCAATTCCCTATAGTCGATGTACATCCTCATCGTCCCATCCTTCTTCTTCACAAATAGGACAGGTGCTCCCCAAAGAGAGACACTTGGTCGAATGAATTTCTTGTCCAACAATTCTTGTAAGCTGTACATTGAAGTTCTTCCAACTCTTTCGGTGCCATTCGATATGGTGACTTTGATGTGGGTGCTGATTCCGATAACAAATCTATCGTGAACTCCACTTGTCTTTCAGGTGGAATACCGAGTAAATCCTCCGGAAAAACATCTTGAAAATCTCGAACCACCGGAACATCTTCAATCTTCATTTCACGAGTAGGGGTTCCCATCACATTGACCAAATACGCTTGACATTTTCCGCTTCGTAGCATCTTTATGGCTTTCATAGTTATGATAAGGCTCTTAGCTCCCGTCCTTGACCCAAAGTAAACCAATTCCTCTCCACTTGGTAGCTTTAACACCACTTCCCTCTTTCCACAATCAATGCTAGCTTGATATTTGGACAACCAATCCATGCCAAAGATTAAATCAAAATGATTCATTTCGATGACGTATAAGTTAGCATCTAAGTTTCTACTATAGATTTTTAAATTCACATCCTAGGCTACTCTATCTGTGACCATTGTTTGACCCGAGGGTATACTAACGTCAAGTGCTTCGACTTTGTTGGTTTCCTTACAACCAACCTTAGCACAATACTTTGTGGATATAAAAGAATGTGTCGCATCCGTATCAAATAAAACTAGATCTGGAACGTTATTTAATGTCAATATACCGTCATGGTATCGGGGTGAAATGATACCACACCGTGATGCCCTAGTTTATAAAGACTTAAATTTTAAATAAGTAATTGAAATTAAAAGATTTGAGGCGCCAAATTTAATTTTTTAAGTAATGAAACAAGACACTTTATAAAAGAGTTAACATCTAATTTTTCAAAAGTGAAATAATGTTACGGCGAAACGTAAACTTTTAAATAATTTCTAAGAATACACAAATTCTTAAGTTCAACATAAATTCATTTATTAAATAAATAGTGAAAGTGAAACATGAGCACGATGTCCCTCGTCATCACTCCTCGCCGTCCAGCCTCATTACCCGAAATGGAGTTTATTGGGGGTGAGTATGCAAGCACACTCGGTGGAGATAAAATTTATTCAAAATTTAATACACAAGTAAATACATGATAATCAACTAAAATTAAATAATTCACATGAACTTTGCCAATAATAAACTTTATCAACTTTGCCATTAATACTTTGCCACTTTGCCATTGATACTTTGCCAACATAGAAATGAAGTTGTGAGTCTTCCCAAAGCCATTTAAAGACTCATTTGTTATATCCAAACTCATTTGTTTCTTTTGAATCGAGGATATAGTTATTTTTTTGAACCTATCAGTTTATGCAGAGACAATATACATTGATATTATTGATCATTCTTTCATTCAAAGTCTCATCCCATCGCAATTGAAAAAGCAAATAACGTTTCAGAACAAATGGAGTTACTTTCGTGTATTGTTTTTTATTTTTCCCTTTTTAATGTTTGATCTTTCATAATTTTCTTCAATATCTTTTTGGGGTGAGAGGACGGATCACCGCTCTCCTCGACTTGTCGATTCTTTTTCTTCTTGATTTCGATGCTTTTATTTCATGCTTTGGTATTCTCACACGTAGAATGGAGCACGGCGGGTTAAACCCAAAGATCCGTCGATCCCGGACCCCATTAGGGCCCCCGGCTATTAGACTTTGCCATTGAGCACGGAGGGATACACCCGAAGACCCGTCGATCCCGGACCTCATAAGGGCCCCCGACCTTTAGAATAATAAGGAATAATAAAATTCAAGCGAGATAATCACATAATTTACAATAGGCATTAAATATTGAATAAAAATATGCAATACTCTACGATACCACTGTAGAGCTTAGAGCAATTAAATCTCCACCTTAATTGATCACCGCAGGAGTATAACAAAATAGCCTCGTAAAATTAGCCTTCGTAACTTTCGTCACCTAGCATAATAATTATTTACATTTAATTAGCACATATCTTAATCAAATTTTCAAGAGGGCTAATGGTCTTAGTTATATATCTATTATAAATTTGAGAATCAAAATACAAGGGTATCAAATAGTTTGGGGACTTAATTATAAGAAATCATAAATTAATTTGGGATAATCTAAATCTCTAAATTAAAATCCTAATTTCCAAATTATATACATCAACTAAATTTATATTAATAGTAGTGAGACTTGAATTATTGCTTAATATTATTAATACAATACAATAATTAAATAAAAATAATATTAATGGAATAAAATAAAATTAAAATATATAACATTAAATAAATATCTACACACTGCATAAATAATTTTATTGAAAACACACATTGCACAAACAAAAACACACAATGCACACACAAAAACACACACTGACACACATATAACGCACACACACATACAGAAAATATAACACGCGCACACACACGCAGGATACATAACACACACAGACACGCAGACAAACACTCACACACACAAGTAGAACAAGTAAACGCACACACTATATTTATTTATTATTTAATTAATTTAATTCCAACATCAAATAAATAAATATATATGAGGTATAAAATATTTAATAATTCAGGTACATCAAATTAAACATGGAGATGCAATAAAGAATAAATAGATAATATTGTATTGATCATATTAATTAGTTAAAGATAAGAGATTGATAAAAAAAGATTTTGGTAGAATGAAAAATACCGTTACTCTTGAGAAATTGGAATGTTGTTGCCATCTTTGAGAAGTATGAGATTTATTTTGTGTGCGCAGTTTTTTCTAGGTTAAAACTCTTATACAAATAATATTAGGCATCACTTGAGCTTGGGCTTGAGTGAGATAAGGACTAAAAATATTAGAATTTAATTGAGAGATAAGAATTGAAATTTAAATTTAAATTAGTATTTAAAAATTGAGGGTGAAATTGAATTAGAGATTTAGAAGATTTAGGAACTTAAAAATAGGGAAGAAAATATATTTTCTAATGAGAAAAATTAGGTATTTGTATCTCGTGGAAAACTTAAGATTTGATTTTAAATAAAAGATTCTTTTTAGAAAATAATGAAATTGAAAGATATTATTTGTTAAAATTTGCAAGATATGACAAATATTTAATTTTAATAAAACTCGATATTTGTAAATTAATAAAAATAATAAATAATACTAAAAAAATATTAAGGGTATTACAATTAATGTTGAAAATTGAATCGATGTCCGATTCAAGTTGATATTGGAGTTGGGGTTGATAAATTGTTTGGTATTGTTTCTTTGTAGAATGTGCGATCCGACTTGATTAGTTTTAATTAATTCGGAAATGGATGCACTAGGATCTTGATATATTATAACAGGGAAATACGATAAAATAAAACAAAACTCGTCGAAATTTTTAGAAAATATATTAATATTAGAAAAAATATATTTACCGGAGAATTAATTATGATTTAATTAAATTTTGATTCTTCATTAATCAAAACAAATTCCTATGAATTATTCAAGGCGTAGTTGGATATATGGTCCAAGAACGATTAAAGGCATGATATCTACCGAATTTCTTAGTGGACTTGAATCGTTTATAGAATTCGATACTAGTAACCCAGTTGAATGAGTGAAGGAAAGATTAAGTGTCCTTACTCGAAATATAAATGTAGGAACCAGAGTTTTAGAGAATTCATTAACGTGAAAGCACATTTGTATACACATGGATCTATGCCTAATTATCACAATTAAATTTTGCACGGTGAACAAAAATGGAATTCTATACCACACCGAAATTATGATCACGGTGTCGACTTCATATAGAGTTGACGACACTGCAAAGCATCTAGCTCGTACCACAATATGATGATGGACTTAACTTGGTCCCAACATTAGTTTCAAAAATGTGGAAGAAGAGTCCCTTAATGAGGAACCTCTTAATCAACATGCCGCATATTTTTTAACATGCATCGTGCGGTGAATCGTGATTTGTATCACAGTTGCGAGTCTCATTCTCGGTTGTCATTCAATGCCCGTCTTTTAAACATTAAAACTGAAAATAGATCGCCTGAAAGGGGTTATAATCAAATCGTTAACTTGATTCGTGAGATTTGCCCTCCGTAAAAATCGGTGCCCAAGAAATTTTCTCGATACTAAACAATTGATGGGTGGGATGGGTCTTCCCGTGGAGAGGGTTGATTGTTGTGCAAATAATTGTATAATATATTGGGGTGCGAGATAACTAACTTAAATTTTGTAAAGTTTGTGGTCGGTCACGATTCAAACCTCGCTAGACATGGTGTGGATGGTCGATGGAAAAAAACAGCTTCTTTCAAGGAGATGTTCTATTTTTCTATCGTTCCTCGATTATAAAGATTGTATCAATCCAATACTACCGCTAAGGATATGATATGACATGTTAGTTGCTATAATGATGAGTGCCGTGTTATACGTCACCCTGTAAATTCGTTGGCTTGAAAACACGGACCATTAATGTCTGATTTTGCATCCGAAATACGGAATGTAAGGTTGGGTTTGAGCATTGATGGTTTTTAGCTGTTTGGGCGATCGGAAACAATATTTGTCATGGCCGGTGATAATGACACCATATAGTCTATCCCCATGGTTGTGCATGAAAGAACAATTCATGTTTCTTTAAGTTTTGGTGCCTGGTCCTAAAAATCCAAGGGATAATTTAGACGTCTTTTTACAACCACTAATTCATGATTTGACCATGTTGTGGAAAAATGGGGTGGAAACGTATGATGTTGCTAGAAAGTAGAATTTTATGATGCGGGCTACACAAATTTGGACCATTAGCAACTTTCCAGCTTACTCAATGTTTTCTCGGATGGAGCACCGGAAGGATCAAGCTTTGTCCATATTGTGTTGAATACTCCGATGCCTTAATTTTAAAACTCGCCGCAAATGTCGTGGTTTGACAACCAATCGTAAGTTCTTACATAGGGGACATCCATATCGTAGGAACAAGACCGCATTCATTAAGAATGTAGTAGTTATAGATGACCCACCGCCCATTCGAACAGGTGAAATTCACCTACAAGAAATTAATTGGGTGGGATATCGGAAAGTGACAAAAGAGGGTGTTGCGGCCCACAACAAAAGATTGGATGGTGGTTAGAGGAAGAAAAGTATTTTTGGGGATTTGCCGTATTGGAGTACCCTCTTGATCCGACATAATTTGGAAGTGATGCACATTGAAAAAAATGTGTTTGATAATTTATTCTACACATGATGAATGTGGAAGGGAAAACAAAAGACACAAATAAATCTAGGGATGAACTTAATGAATACCGTTGTCGTCCCTCTCTAGAGAAATGTCCACGCATAGGAAAGTACTCCAAAGCTTGTTATTCACTTGATAAGGGTGAAAATGATGATCTGTGCAAATGGGTAATCGAGTTGAAGTTTTCCAATGACTATGTGTCTAATCTGTCTCGATGCGTAGACTGGACGAAATTGAAGATGTTTGGGATGAAGAGTCATGATTTCCATATGTTTATGCAGAGACTACTCCATATTGCTTTCCGTGAAACTCTACGTCGAATGTGTGGAAAATAATTACCGAACTTAGTTTGTTCTTTAGGAAGTTAACTTTTATATCCATTACATTGAGAACATGGCTCGATTGGAAGCAGATATTCCAGCTTATCTTGTGTAAGTTGGCATGTATCTTTCCACCTAGCTTCTTCAATTCGATGGAGCATCACTGCACCTTGCATACGAAGCAAGGATAGCCTGGTCTTGTGCAATACGAGATGGATGTATCCATTTGAGAGGTAATCTATAACTCTAAATTATTTGATTACCTAAAATTATTATACTATATAACCATTGATTCCTTTAATTAGGTATCTTCACAATTTAAAGCTCGGTGTTGGTAACAAGGCACATGTTGAAGCATCGATTACAAATGCATATTTAACGAAAGATGCATCAATATTTTGTTCCCACTATTTTGACCATCATGTTCGACGAGGCGGCACAATGTACCTCATAATTACGATGGTTGTGGCGAAGAACCCCAAAGAGCGAAAGGTACCCTATCGATATTTATACCTCTGGTGACATCTTGGGAAGATGAATAAAAGATGGATTTTAGATGAGGAGAAAAACACCGCTCATATGTACGTGTTCTTGAATTGCACGAGTTGCAATCATATATTGAGTAAGTTTATAATGTTCAAATCGTCATTAATTATTATTCAATCATTAAATAATCTCCCCTTTTGTAGTATGTTTTTCGAGCAACTTCAAAATTTTCAACCGGATCTCTCGAGGGCTGAACAAGATGATAGACTACAAGAGGAGTTTGCATCGTGGTTTGAACAACTTGTAAAGATAAACAATATTCAAAATCGATGGATACACAATCTTTCTAGCGGTTCTTCGAGTTGTGTCACCACATACCCCAGGTATTACGTGAATGGTTATAAATTTCACACACGAATTTATGACTCATCTAAATTAACTAAAAATTGTGGAGTTTGTATCAAGGGTAAAAACCATGATGCAGATGAGAATGATTTCTACGAGATCCTCGAGGAAGTGTAGTACAATTGGAATACCCCGGACATATTGAGAAAAAAGTTGTTATGTTCAAGTGTGAGTGGTTTGATTCATCTGTGTCAAATGGAACAAGAGTACATCCTAATTACAAACTTTTAAACGTTAATCGAGAGGACGATACGACCGCTATGATCCTTTTGTGTTAGCAAGTCAAGCCACTCAAGTTTACTATTGCAAGTACCCGGAAAGCGTAGACATGAATGGTTGGCCGTTTGCAATCAAGCCGAGATCCTTGGTGGAAATTGCGCCAACGAATGAACAAGAGCTTCCCTCCTTTCAAGACGATATTGAGTCTCAAATTAATGTTGTGCAAACGGATGATGATCCAATCATATTGTGAGATGTCAACGGTGCACTAATTGATATTGAGAATAAAGAAGAAGAAGAAGAAGAAGAAGAAGAAGAAGAAGAAGAAGAAGAAGAAGAAGAAGAAGAAGAAGAAGAAGAAGAAGAAGAAGAAGAAGAAGAAGAAGAAGAAGAAGAAGAGAATTCAGGAAGATTCCTAGACTTTTTATTTTTTCCCGATGACATGATGAAACAAAGAACAAAATACTCCACAAACTAATTAGTAGCAGTTAGTAAAAATGAAGACAATGAAAAAAATCAAGATAATTTCGTAATCTTGTTCAAGACCTAAAATCAATATCGAAACACTTAACATTGCTATGATACCACTTGTTGGTCCCGGAGAGTTGAGATGATTAATACTTTGAGTAAGCTTTCTAGAACAAAATCTAGAAAGGGGTTTGAATAGATTTTGTAGATTTTTCAAATCTTTTCAAAACTAATTCAAAGAATCGATGATCACATGGATTAAGATTAACTCCTCAACTTTTAACAAGATCAAAAGCAAGGTTGAAATATTGATTTTAGTTAAGATTCGAAATTAACTCTTGATAAAACCCTATTGTAGAATAGACAGAAAATTAAAGAAAGCAAGAAATAACACCGAGGATTTATAGTGGTTCGGATTATGAATAATCCTACATCCACTCTCTTTCTTCAAACTTTGAAGAAAGGTCTTCACTAGCCGCTTACTTACTCACCGTACAATCTTTACAAATTACAACTTGAACTTCACTCTTCTACAATCTAATCAACTCTCTCAAATCTAACTCTAAGAATAAGATGTGTTTTTGATGATGTGAAGTGAAGTGTTCTATAAACACTTAGAAAATATTTTAAAATCTCTCTTTGACGAATACTCTGTGAAATCAATAGTGAATAGTGTGAAAATCAAATTTGCATAAGTGTCTAGAAAAATAAAATCTAATCCTATTTATAAGTCTCGAAAGATGCTTAGTTTGTTAGACAGTTCTAACAAACTAGAAACCGCTTAACAAACCTATTCTTGAAAACTACTCTTGACCTCACCGATTTTTCCTACTCGTCTGCGGTGACTTGGTGAAGACTCGCCTTTCTTATTCTACTCACTTGTCTTGACCTCGTCTCGAGCTCTTCATAATTGTCTCCCGCAGATGGTAAGATTTGAGCTTGTCTACGGCATGACCTATAAATTCTCGATCTCCAGCCTAACTTAATCGGCTCTCGACCTAGTCCGATCGCCTTAGCATCGACTTCGATCTCGAGCCGTTTATCAACGTTGTCTGCTCATCTGGATTGTTCCTTTTAACTCATCAAAACTCTTCTTGATCTAACAATTTCCCCCTTTTTGATGATGTTAAAACTATAAAGAAACATACTCACAAATTGATGTTAGTCAAAGTTATTCAAATCAATCGATAAGCAAGTTAGAATTCATTCACACTATCAATTCACACTAAAGCATTTTTAACTCATACTTAGAAAATTAAAAAAACTTTAAGTCTTAAGACTTTAAAAATTAAAAAACTTTGTCTTAGGACTTAGAAAAATTTTTAGAATTTAAAAATTTTGCAAATATCGGGTCCGAGATAACAAATTTTCTCGTATGTTTCATATAAAAAAATTTAAAGGTTCTTAAAACGGAAAAAAATACACAAGTAAAACAGATAAGAACCAGTCATCTCATTCATATTCACTGATTTACAAATTTACATGTGGAATGTATAAGAAGATAAATGAAGAAAATTTAAGCTTATCTAATGGCCCATCTCACCGCTTCTCGGAAGCCGCATCCAATCAAATATTCTTGTTATTAGCTCAAGAATTTCCTTTGGATCACCAACTTCATCTCGATTTATGCCATAGTTGATAGTTAACCCGATCCATTCCTTGTCTATCGAGCCATCATCTTTCAGCTTTATAGGAATGGATGAATAGTTCGAGCAACCAAATCCACGTTATACCATTCATCTCCTTCATCGAGAAGTTTCTCGTATAAACTCGCATTTTCCTTCTCCATCCAATCATGCCAAGCGATCGTCTCATCACCGATGATGCTCCAACTCCTTTGCAAATATACCGTAAGAAGGTCCACTTGGCCGTACTTCATGTACTCACCGCCCATGAAGGATGTGCAATCATTTTTGGGGGCATCACCCTTTCCTCAGTCCGATCCAAGTCGCCTCTGCTCCTCCTCCAGATGGAATTACCCACTTCTTCCGGAATTTGTAAAAATGCGACCAGCCTCCTTAGCCGACTTTATCTTTCTCCTTGCTTCCCTTCTCGCCATAGTAAACTTTTTCAGCCTTGATTCGTCCGGTCCCTTTCGCCTCTATCCTAAGCCGCTCACCGATTTTTCCAATGACCTCTTTCCAGCGACTTTGGACATCGTGCTCTGCCCGATAGGCGACACGACCTTCTCCATCTCCTTTTCCTTTTCTTTCTCGGCCACCACCAGCCTCCTTCCCCTTTCCCTTCTCAGCTTCTCGCTTTGGCTCTAGCCTCCTCCTTCCTCTCTCTCGATCTTAGCCATATATCTTTCGGACTTCACTCAACTTCTTTCTTTCTAGCCTCGCTCATCCGCCCCGATTGCTTCCCTCAACTGATCTATTTTGATTTTTAAGGCGGTGAGCTCATCTGCTTGGCTAGTCTGAAAGTTTGATCCGGTTCACTCGGCTTTTACAATCTCCACATCTTCCCCTTTTTTAACATCATCAAGTAGCATAGCAAGCTGCTCCTTGATAACAAAGAAATAGGTGGAAGCCGAGGATTGATTAAGGAGGATCTCATCGGCCAGCTGATTGATTATCGGCTGAGTCCAATTCTTAGCTCACCAACCTCTTTCTTCACTCCTTCCAGCTTCTTCTTTGATGACCCGCTTTCTGAGAATTTGAAATAGAAGATAGAAGATTTACCTCGAATGCTTTTAGCATGTCCTCCATAGTTACACCGGCAGAATCCACGATGTCTGCAGTCTTCATTGTAAGCATATGAGTAAACTTGTCCTCTACCCTCTTCTCCACCGGGTTTAGAATTGAAGAAAAGGTGGATCTCGGGCTGCTTTGGGAGGGACGGCCGGTAGTGTTTCAAATAAGCCTAGGCGGCTTCGAATGAAATTCGTGAGTGTGTCTCCGATAAGATGACAGATACGGATGCGACCCCAGCAGACTCCAAAATAATCTTTTCCCACGAGATGAAGTTGTCCCACCTACTTCATCGGTGAAGAGGCTCATCTCCTCCAGATCTCCAGTTCACAGATGATGAACCAGCGAAATCTCAATGGACTCCTTCATTACTTCAGGTTAAACCGAAGTTCAGAATTAACTCGGCTAACCTCCGTTTGGCATCCGATCGTAGGGACAGCTCAAAGCTTCCTACAGCATCCATCTCGGGCGTGGAGTGTGTATTGGACTGATTTGGGGTGATGGAGTGGGATATTTGGTGGAGAGAAAATCAAGAAAATCAAAAGGTTGAGTAGAAGTGGGAGGAATATCGGGTGTGGGAGATGCGGTGGGAGGTATTTACAGTATGGGAGATGAGGTGGGAGGTGTTTGTATTTGGATAATTTCGGGAGTAGGTCGTTTCGCAGGCTCGAAGTACCAGCCTTGGATACTTCTTCATCGCCTAGGTGGGTGGGGGATTTATCGAGGATGAGATGTTGGAGGATGTACCTGGAGAGGCTAGCCTTTCGGCAGATGCGGTTCGCTCGTAGCCGGGATCTTCCAAGACTCCGTCTCGGCTGTGCACCGAAGCTATCTCGAAGTGTTACGCCTTCCTCTGTAACAGACTAGCAGAGTTGAGGAAGACTCCCAGTAATATCGGCAGCCTTGACCAGCCTCCTCCTGGTCCTTCTCCCGAGTGGTTGAACCACATCAACTTCCACCCCGCCTCGCTTCTTCACTTGGCAGAGCAGTGGTGCTTCTTCCTACGCTGACCTCGGCCTCGTACCTCGGTGGCCCTCTGCACCCCAGTGCTGCCCAATTCCGATCTCGGGCTCGTGCCTCATCTCGATTCATCGTCCGAATCTGCAATCCACCCAATCTTTCATTTTTCGTAAGCAAACCCTTTTGCTTAGAAAATTTCTTCTTTCCTTCCCTCATCTGGACCCTCTTATTCAGTCCATCCATCGATCTGTGATCTTATTAAATAGACTCACAGAGATCGAGGAACCCAATCTCCACTCGTAGGGTTAAACACCAACCTCGCATGTTCTTCCTTTAACCTCCTAAAAGCAATTCTACCCAATCAACCCTCACACCATCCACTATAGCTCTCATACAAAGACAGCCTGCTAGACTTAGTAACCCCGTCATGTGAACTCGATCACCCAAGATTGACTTAGTTACTATCGTCATCAACAACCTATATCTCTTTCTTAGCATGTGCTTTTTCAAATCCCTCCTTGTTCCCCTATACGTCACCCGCGAACAAATCAAACGATTGTTCCCATTCCTCTTCCTTATATACTAATGGATTCACACCCTCACCGATGTATCTAAAGTCCTAGCCACATTTTCTTTTGTATACTCTAATCTAGTCCCTTCAACAAAGGGTACTAAACCCATCATCGTAAAACTCACGCTTACTGTGAATTCCCGCGCCTATGAAGTCCATTGTTTTGTTTTCATGGATTTGAATGAACAAAACCCTCGAAGTCCTGATGCTTCCAACACTTAGAACTTCGCTGGATTCTCTGTCCCGAGTTGTTTCAAAGTCGACGTACATCTCGGCTTTGAGTTTATTTTTAACAAACTTCTGATTCATTTTGAAATTTGATACCGATGCGGTTATATAAGTGGGAGGTTTTGGGGTTGGGATGAAGAAGAAGCCATTTTGAATAAGTTTTTGTAAGAGAGGATTTTTACAGGGATTTTGATAAGTGAAATGTGAAAGTGAAAATTTTTTAAGAAGAAGGTAAGTTTTTAAACTTAGAGGAGAGAGAGGAAAGTTTGGGAATGCAAAACGTGGCATGATCTCGAGTTTTTATTTTAAACCGTTGATTTTAGAAGGCGCGTGTAAAACATCGACGGTTTAGCGAGAAAACGCTTGAAATTCAGGCGCGTGACCTTCACGTGTCTTGAATCATGTAAAAAGTAACCGTTTATCCTACGGATTAGACGGCTAATAGACTTACTTTATCGTAAGTAATTAGTATACAGCGTAAGCAATGAGGTGCCTTACTTAACACGCTGGTATTCTATTTCGTACTTGGTAAAAAGTCGACTAGGTCAAAAGATCTTATCTCGATATTTTTCAAAACTCTTTCCTAGTCTGATTTTTGGAAGTTTTAAAAAAATTTCAGCTTGATTACAAAGTTCGATTACTTGAAATACACACTTAAGAACTTTATTTGGATACAACAATTTTGAGAAGAACAAAGACGAAGGTTTTCTCAAAGAAAAGATTTATGAATCTAATCGATATACATGTTCCTGCAAAACAACTCATCAAAAACTCATTAGTAGCCGAGGTAAATCGGATAAGGTGCGAGATAGTCATCTGCTTTTTCTGCATAATCACCGACTATTGTTCCCAAGTCTGATTTACCCTATGTCGATAAGTAATTATCATGTCGATAAGGTCAATATGACTAATCCTTGATTCTTGATTCCTAAACCTGAGATCAATGATATCAGCTACCTGATTGTCCTTTGACTCAAATCAAGTCTCGATAATTCTTTCTAGACATTAATTTAAAGAAAAGATACAAGAAGAAGTAAGGATTACAATTTTCAGTATGCAAGTGATTTTAAAAACCAGCTAAGGATGCATCAAGTAATCCTAATTCTAAGCATAATTCTTTAAACTTAGACTCACTAATGGTTTTGTAAGAATGTCACTTTTTGTGATTCGGTGGCAATTTTCTCAATCCTAATGTCATTCTTCTCAATATGATCTCTAATGAAATGATGCCTAATATCTATATGCTTACATCTAGAATGTAGAACAGATTGTAAGTCATTGCTATTGCACTATTACTATCACAAGAAATAGGAACAAATTGATGTTTGAATATTATAATCTCTAAGCCGTTGACTAATCCAGAGGAGTTGAGAACAACAACTTTCACCGCCATGTATTCGGCTTCGGTTGTAGAGGTGGCAATGCATGTCCTGCTTCTTAGATAACCAAGAAATTAATTTGTTGCCTAAGAATTGACAAGTTCCGTAGTGGATTTTCTATCAATCTTACATCCTCCAAAGTCTCGAGTCTCAATAACCCGTCACCGAAGTTGTCATCACCGGGTACCATAACCCTACTTGCAAGGTTCCTTTGAGATATTTAAGAATTTTCTTAGCCGTCTCCGGATGAGTCTTCTTGGGATTAGATTGGAATCTTGCACATACCCCAACCGCAAAAGCTATGTCCTGGCCTACTTGCGGTGAGATAGAGAAGAGATCCAATCACCCACGATACTCCGTTGCATTAGTGGATATCCCCGCTCATTCGAATCCATAGAGAAGTTAGTTGCCATAGGTATTTTAACTTCTCTCGCTAGTTGTCATTCCAAATTTCTCAATCGGATCCTTAGCATATTTAGATCGATGTATAAATATACCCTTACTCATCTGTTTAATCTGTAAGCCTAGAAAGTATGTTAACTCACCCATCATTGACATTTCAAACCTATTTTCATGAGAATGCTAAACTCTTCACATAATTTCAGCATTAGGTGAACCAAAGATTATGTCATCTACATAAATCGAACTAGTAAGATGTTGCCATCTACTTCCTTTCTAAACAAAGTTCTATCAATCTTGCCTTTTGAAAAACCATTTGATGTCAAGAAATCGTATAATGTATCATACCGTGCTCGGGAGCTTGTTTTAGTCCATATAGAGCTTTGTTGAGTTTATAGACCTTGTTATTGATCTTAAACCCAGGAGGCTGCTCCACATAGACCTCCTCAAGTAACACACCATTAAGGAAGACAGACTTAACATCCATTTGATTGACTTTGAAAGATTTATATGCAGCAAATGCCAAGAACAACCTTATTGCCTCTAATCTGCAACCGGAGCATAGGTTTCAAAATAGTCTATTCCTTCAGATCATGAATAACCTTGTGCAACCAATCTTGCCTTATTTCGAACAATAATGTTGTTCTCATCTGCTTTATTTTTAAACACCCATTTGGTGCCTATAATCTTTCTATGTAAAGGTCTTTCCACTAGATCCCATACATTTTGTCTTTCAAACTGATGCAGCTTCTTCTTGCATGGCAATTATCCAGCTTTGAATCGATAGAGCTTCCTCAATAGACTTGGGTTCAAGAAGCGACACATAACACCAAGAGACTTTCGAGAGTAAAAGCGACACATATAGAGCTTTGTTGAGTTTATAGACCTTGTTATTGATCTTAAACCCGTGAGGCTGCTCCACATAGACCTCCTCAAGTAACACACCATTAAGGAAGACAGACTTAACATCCATTTGATTGACTTTGAAAGATTTATATGCAAAGAAATGCCAAGAACAACCTTATTGCCTCTAATCGCAACTGGAGCATAGGTTTCAAAATAGTCTATTCCTTCAGATTGTGAATAATCTTGTGCAACCAATCTTGCCTTATTTCGAACAATAATGTTGTTCTCATCTGCTTTATTTTTAAACACCCATTTGGTGCCTATAATCTTTCTATGTAAAGGTCTTTCCACTAGATCCCATACATTTTGTCTTTCAAACTCGATGCAGTTCTTCTTGCATGGCAATTATCCAGTTTGAATCGATAGAGCTTCCTCAATAGACTTGGGTTCAAGAAGCGACACATAACACCAAGAGACTTTCGTGAGTCCAAAGATCATTCGTGTCTCGTACACTACTAGATGGGTCTCCTATAACTGATCAGATGGATGGTAGCTTTTCATCCTTTTGCATATGTGAGGAGAAGGATCCTCATCTTGAGTTTCGAGGCAACTCCTCCGACTCAACCTCGGTGACGTTCCCCTTCATCACCGACCCCCGCCGATCACCGATGTCAAGGGTGTCTCGATTCGATGGAGTCTCGATCGAAGTTGTCTTCGATTATCGATGGGGATTCTTCTTCATCCGATTCTCAATCAAGACTAGGTAGATAGACAGTTCTATGTTTAGTCTTGGACAGTTCAATTTTATCTAGACTTTCGTAAATTTGATTTACTTTATCTCGAGAAGGAATACACTCATCAAAAACAACATGAGGGTTTCCTCCACACAAAGGGTTGTCTTGTTAGAAACTCTAAATGTCTTGGAAGTATTAGAATATCCCAAGAATATTTCATCACCGCCTTAGCATCAAAAATTCTTAACTTAAATTTTCCATTGTTATGGATGAAACACCTACAACCAAAGCTTTGAAGTATGAGATTTTTGGAATCTTACCCTTCCAAATCTCATAAGGAGTCTTACCCTTGTCTTTGACAACTAAGCACCTGCTCGGGTATAGCAAGTCGTGTTAATGGCTTCACCTAACCTATGTGGGGTGTCATACTCACTAACATGCTCCTCGGTCAGCTTCCTTCAAAGTTCTATTTCTTCTTTCAACCACTCCATTTTGTTGTGGAGTTCTTGCTGAAGATGTCTCATGAATAATTCCATACTCATTGAAAAAATTAGATAAACAAGAATTCAAAATTCGTGCCCTTATCACTCCTTATTTTAATAATATTAACACCCTTTTCATTCTCAGATCATTCAACAGATCGGGAATCTTGTTCATAGTCTCATTTTTCTTGAAAAGAAATATAACCCAAGTGTATCTAGAAAATCATCTACTACAACAAGAGTATATTTCCTTCCACTGAAACCGAGAGGTGAAACAGTCCAAACAGATCCGGATGAAGTAGTTGCAACACTCTTTTAGATGAAGAGGAGTTAATACTCTTAAATGAGTGTCTAGGCTGTTTACCTTTTTGACAAGTATCACATTTAAGATCGGTGGATAAAAGTTTTTCAGGTAATCCCTTAACAAGGTTCTTTTTAGCTAGCTTACTAAGAGTTTTGAAATCTCGGATGACTAAGCCTCTTGTGCCATAGCCACCGATGTCTTCTCCACCCTTAGCTATCGACATGTATCTTTGGGACAACTATTAAAGTTGGCCACATAGACATTACCATGTCCAAGCCGCTAATGCACCTTATCTCGATGAATTATCTAAAATATCACATTTATCTTTTGAGAATTTGACAAGAAAACCTTTATCACAAAGCCGAGAAACAGCATAAATGATTATGTTTCAAACCTTCAACAAAATATACCTCGATACCCGAATATCCTTGATAATCGTAGTACCTACACCTTTGTCCGACCACAATTATTATCACCAAATAAAAATCTTGGACCATCAATGCTTTGGAAATTTGATAACAAACCTCTTGTTATGGGTCATGTGTTGTGAACACCACTATCAATGTACCATATTGAAGCTAAGATCTCTTCCTTGAGTGATGATCCCTGTTTATCCCGAAAAACAAATCGCTTATAAGGTACCCTAGTGATCTTGGGTCCTTTAAGGTCAAATATCACTTTAGGTAACCAAATAAACATCTCATCTCCGCACAATTAATCGGACTGCTTTTTCTACCAAATCTGTCTACAATTATATCATTTTTGAATGATAACTTGTTGTATTCAGATTGAGTAATTTTCCTAAACTTAGGAATTGTAGGATAGCATTTGCTCTTTCCATCAAAAGGATTATAATAAGAATGTCTTCTTATTTTGGTTCTTGGATTTCTCCTAGTCTGATAGGGAGTTTTCACCGAATTCTTGGTTTCAGTCGGGAGATGTAGTTCTTATCTCGACTAGTTGGTTTCCATGGACCAATTTTAACATCCTTTGATTGAGTAGATGCTTTCACAAATTTTCTAGGTTTTTGGACATCTGATTTATTGTTCTGTCATAACCAAGACCTGTCTTGTCATGAGATTTTTGAGAAGTATTAAAAATATGATCTATTGTTGATTGTGAATTATTAAGTTGGTCGATTTTGAAGACAAGCTTCTCATTGTCCTTCTTAATTGATTCATTTTCAAGACAGACTACCTCAAATTTGTCTTTTAAAGTTTTCAATTCATTTTCTAACCTTTCAGTAAGTTCGATGTACTAGCTTGATCAAGAAAACATTCCCCCTTGAATGTTTCCTCGGTCTCTGAGCGAGTTCATCACCGCTTGCCTTTAATTAAAATTTGAATCGATCCTTTAAAACCAAATTCTCTGTCTCTAGCTGTTTATAAGCAGCTAAGGATGTCTATAAATCTCTTAATAACTCATGGATAACAGCTTAGGTCATGATCGGATGCAGATCGACAAGAATCATTATCTCGACGATGAATAGTAGATTACCTCATTAGCCATGAGACAGATTTCATCATCTCGATCCAAAATCGATGAGGATGATGAAGATGATGATGATTTCTTTGGCTCCTTTTCTTCACCAATAGAGCCCTCTCGATCTGCAAATCTCCTGTCTCTTTTCTTCCTCTTTTCTTCCCTTTCCTTAGGAGTCGATTGAGGACAATCATAACCGAAATGTCCCGGCTTGTTGCATGTATAACAAATATCACTCCTGTCTCGATCTAGGAGCTCGAAGGATTTCTTCTCGACAGTGATCTGTATCTTCTTGTCTCGATTTCTCGCCGTTATCATCATCTCTGATTCATCTTCCTTTCTACCCGATCCGGATCTTGATTTATCCTTTCCTGCAAATCTCAATTTATTTCTTTTATATTTCATTCTCAATTTATCATACCTCTTTGTAAGTAAAGTCATCTGCTCCTTCGTAGATAGATCGGCTCCCTACGGACTCTGTTGACACCTTATCTTCTTTACTTGACAAAGGCAATGACTTGGATGAGGTACTTGACTCCATCTCATCTTCCTCGTCTTCTATTTGAATATCATATTCTAGAGCCTTAAGATGTGAAAACAAAGTATGGTGAGTAATAGAAGATAAATCTTGAGAAGCCTTAAGGATATTGGATTTTTCCTCCATCTCTTGGTTAATGATCTCGTAATCTTGTTATTAATCTCTTTCTCTGAATAATTCTTTCCAAGGTCACCGCTTTGTTGAGAAGATTGGTCAACCTTACATCTAACTCGATCCACGACTCTTTTTCTTTCATTTTGAATGTTTCAAATGTATGCAAGACTGATCGCAGCTTGTTTTCTTTGACT
The DNA here is from genome assembly GCA_030762865.1 of Paraleonurus japonicus. Taxonomy (NCBI): domain Eukaryota; kingdom Viridiplantae; phylum Streptophyta; class Magnoliopsida; order Lamiales; family Lamiaceae; genus Paraleonurus; species Paraleonurus japonicus. Next base: position 41,209,771 of record CM061056.1, read on the forward strand.
TGATTAGACCCTTCACAAACATTGGCTAGAGTCCGCCACATCTCTTTTGGCGCTTTTGCATCTCTTAACCTTTTCTATCCAATCCTTACTTAGAGTCTCAATGATTTCGATTCGAGCTACTTGGTCAAGATTGTTGACCTTTCTTTCATCATTTGTCAATTCGTAACTCTTCTTTTCTTGTCTGGTTCTCGATTCACCGACTCGCCTAGCAGCCTGGTGCCTCCATGATAAAATTTTATAGGTCCTTCTTCAAGAACCTCTTCCATCCTATCATGTATGGCCTTTAGATGATTCTCCATCCCGAATTTCCAAGTAATCATAATCTTCAATAGAGAATTCAGGAAGATTCCTAGACTTTTTATTTTTTCCGATGACATGATGAAACAAAGAACAAAAATACTCCACAAACTAATTAGTAGCACTGTTAGTAAAATGAAGACAATGAAAAAAATCAAGATAATTTCAGAATCTTGTTCAAGACCTAAAATCAATATCGTAATGACTTAACATTGCTATGATACCACTTGTTGGTCCCTAAAGTTGAGTTGATTAAAACTTTGAGTTAGCTTCCTAGAACAAAATCTAGAAAGCGGGGTTTGAATAGATTTTGTAGATTTTTCAAATCTTTTCAAAATCAATTCAAAGTATCGATGATCACAATGAATATAATTGAGAACTCAACTTTTAACAAGATCAAAAGCAAAAGCCGATATTCGCATTTTAGTTAAGATTCGAACTTTAATCTTGGATTAACACTATTGTAATTTGAACAGAAATTAAAGAAAGCAAGAAATAACACCAGGATTTATAGTGGTTCGGATTATGAATAATCCTACATCCACTCTCTTTCTTCAAACTTTGAAGAAAGGTCTTCACTAGCCGCTTACTTACTCACCGTACAATCTTTACAAATTACAACTTGAACTTCACTCTTCTACAATCTAATCAACTCTCTGAAATCTAACTCTAAGAATAAGATGTGTTTTTGAAGATGTGAAGTGAAGTGTTCTATAAACACTTAGAAAATATTTGAAAATCTCTCTTTGACGAATACTCTGTGAAATCAATAGTGAATAGTGTGAAAATCAAATTTGCAAAAGTGTCTAGAAAAATAAAATCTAATCCTATTTATAAGTCTCGAAAGACAGCTTAGTTTGTTAGACAGTTCTAACAAACTAGAAACCGCTTAACAAACCTATTCTTGAAAACTACTCTTGACCTCAACCGATTTTTCCTACTCGTCTAAATGACTTGGTGAAGACTCGCCTTTATTATTCTACTCGGCTTGTCTTGACCTCGTCCGAGCTCTTCATAATTGTCTCCGCAGATGGTAAGATTTGAGCTTGTCTACAGATGACTGTAAATTCCGATCTCCTAACTTAATCAGCTCTCGACCTAGTCCGATCGGCTTAGCGGCGACTTCGATCCGAGCCGTTTATCAACGTTGTCTGCTCATCCGATTGTTCCTTTTAACTCATCAAAACTCTTCTTGATCTAATGTATATTTTATATGATGTTAATGTGTTTTTAATGTTATATATATGATGAATGATGTTTTATGTGATAATAATGTGGTTTTATTTAATTATTGTTACGTATGAGCGGAGCGAGTGAGTCAAGGGGTCGAGGTGAAAGAGTACTAGTACCGGTACCGGTGATTAATCAGAAGAAAAGGCTACCGGCTCTGAGTATTCTAAGGATCAATCACCTCAAGTAGCTGAGGAGAATGACTCGATATATGGATCTACGGGAATACGTACGTTAAATATATGTGAATATTATTATATGTTAATTTTATATGTCTATTAATTTCGCGTGTTTACCCCCTTTTTGTAGGTTGATGCCATCGAATCAGGTATCCAAGCTTATTAGATCTATTATATCTAGACATATGGAGCTTGATGCCTTCACATTCCGAATGATATCGCCGGAGAGGCCGCAATCGTATCGGGAGACATTCTAGGTATATATATTGTTGATCGCTATATAATTTTAATTAATTTACAAACTTTAACGCCTATCTTCGTACAATAATATTTTGTTTGGCAGAGAGAGGCTAAGTGGGACCTGCGGTTATGAACATAGTCGAGGTGTATAAACTGCTCGTTGGAAAGATATATTGATCTTCCGAACAATGTGAAGAAGAAGTGGTTCACCAAACAAGAGGCTCGCATAGGATGCGACGCTTGGAATGCACTCGCCGCCATCGGGACAGAAGACGTGAAAGCAAAGAACGAGCGGTGTAAGAAGAATCGACTATCGAGCACGGAGGCACAGGTACTAGCATCTCCCGCCATAAAGGCGGACCCCGTGGAGCGAGTTTGCCTATGACTTTGTAAGTAATTTTTTAATGCTAGTTCGATATTTTAATTAAGCACGTTATTCTATTTAAATAAATACAGGAGATGATGAAAGGACGGTCCGCCAATGATTGGGAAATAGTGGAGTATTACCACTACTTAGGTGAAGAGGAGTACAACTACGGGGCTATGAGTGACACACTTGTAAGTATTTTTATTTTATATTATGTAATAATATATATATGTATATATATATATATTATATGTCTATTTTTATAATCTAAAAATTTAATTGTGAAAAAATTCGTACAACATAAAGTACAAGAGATAGCCTCCCATATGGCTCAAATTCTCCGAGGGGGTCGAGCTCCGAACCCCAAAGTGTCAGACTTATCCCACCAGACGTCAATACCGTTGGAAAACAACACGGACGTGTTCGGGGTCTTGGTCAAGGTAAGTTCGGGCGCGTCACCTCCAAATTTCTAGCTCATCGAGTACTTCTATTAGCACCTACAGCCAATCTAATGTCGACCGGCTGCTCCAACAGGAGCGTGAGAGGTCGCGAAACTAATAGAAGAGCAGCATCGAGGGTGCAGGAGGAGATGGAGCGAAAAGAGGCAACTTTGAGAGAGGAGTTGACGGCGAACATGCAACGTCAATTCACCGAGTGGCTGCAGGGATGTAGGGTTCCTTACCCGGTGGTGGTATTCCTTGATGAGAGTGAATTGATGCATGATTTGATGTGGTATTTTTGTGCAAAAGTGGTGAAAGTTGTTAGTTTTTTAGCTTAAAGGTGTTAAATATCACTCTTTTGCATGAAAAGTATCACTTGTGTAGAATTAATGAATTTTTCATGTTTTTCGTCCCGCTTTTCGGGGTTTTCAGAGGAATTGGACCGAACCTAGAGTATCGGGAGTCATACGGCGAAGAGACGAACACGTGGGGTGAAAACGGGGTCAAGAGCGAAGGTTGGGTCCACAAAATTCCTCGGATGGACCATTGGTCGAGCCCGGGCGCCTCGGAGTCGAGGTTGGTGCATAGGGAAGAAGTGTGAAATTTTGGGCGCGCTCAAGTGGGTTATGTATTATAAATGGGGCCATTATGACCAAGATCGTGCCTAGCCAAGGCGGTAAGGCGCTTTCTTATTGCGCGCACAGTCCCGTGTTCAAGCCTTGGAAGTTGCGTTTATTTCTTGATTTTTTATTAAGGCATGCCACAATTCGGATGCCGAATATAGATAAAAAGGCATGTTTATACCAAGTTCGTGGCTCGCCCAAGCGGCAAAGCACTCGCCCATTTGTGTCATTGTTGCGAGGATTGAACCCTAAACGTGGCGTTTTCTTGATATATTTCAAAAGAGCCTCAACACTCCACCAATCTGAACATATACAATAAAAGCGGGATTGTTAACAAAGTTGTGCCTAGCCGAGACAAAGCAATCCTTGCCGAGACAAAGCAAGAGACTCGCCTCGCCCACAACCTCGGGTTCAAACCCCGCACATGTAAAAGTTTTATTTTATTTTTTTAAAAGATCCCAAGCTCAAGTCGAGGCCCCCAAGCTCGACTCGAGGCCCCCAAAATTCAGTTTTTTCTCTTTTTAAACCCCCTTGGACGAAAAACAGAGCATAAGTTAGTTTAGGAGGTTACTTTACGCTTTGGGGCGATTTTCAAGCTTCCAAGTTAAATTCTCCTTCTAGGTTGATTAGATTGATAGATTTAGATAGATTTCCATTAATTGTTGATTAGATTAGACTTTGATCCATTAGTTTTCTCAATTCAAGTTGTAATTCAAGTGAAGTGAAGATACATTTGAAGATTCAAGCAAGTCGAGGCCCCCAAGCTCGACTCGAGCCCCCAAAACTCAGTTTTTTCTCTTTTAAACCCCCTTGGACGAAAAATAGAGCATAAGTTAGTTTAGGGAGGTTACTTTACAGTTTTTGGGCGATTTTCAAGCTTCCAAGCCAAATTCTCCTTCTAGGTTGATTAGATTGATAGATTTAGATAGATTTTCATTAATTGTTGATTAGATTAGACTTTGATCCATTAGTTTTCTCAATTAAAGTTGTAAGTGAAGATACATTTGAAGATTCAAGCATTCAATCTGTTGATCATTTGGTTCAATTGGTGATGTTCTTCCTCTCTACTCATTTCTATTTCTTAATTGTTGTGATTAACATTTTGATTATGCAATTAGATTTTTCACCCATGGATTTTGCAATTTACTCCATGGGCTAATTCACTTGTGCTTGGAATAATTGAAATTGAGGATGATTTGATTGTTTGTGCTTTGATTGTTGATGATTGTTGATCAATTGAGATAGTTAGTGCCCTAATTGTGATTCTAATTGTGTTTCATGCATTTTTATCTCTTTAGATTAGTGTTTGATCACCCTAGCAACATGCGAGAGTTGAGCTAACGAGATTAGGGATTAATCAAGGTTATAATTGTGTATGATTGTATGAATTGGGTGCTTCTTAATTGAGAGATTAGTTGCACTAAGAATACTCACAATTGGCATTGTGTGATTAATGGAGACTTAATTGCATGATGGTTTATGCTTTCTATCTTAGTTGAATGACAATTTGATACAATCATAGCTTGTGATCATTGATTCCTTGATGAATATTATCCCTTGCACCCCTATCCCCTTGATTTTTGAGAATTTCTAGATTGCTAATTGTTCTAGCCTCTCTATTGTTTAGATCGTAGCTTGTTGTTGTTTGATTTTAATTCTAGCATTTTGTAGTGTAATTGGAGCCAAAACCGTATTTGCAACAATAGTCATTGAAAACTCATATTTCTAGGGACTCATGGCCATACTTTTCCCTTGGGTTCGATAAACTTGATTGTCTTAATATCACTTGCCCGATTTTACCACAATCATTCTCCTACGTCCGAGTGGTTCGATCACTCATCCCGTGGGTCAAGGGGTTCAAGGCGCCGATCTCGTCGCGCTTAATGGATGAACAATGAATTATTTATTTGTGTTTAAAACTATGAATTTTTCTGAATGTTGAGTATGAATTTATGAATTTTAAATGTTTAAGAGTATGAATTTTAATTGTTTAAGATGATGAATTTTAATTTTTTAAGAGTAAAAATTTAATTGTTTAAGAGTACATATTTATACACATGATAATATAGTTGATAATTTAATTGAATATATTTGTGATAATAATAACAATTATAAACATGATAATATATAGTTGACAATTTAATTGAATATATATGTGATAATAATAACAATTATAAAATGATAATATATAATAAATATATAGTTAACAATTTAATTGAATATATATGTGATAATAATAAAATTATAAAATGATAATATATAGTAAATATATAGTTAACAATTTAATTGAATATACATATGATAACAAAATAATTATAACAATTATATAATATAAATATATTTCAAAGGAAAAACATAACGAATGATTAGCTATGCCCAAACGGTAAAGCGCACAGCCCCTTATGCTCGATCGCTCGGAGGTCGCGGGTTCGAAACCCGCGTGTGATGAAAATTGAGGATTAAATGCACGCACAGCGCACCGCCAGGAGTATGGGTTCGATTCTCCTCGGCAACAATTTTTTTAGGGCTGCCCCCTTGCTAGTTAACGAGGCAAAGCCCTCGCTAATTAACGAGGGTCGCGCCTCGCCAATTCCGTCGCCAATGTTAACGAGGACCTTTTAGCGAGGTCCTCTTTACCTAGTTAAAGCCCTCTTTAACGCCGAAACCCTCGTTAAAGCCCTCTTTAACTCCCTCTTTAAAACCCTTTTATTTTTGTGGTGCATATTTTGTAACAATTTACAATCCGTACTACGTAAAATTGATAAAGTGGTACCTCAAATAGATATTTTATTTTTCCGCCAAATTAGGGATCAATTCTTTGTTAGAAATTAAACATTTGGTAATAAAATAATTAATAAACCTAAAAGGACAAATATAATTTTGGTCAAATATAATTTGGTCGGAAAAAAAATAAAATAAAATTTGTATTTGAGGTACCAATTTGTCAATTTTATATAATTTGAGTTGCAATTTATTACAAAATATATTACAGATTGCAAATGGTAAAATGCATTATATATAGTATAGGTTGAAAATTATAATTAATCGTAGAATTAATTCAAATGAAATAATTGGGAATTTCAAGATATATTGATGGTCTTTGGCATTCGTGAAAAATTATGATCTTGATAGATATTTATTTATTTTTACTTTGTTGGATACGCCTTTTATTACATGTTTTGAGCCGTTGAATTCATATTATATGTTTGTCTAATTAGTTATTATATAAAAAGAAAATAAAAAGTAATAAGATCACAGTCGATCCAGATGCAAGATCCTCAATAAAGAAACCTAATAAGGGTAAAACTTAACCCATAGGAAGGAAAGAGAATCTATAAAATAACCAAGTAGAAACTTCCTACCACTACAGATCATCTTCACACATATCTCGCCCAACTCTTAGAAGCCACGGCTCGCATTGATTTAAGAGCATCTCAGATCAGCCTTTGAGGAAATCAAGTAGTTGTTGTCATAAGGAGGCGAGATTCGCACACCGCCTCAGAGCTAGATTTATTTTGTAAGTTATATTCCCGAGAAACAGTCTTAACACCGTTTTTTCCTTTTCGCTAGCATTTAGAGGCATGAACAAGTGAGCCGCGCAGTTCGAAGACGAACCAATGGAAGTACCCTCATCCCCCAGCCTTATCAACCGCAACTTGATCGTTGGCCTTCACATTCTCATCATCCAAATCCGCCAAGATTTCGTAACCATTTCTTGTGAAGATCAAAGCCGATTCCTCCGATAATTTATTTTCGGCTGCATTCTTTTGAGGAGAACCTGCGAGACCATCCTCCATCCGAAAGTCTATTTAACATGTTTCCACTCCTACCCTCTAATGTTGCTCAATCATCACCACATTCACATCATCATGTTGCTTATTAATTTCCATATTCTTGTCATTTGCCTCTTCCAACGCCGAGGCTTTGTCTCTAGTTATTTCCACCGGTGCAGACCCTCCTCCCCGCCGAGATCCGCCGGCGCCTCAAAACCGTTATTCGAAAGAAACATCCCTTCATCGACTCTTTATCCACAATATGTTGCGGCTCTCTCGAACCCATCCTTTTTCTTTCTCGCTTATTTTCCCCCATCTTTCCATTGAATTTAGTCTTATCACCGTCCGTCTTTCGGCTCTTAATCGATCTACAATCGTCCCAAATAATGCCCGACAATACCACAATGATTACGTAAAAGAGGCAATTGTTCATATTTGAGTGATGCAAACATAACCTCGCCCTCCGACTCAAACATTAAATAGTCTTCACAGCCCTTTGTCATGTCAATTTCTATTAGAACCCGAGCATAGTGGCACATTGTTCTATTCTTAGTGCGATTATCTATTTTTATAATAGTCCCTAGAGCCGAGGCTAAGGAGTGTATTATTTTTGGCTGGAAAAATTCCATTGGAATTTCATAAATTCGCACCCATACATGTGCCAAAGTGTTGTGTTAACCTTATAAGGATTAAAACCCCGGACCCATCTTTGCAGCTCGCATCAAACCCTGGGCTTGAGGACCCACGTTCTCCTATCAAGAATTCTATCCCGATCCGCAAGACAAGAAATTTGAATATTATAATATCCTCTACCTAATGGTACTAACCGCCATTCACCAAGAATACTCCAAGATTGACCGAGCATAGCATGCAAGGTATCTAAAGAATATGGTGCATCCCCATGGGCCAAAGAAAGCTTACCGATCAAAGAGTGCGCAAGCTCCGAAACTCCGTATTTGACTAGTGCGTCATCCACTTTAATCGAAAGGAATTCTCCTTTCCATTTTGCCACCATGTTTACGTATTCATCCATCTCTCGACTTTTGGGATCGGTTGGAGCAAGAATTTGACGGTAAGAAGGCTGTTCTCGAGCCGTCGTATTAGTCGTAGCTCTGCTAGTGGTTGTTCTCCGAAAGCAAAAACCGTATTTTCTCGCCAGGCACTTAAGTCATTGTATGCAGCTGGGATGGGATGCGGCGGTTGCAGATTTTTCTCTAGATCAGAACAACAGGATTCATTCGAAAGGATCCAAGAAGACCCTTAATCACATCCTCTACCTCGGGTTTTCGGAAAAGTCGACAACAATAGTGAGAGGTGATGGTTATCAATACTGTGGATTGCCTCCGTACGTAGTGGAGGATCCGTGGTGGCCGGCGCCCGGAGTCCGGCATCTTGACTCCGCGGAACTCGCGAATAGGGGGAGCCGCAAAGAGGCGTGGAGAGCCTCCACCGCAGCCTTTTTCGGCAGTGTGAGGATTGAGTGATTCAAAGTCCCCTCAGAAGTGTAGAAACTATAAGCGATTTCTCCCGTGACCGGTTTCGCTGAGTGAATCGAACTCGGGAGTTCAACGGCTAGGGTTTTCGCCGCATGAGACTTCAAGAAATCGAAAGAAGCATTGATTGATTCTGCCATGGCCGCCGACAAACAAGGATACCGGGATCCGGCAAGAGTTTGTCACAGATCGATTTTGCTAGGTTACTTAACTAATTTCAAAACGCCGAGCATTTTGCAATTTGAGTTTGCATTTTGGGATGCTCATATTATATATTTGTATTCTATGCTACATGTTTATTAGCGATATTTTTTCGCGATACACGAATGTAATATTATAAAATTTTAATTATAATATTTTAATATAATATTTTTTTAATTAAATTTATTTTTTCCATTTATTAATTAATTTTTATTCATATTTTTACTATTATTTTTATTAATATGTAGTGTTGTTACATGTTCTAAATTCGATGGATTTATAGTTAATGTAGTTAGATTGACGGATAAAACAAGTAAAAATTGTTGGTCCCGGACGAGATGTGCAATGAGGTGGAAAGTCTAGAGGGGGTTGAATAGACTTTCCCACACTCAAAACTTTTACAACTTTTCGTGAGCTGAGTGTGAGGTTAGAAGACTTTGAAGTCTTCTCGCAGCAAGGTACTCAGAGTGTGTTAAGTGAGATCAAGCAGACTTCTAAACTCGAAGTCTTCCGATGGTGCGGAAGCTAATCTCGTGTGTATTTGAAAAACCCTTTTAAAATAAACCTTCTTGAGATTAGAAAACTTTGAAGTCTTCTCGCAGCAGAATTGATGCGGAGTTTATTAAAACGATGAATGAGCAGATATAAGTATTGAATGCGTAAAGCTAGTAAAGACACGAGAGATTTTTATAGTGGTTCGGATATAACGATCCTACGTCCACTCTCCCGATCCCACAGGGGTCTTACTATCCACCGAAACTGGTCTTGTCTCCTCTAATCTCCTTGAGGATTCGACCACAGAAGTTTAACAAGTTCATGCCCTTGGTACAATCAAGATGATCCTCGAGTGTTAGCTCTTAGATCAAAACAATCAACCTTTTCTCGCATGCAGATAATGAAAGGTGATTTACACTTCCTTGACCAAAAATAAATCTCTTAGGAAATTCAACGTGATAGATTGATTTCCTCGTATGAAGAATTCAGCGTGTATTGCAATGAGTGAAGGAGATATTCTTGATGTTTCTCGTGCGCGTATATTCAAAAATCCTTCACTTCGCTTTTATGATTCTGAATTTGACTAGCCGTTAGGCTAATTTGTCAATCAGGTCTTCAAAGAAATGGTAAGTGATCGTTGGAAGATTTGTTTGACTTTGGATAATTGATTGTGCGATACCAATCAATTATGCCGTGATTGATCTTGATTGATAATCAAATCTTCACTTGACTTACTTCGGATATCTTTTGAAATATATTTCTTTCTTTAGTTAACCCCGATGAACTTCTTGAAGTCAACTCTAGCAACCTTACACCTTGCTCCAAAGACATCTTAAAGTTTGTCAGTAGCATGGATATCAACCTTGCTATCTTTACTTGAACCTTTCTTGACATAACTTCTTTTTGCATAACTCTTATCATCTCTTCTTGATCTTCGTGACGCCCTTCCAATTGACTTCGATCGAGATTTCTCTTAGATCTTTAAGTCTTCTTATCAAGACCTTCTCTTCTCAAACAATATGAAGCTTCGTGTTAGGCCTAGCATGATTAACTATACAAAGACACAAACCCTTTCTAGATTAACAAATGACTAATGATTCAAATTGGTCCTATTACACTTAGGTTTTGGGAACATCATCAAAACATACAAATTCAAATCCTAACAAAAATGATTGATTAACTTAAACAATAAATGCCCAAGAACAACCAATGTGGTTGATTAGCAATGGATGTTTGAATAAATACATGAAAACGGGGGAGAGAGAGAGAGAGAGAGAGAGAGAGAGAGAGGTTGTTAAGTCCAGGTCTTAGGTATGGATTATATTATTCATTTATTGTACCTTAAAGACTCTATTGATGGGGCAAGTGTGTTGCCCTAGTATCCCACTATTTGTAAATGCATTAATTGTATGGATCCTCATTTAATGTGGATTATTTTGCATTGTACTTGGCCGTGTCGTAGCCTACTCTCGTCCCCGCCAACCGTCTCGCTAGTGGGAGATTTCTTAATATTCTTTTTATTTGTTTCTATTACAGGTATGTTTGACATTTAATTCTAACTGTTGATTTTTCTATCTATGGTTTGATCTTATCTCGATCTCTCGAGCTCCTCAGACGGTGGCGGTCCAAACTCTTGGTGAGCGGCGAGCTGGACCTCAATGTCGCCGCGAGCCAACCTCTCGCGGCGAGCTGTGTTTCTTGGGCAACCCAAGTCTTCGCCGGTGAGCCGAGACTCTCGGGTATCTCGCTCATCCAATTGTTGTGTTTTGTCCTCGACGAGCCAGCCCACGATCTCCTTGTTGGGCCTATCTTATACTTATAGCCCAAATATTCATGATACAACATATAGTAATGTATATATATAAGTGTATTATAATTATTTAATTAACCATATAATTTTTAAATATATACTAAATTCATTGCATATATTAAACTTTACAAAATGATTTTAAAATAGGATTTTTAAATTATTTTATGTATGCTAAAATAGAAATCTATAAAAGACAATTAATTTAATATATAACGTGTTGAAAATAGATTAAAAATTAGAAACTTATTAGAAATTTGAATTTGTTGTTGCAAAATTAAAAAAAAAAATTGATAAAACTAAATGGCTCTCTTAGTGGAGCACTGACTCACTTATATTTATATATAAATATTATATTGACTACCTATAATCTCTCTCCTCACTTCTATTTATATGTAAATATACATTATATTGATTTTACACTAATTTTTTTATTTCATTTTATTTGTAGTTTTATGAAATATTATATCTCTTGTTTTGACTATATTTGTTGTTTTGGATAATGAAGATGGAATTAAATATTTGTTTTGAACCAGCCCTTGTTTTAATTTTCTAGTGAATTTTTGTGATGCAATCTTTAATCACATATAAAATGAGGTACACACATGAAATCGCTTTTCATTGCGGGTGGACGAGAATCTTGTGTAAAATGCAAATGAACAATTGATGTTACATTTGATTTAGGATCGGTCTAGATGTTTATTCTTATGCATAAATTGTTCTTAACTCAAGAAAATTTTTGTTCAAAAGATATGTTGGAGAAATTAGGTTTAATTATTTTAATCAATTTATTTGATTATTTAATTAAAATAATTTGATATTTAATTTCCGGGAAATTAAACGAGATTGTGTTGGTTGTTTAGAAAATTTCTTAAAACTGAATTTCGGTGAGTGGGAAATTGATGTAAACATTGAAAGCCTAAAGTATCACTCTTAGGTATTAAATGTGCCACATTAATACTAGTGATAATTGTCCCACATCGGATAATGTGGGAGTTAAGTCGCTCCTTATATGTAAGAAGTGATTAAATGAATTCAAATTATAAGTGGGCTATGCACACATAAATGGGCCACACGCGCGCGCGCCGCCCGCCCGTCCGGCCGTGCCGTGCCGAGCCGATCCCGTGCCCTTGTCCTTGGACTTTGGATGGACTTTGGGTGTACTTGGGCTTGGTGGTGGTGTATATATAATTTTTGGAGCCTAAAATTCTGGGCTTTATCCGGTCGAGGCCTTAAAAGTGGATGTGAATTTGACGAATTTGAATGTCATTTGGATTTCATCCGAATTTGAATGTTATTTCAACTGAATTTGAAATTTAAAAGTCGAGATGAATCGATGCATTTAATGTCCAGATTCGAGGAGTTACAAGTCATTGTGTAACAATGAAATTTGAATTCAAAAGGTCAACAGTCGAGAGGATGAATCTACAGACGGATGTCCAGATTCATGGCGTTTCAAGTCAATTGTAATAAATTGGTACATTACCAAAATTAACACAATTCTCACCGACGGATTGGCATTGATTGCCATAATTTCGGTCAATTGTCTCTTCAACAGCCTCGTGTGTTCTCGCCTATAAATAGGAGACATCTGCATGTGCATGGCCACCTAATCTCGCACCCCGCATCAGCACATACACCCACGTCGAATTTTTGCAAATTTCACGTCCAGCTTTTGCATACATACTAGTTTGCAGTCCAGTTTCACGTTCTTCAGTTCGTTTGAGCTCGTTTTCAAGTGGTGCTACTTGAATACGAGACAAAAAGTCGCTTCACCATTGGAAACATTACGCCGAACCGTGAGCACTAGCCGACGTATTTGTTTTGCGGGCAAAGGATTCTTCCTTGACTCGACTTACGTGTTGTTCGTGATTGATCAATTTCGTTGTCGTTGCTGTTTGAAGCTTGTTCGTTGTTGAAGAAGAGACTAATACATTTTTCTATTGAAAAAGTATTACTTTTTGTAATCTTATTTTTCTTTTGTATTTTCTCTTGTTTTTTTTTCTCGTTATTTCCGCTCGCTTATTGTAAAAGCCATCGTTGGTGCACTTATAAACCAACAATCGCAAAACAAATATCCGGATTGTTACGATGGCTTCCGACGGAAATAACAACAACGGTGGAAATGATAACCAAAATCCACCGGTTATCATCGAAGTTGGTGAACCATCGAACCCTTCCCCTATGGTTCCAACTTCCATTGTACCTCCTTTCTTGACTCACGACTCCAGACCTTTCATGGTTCATGGAGAAAACCCGAGAAGTTCTCGGGAAGTGATTTTAAGAGGTGGCAAAGCAAAGATGCCGTTTTACCTCACTACGTTGCACCTAGCGCGGTTCCTTCGGGAGGACCCGCCCGTGGTCGATGAAAACGACACGGATCCTGCTAGGCGTATAGCCTTTGATCGCTGGGGCCATGGAGACTTCCCGTGCCGCAACCACGTTCTTGGAGGACTAGTTGACGCGTTGTATAACGTGTATTGTTCGGTTCGCATCGCGAAAGAGCTTTGGAGTTCTTTAGAACGCAAGTATAAAACCGAGGATGCCGGAACTAAAAAGTTCGTAGTTGCAAAATTTTTGGACTTTATGATGGTAGACGGAAAATCAGCCGAACAAGTTCAAAAATTTCAACTAATTTTGCATGACATACTCTCGGAGGGTATGGTCTTACCGGAGGCTTTCCAAGTAGCTACGGTGATTGAGAAACTACCCCTAGTTGGAGGGAGTTCAAAAGTTATCTCAAACACAAGCGAAAGGAAATGTCACTTGAAGAATTAATCGTCAAACTCCGAATTGAAGAAGATAATCGGAAAATGGGCATTAAATCTAAACAAGTGAATATGGAAGCAAAGGCAAATTTGATGGAACGGGGTGAACCATCAAAGAAAAGAAAAAGGCCTAATGATGATAAGAAACCGGTTGCTAGAAAATCAAACTTCTGGTGATTGCTACAACCGTGGTAAGCCTAAACATATGGCACGTGATTGTAAAGCCCCGAAAAAGATAAAAAAGAAAGAAAAGAAAAGGGCAAAGCACAATCAAGTGCAAATATGGTTGAAAATGGTGCCACCGATATGGACATGTCTGCCGTCGTCTTTGAGGCAAACATGGTGGATAACCCCAAAGAGTGGTTCGTGGATACCGAGCCACTTGCCACGCCTCGTTTCCGAGAAGAGTGCTTTCTCTACCTATGCTCCCGCTGATGGGAGGAAACTTCACATGGGTAACCAAAGCTACGCCTCAAGTGGCCGGAGTTGGAAATGTTGTGCTCAAACTTACTTCCGGCAAAGAGCTTACATCAAGGATGTGCTTTGCATGTCCCGACATCTGCAAGAACCTCGATATCGGGCTCCAGACTTATTAGTCATCGCTTTAGACTAGTGTTTGAATTCGATAAAGTTGTATTGAGCAAGTGTGGACAGCTTCCTAGGTCGAGGTTATCTCGAGAATGGACTGCTCAAAATGAATGTAATGGTTGTAAGCCGTAAAGGCAAGAAAGTTATGAATGAAAACGCATCTACTTCCGTTTATATTGTTGAGTGTTCCACTTTATGGCATTTAAGATTAGGACATGTAAATCTAAAAGCTATAAAACGGTTGGTAAATCTTGATTTACTCAATATTGCTAATATTGATGTACCTAAAAGATGTGAGATATGCGTTGAAGCTAAAATGGTTAAGTTACCATTTAAATCGGTGGAAAGGAACACCTGCACCTCTAGAATTAATTCACACGGATGTGTGTGACTTAAAGTTTGTACAAACTAGAGGTGGTAAAAGTATTTCATTACTTTTATTGATGATTGCACGAGGTTTTGCTACGTTTATCTTTTGCGAAGCAAGGATGAGGCTTTCGAAGCCTTTAAGCTTTACAAAAGTGAAGTAGAAAATCAGTTGAGTAATCGAATTAAAGCAATTCGAGGTGATAGAGGTGGAGAATATGTGGCACCGTTTGAACAGCTTTTGTGCGTAATCAGGGCATAATTCATCAAACTACCGCACCATATTCACCTCAATCAAATGGTGTTGTGGAACGAAAGAACCGAACACTAAAAGAGATGATGAACGCAATGTTAATCAGCTCTGGTCTACCACAAAATATGTGGGGTGAGGCTATTCTGTCACCCAACCACATTTTGAACAAAATTCCACACAAGACTAAGGATCGACTCCTTATGAGATGTGGAAAGGAAGGAAACCTTCATACAAATACCTGAAAGTGTGGGGGTGTCTCGACTAAAGTTGAAGTGCCGGATCCTAAGCAATTAAGAATTGGCCCTAAAATGGTCGATTGCATTTTTGTTGGGTATGCTTACAATAGTAGTGCTTATCGGTTTCGATTCACGCATCAAGTACCGGATATGACAAGGCACTATGATTGAATCAAGGAATGCAATTTTCTTTGAAAATATCTTACCTTGTAGAGACAAGGTAAATGTGGGTCCTAGTAAGAGACCACTTGAAGATAGTGTAAATGAAAATGCTGGTCCTTCCACTCGGAGAGTGAAGAACCTAGACGTAGCAAGAGAGCTAAAGTTGCTAAGACTTATGGTCCCGACTTCATCACTTATGTGTTGGAAGATGAACCACAATCTATCAAAGACGCTCTGTCAAGACCGGATGCACCTCTCTCGGCAAGAAGCTATTAATAGCGAAATTGACTCTATCCTGCAAAATCACACGTGGGAATTGGTTGATCTTCCCAAAGGTTGTAAGACCTTAGGATGCAAATGGATCCTTAAAAGAAAATATAAGGCGAGATGGGTTAGTTGACAAATATAAAGCCCGCTTGGTAGCGAAGGGTTTTAGACAAAAGGAGGGGTATGATTTCTTCGACACATACTCACCGTAACGAGGATAACCTCCATTCGTGTGCTTATCGCGATTGCCGCTTCTGCACAATCTCGAGATTCACCAAATGGATGTTAAGACTGCGTTTTTGAATGGTGAACTAGAAGAAGAAATTTACATGGATCAACCGTAAGGGTTTGTAGCACCGGGTAACGAGAAAAAGGTGTGCAAACTTGTTCGGTCATTGTATGGTCTTAAACAGGCTCTTAAGCAATGGCATGTGAAGTTTGACAACACAATGATGTCGAACGGATTTCGCATTAATGAGTGCGATAAATGTGTGTATATGAAAGACACGCCTAAAGGCTTTGTAATATTATGTCTATACGTAGACGACATGCTAATCATGAGTAACCGTCATGATGTGATCATGGACACGAAACGCATGTTGAGTCGAAATTTCGACATGAAAGACATGGGGTTAGCCGATGTAATTCTGGGAATTAAGATCGTGAGGACTTCAAATGGCATTACTTTGACTCGGCCTCACTACGTCGAGAAAGTCCTTAAGAAGTTTAATGCATTTGAAGATCCACCTCGCAAAAACGCCCATGGAACTCAATGTGCATTTGAAGAAAAATCGAGGTGATCCAGGTGGCTCAGTTGGAATATGCAAGGACCATAGGGAGTGTGATGTACATTAGGAATTGTACACGCCACGATATTGCTTGCTCGGTGAACAAGTTAAGTAGGTTCACAAGTAATCCAAACGAAGAGCATTGAAGAGCACTCGAAGGGTTTTGAGGTACTTGAAACACACCCTTCATTTTGGGCTTAACTACACAAGATTTCCGGCAAGATTTAAAGGGTACAGGTGATGCCAACCGGATTTCAGACACAAATGAGTCGTTCTCAACTAGTGGGTATGTATTCACTATCGAGGCGCAGCGGTGTCGTGGAAATCTACGAAACAGACGTGTATAGCCCGCTCCACAATGGAATCGAATTTATAGCTTTGGACAAAGTCGGGAAGAAGCTGAATGGCTTCGGAATTTCCTTGAAGATATTCCTTGTTGGAACAAACCAGTGCATCGATAATGGTACATTGTGATTGTCAGGCTGCTATTGGTAGAGCTCGAGCAATATGTACAACGGAAAGTCACGACATATTCGGCTGCCGACATAATTCCGTTAGACATCCGATCTCAAGTGGTGTAATGTCAACTGATTATGTGAAATCAAAGGACAATTTAGCGGATCCGCTCACGAAAGGAATAAACCGAGATCAAATGTACATGTTGCTAGAAGGAAAGGGTCTAAAATCCACAAAATAAAACGGAAACAGTGGTAACCCAACCAAGTTGACTGGAGATCCCAAGATCTTGGTTCAATGGGAAAACTAAGTCGTGGATGTTGGTTGAGCACACTTGATGACACGAGATCATTCCCGAAAGCACACTATCAAGTGTTAGTACCGTAAAGTTGTGGTAATAGGATAAGTCTCGACTTTTAATGACTCCCGACACTTCGAGGAGGTAGGGTATAACGGGATACCTACAAGAGGAGGTCACCTATATAAGTGAGAAGTGAGGGCCGCTTCAAGGTAACACTTATGAATCCAAAGGATTGTCCATGGCCAAAACGGACACAAATGTGAGAACGAAGTACGTGGAGACCTTATTGTGTTAGCACTATTGACTAGGTATACACTAAGGAGGACTAGTTCAAGGCATTGTGTCCACTAAGCCGCCGGTATGCTCGATAGTGCTTAACTATGGAAGGTTCAAAGCCACAAGCTACCGTCCCGATGCAATAATGTTTCTCGGGAAGGCTGGTGTGGAGTCTGCATCTTATAAAGGCGGAATTTCCACTCATGTGGGGATTGTTGGAGAAATTAGGTTTAATTATTTTAATCAATTTATTTGATTATTTAATTAAAATAATTTGATATTTAATTTCCGTGAAATTAAACGAGATTGTGTTGGTTGTTTAGATAATTTCTTAAAACCGAATTTCGGTGAGTGGAAAATTGATGTAAACATTGAAAGCCTAAAGTATCACTCTTAGGTATTAAATGTGCCACATTAATACTAGTGATAATTGTCCCACATCGGATAATGTGGGAGTTAAGTCACTCCTTATATGTAAGAAGTGATTAAATGAATTCAAATTATAAGTGGGTTATGCACACATAAATGAGCCACACGCGCGCGCGCTCCGCCCGCCCGCCCGTCCGGCCGTGCCGTGCCGTGCCGAGCCGAGCCGAGACCAAGCCCGTGCCCGTGCCCTTGTCCTTGGACTTGGACTTGGATCTTGGCAATTGGACTTTGGATGTGAATTTCGATTTAATTTGAATGTCATTTGGATTTCATCCGAATGTGAATTTCATCCGAATTTGAATGCCATTTCAATCAATTTGAAATTCAAAAGTCGAGATGAATGCGACAGCATTTAATGTCCAGATTCGAGGAGTTACAAGTCATTGTGTAACAGCTGAAATTTGAATTCAAAAGGTCAACGTCAGAGGATGAATGCGACAGACGGATGTCCAGATTCATGGCGTTTCAAGTCAATTGTAATAAATGGCCGTTACCAAAATTAACACAATTCTCACCGACGGATTGGCATTGATTGCCATAATTTCGGGTCAATTGTCTCTTCAACAGCCTCGGGTGTTCTCGCCTATAAATAGGAGACATCCGCATGTGCATGACCACCTAATCTCGCACCCCCGCATCAGCACATACACCCACGTCGAATTTTTGCAAATTTCACGTCCCAGTTTTTGCATACATACTAGTTTGCAGTCCAGTTTCACGTTCTTCAGTTCGTTGGAGCTCGTTTTCAAGTGGTGCTACTTGAATACGAGACGAAAAGTCATTTCACCTTTGGAAACATTACGTCGAACCGTGAGCACTAGCCGGGACGTATTTGTTTTGCGGGCAAAGGATTCTTCCTTGACTCGACTTACGTGTTGTTCGTGATTGATCAAGTTCGTTGCCGTTGCTGTTTGAAGCTTGTTTGTTGTTGAAGAAGAGACTAATACTTTTCTATTGAAAAAGTATTACTTTTTGTAATCTTCTTTTTCTTTTGTATTTTCTCTTGTTTTTTTTTCTCGTTATTTCCGCTTGTTTATTGTAAAAGCCATCGTTGGTGCACTTATAAACCAACAAGATACTCATATTCTTTTGGGGTTTGGTTTTCTTTTAATTAAATGTTTTGTTTTTTTCCAATAAAAAGTGTGACCAACACTGCAACGGGTTTAGATTGAAAAACAATCTTGCAATCAATTGGTTGGACACCCAAACTTAAATTAAAAAAACTTGTATGAGACGAAAGTACTCATCACATATTTTTGACTAATTAAGATTCTACTCGAATCATGATTTAAAACAAAATGAAACTGTTGATGTCACCGAGTTAAACATTTTGGTGTTACCACCAATGTTGTAACATCGGACACAACATTATAATTTGCTCTTTAATCTATTAGCTAACTTTTTATATTTCAATGTTGTCTTTGATGTTGTTGACTATAGGTTGACGATCTTGAACCGACTCCCATACTCCGTAAGGATCTAAGAGGTTCAACAATAAAGGGAAGTTATCTAGGTTATAGTCATGGGTAGTTACCAAGAAAATTTTTGAGCTGAAAAATAGGAGTTTAGCTGGAAGAAATTCTAGATCCATCTACAAGGATGTATATTAGAGTTGAAGTATGAGATCTACGTCTATAAATAGAGGACCGAAACTTCAACAATGAAATCGTAAAAACCTCTCGTGAGAAGTAATCGAGTATCAAATCTGTTGAGTGCGATAACATCCTAAAAGTTAATTTGTCCAATTAAGTCACAAATTATTGCTAATCGTACAATTTAGGTCCTAAAGTTCGCAGGAAACGAAACGATGTTGTTTCGCTCCATGTGCGCGACATGTGACATATAGATGATGGGGCAAAACAAGAAGCGTTTTGTCTCCTCCGATTAACTTTAAGACGTAATTTGTAAAATTAACAATAATTTAGAACTTAATTGGAAAAATTAACTTGTTTTGTATGTTATTGGAAAAGTGCAAAAAGTATGGGACGTAAAAAAATATTAACCCGAAGAAAATGGAAAGATCGTTACTCCACAGCCCACTATGTCTCTGAGGCATTCTAATGATAGGATTCTTTTAGACAAAATCAAAAGGATACGTACACAACAAATATTTTTACAATTATTTATTGGAGCAACAAGAAGAGGATTGCTCGCATTGTTTTTCGTGTTGTAGAATGTCTACATACTCCTTAAAAAATGTGTAATCTTTTATTTTTACTAATAAAGTTAATATTTAGTGATTTTTTTGTTGGATTTAAAATTATTTGGATTTTTCTTTTCCTCGTAGATTTGCACTTTTATGTTTGATCAACTGATACATACTTAAAGAAAAAAGAAAATAAAATGATAAATACATAATAAATTTAGTTACAACTATAAAAGAAATGTTTAAGTCACAACTATAAAAAAGGGAGGAGAAATTTAATATAAAATACTTGACAAGTTCTCAATTTGATTTGCACTTTTATGTTTGATCAACTGAGACATACTTAAAGAAAATGAAATAACGATAATTACATAATAAATTTGGTTACAACTATAAAAGAAATAATCTGTAAATTCTTATTAATAAAACTATAAAAAGGGGAAGAGAAATTTAATATAAAATACTTGACAAGTTCTCAATTTTTACCGTTAGAAATTACGAACTGTGCATATACATCCCTTCCATATGTCAATTACAGATATTACTACTCCCTCCGTCCCAGAATGTTCTTCACGGTTGACTTTTCAATCATTTTGTGTGAGAGTTATATCATAGTATAATGTGTCCAAAACTTATTTTATATGAATGATATGCTAGTTAACCTTATGAACTAACATATCATTCATATAAAATAAGTTTTGTACACATAATACTATGATATAACTCTCACACAAAAATGGTTGAAAAGTCAATTGTGAAGAACATTTTGGGACGGAGGGAGTATTACAATTACAAAGCAGAAAGTTGATATATAAGAGAGCTACACAACACTAAACAAACATATCAAATGCTGCCTACAAAAATGTTCAGCAACAACCAATTCACTTCAAATGAAAATTATCCGAGATACAAAAGATCAAAATATCGTCAATGTGGATGCCCGACAACAATACGAGTTTCAAGTCAACTAACAATCCTGGTAGTAGAGTACATTAAATGAAATGAGGTGCTTGTGAGCTTTTTTTTTGAAAGACAAAGAAAAACTCTTATTAATCAAACAAACAAAAATAGCGAGCACCGGCAAGGTGCTCTCCATCGATCGAAGACAAAATAATAGCAACTCATAAAAGAAAAATCTAACCCCCACCACCAAATACATAAGCACCAAAATCTTTACATCTACACTAGCCACCAAAATTAACCCCATCAGCTATCCAAGTATTTTTTCCACATTCCCCATAAGTCATGTTTCGCAGCCTCAACTCCTTGTTTGTTAACAATGACCACATGCGCCCTTTAATTTCATTAATTGTATTCCTCAAATTCGGCACTTCACCTTCAAAAATAAAGCATTTCTTCTTTTTCATATGATCCAAATTGCAGCAGCCCAAATTGTAGATGCAATTTTAACTCTCAAAGTTGAACCCATAATATAATTGTGTTGGATTAAATGTACCTTCGGAGATCGATGCAGAGCCATTGAGATCTTCATCCAACCGTAAATTCGCGCCCACACGAGACGCAAAGTCACACTCAAAAATGTATGATAATTGTTCTCCTCTTCATTGCCACGTAAAACGCAAAAGTGTTCCCCTTCTTGAATAATGTTCATTCTCCTTAATTTGTCTCTAGTTGGCATTCGTAGACGTAAGAGCTGCCATACAATTGCTTGAACTCTACGAGGAGCCAAACAGCCCCAAAGCAGCTTGAACGCTTCGTATGGTCTTGTTGCTCCACATTTTGACAATATCTCAAGGAAGACAGCTGCTCATAAGCTAATTTTGTGGAGAATAGTCCATTCTGATTGGAGTAGTATTTCCGGGTAAGCGGTATCAAGACCAATCGCAAATTATCGAACCCAGGGAAAAAGTATGCACATGAGGCCCTAGAAATACGAGTTCTTAGTGACTATTGATGCAACAAGGGATGACTTTAACACTACAAACACTTGCAAAAATACAAATAAAATACAAGCAAGCAAATGATCGAACACTTAAGATGCGAGAACAAACACAACAATAAATGGTGGGATAGAGGTGCTAGGGCTAACATCCATCAATCAATCATCAATCAACAAGCTACAATTCAATCAAATTGCAAATCAACTAAGATAGAAAGAATAAAACCATCATGAAATTAATCACTCCATTAAAATCAAAATGCCTAATGTGAGTATCCTTAGTCTTTCACATCTCTCAATGTAGAAATCCCCAATTCATACAATCATGCAAAATTGTAACCCGATCAACACCTAATCACGTTAGCTCAACTCTCGCCTATTGCTAGGATGATCAACCATTAATCTAAAGAGACAATTTTATACGAAGCACAATTAAGAATCACAATTAGGAAACAAACTAATGTGAGTATCCTTAGTGCAACTAATCTCTCGATTCCGAAGCACCCAATCCACGCATTCATAAACAAGTATAACCCGATTAATCCTGGATCACGTTAGCGCAGCTCTCGCCTATAACTAGGGTGATCAAACACTAATCTAAAGAGATAATTATGCATGAAGCACAATTGAGAATCACAATTAGTAAGCAATCTACTCAATTGATCTCCAATCATCAACAATCATAGCATAGTCAATCAAGTCATCATAAATTTCAATTAACCCAAGCACAAGAGAGTTAGCCCATGGTACCACAAGCAATACCCATGGGATGAAGAGAGAATTGATCAAACACAACAGAAATCACAACAATTAAGAAATTAAAGAGAGAAGAGAGGAAAAACATCACCAATTGATCTTCAATCAACAAAAATAGGAATGCTTGAGTGCTCAATACAAATCTCCAAATGAAATCCAAGCTTGAATTAAAGGAATAACAAGGATCTAGAGCTAATCTATGGCTAATCTACCAACATCAATTGAAATCTAATCCTAATTCTAACTTCTACTCTACCTACAAGGGAGAAATGACTTGGGGCCTGAGAAAACAAACACTTTAGCTCACTTTTTGCACTAAAATACCCCCTAAAAACATGCATCAATTCACTCCAATCATACCCTCAAACTTGAAGTGTTGCTCGTCCTCGAGCAACGTAGAAACTAAGCACAAAGGAGTGAATTGATTGCAATTATGTCGCATGGCACCTTAGACGAAATATAAGACAATCGAACTCATCAATGAACATAAGTATCAATGTAAACCATCCATTAGCAATCATGATAGATCATGCTCAAACAAATGCTCAATCAAAACTTAACACATTGCTCCTTCCATGGAGTGTTTCACTCTACTCTTAAGTGTATTCAAGGTATAATGCACTCAACCATCAAATTCACACACTTGCACACCATATGCTTACCAAAAGACTTAATCTCAATCAAAATCACTTGTGATCAATCAAGAATCAAAGAGGTCTTTCTCTTAGGTTGTAATGTAGGCTCTTTGAAAAGGTGGGATGTTTTTGGATAAGAGTGACTAAGTAGTAGAGACTTGAATGTAAGCTAATCAATACAATGCACACCTCTTCAATCATCATCAAGCATCACTCTTTCTTTTGAACTTCAAAGATCAATCCACCATTCACTTGAGCTTCTATTCATTTTAAAGCTCACAAATTGAATTTTTCATTCACTTCACTCTCTTTCTCAATTCAATGTTCTTCACAACCTTTCTTCTCCTCATCACTTAGCACATTATCTTTCACCACATTTGGCAATTAAATCACCATCTTTATCCAACAATCAAGCTCTACTAAACATAGGACAAAAAGCTCATAAAAATAGGCAAATGACTTCATTTTCACTTGGCTTGACAAGAATAAGGATCATAAGGCTCAACATGGCTCAAGAAAATCAAATGTTTGGTGGGAAACATTTGGCAAAGTGACTAATCATAACAAACACGGCCTCTTATCACTTCCATGACATTTCACAAAGATCAATATCAACAAGTCTAGTGGCAAGTTCTAGCATACAAATCATGAATGATGCACTCACAAAGAAATCATATCAACCGTATAAGATGTACGATTATTAAGGCACAAAAGCTCACAGGCTTAAATTGAGCAATGAATCAAGCATTATCAATCACATTCATCTTTACATAATTATCAAGCATGCTAGCTTCAAGCAACATCTCAACTCATGATCATATCAAAATTCAATATATCTTGCAAATCAACACAAGTGCTCATGTACATAATCCCAAGCATACTCACTACAACAAGAATGATACTAAAAATATGACAATAAATCCACAGTTAAGCTCAAAATCAAACCTAGCTCAAAATCATAGAATAAGGAATCCACAAGAATCAACAAGGTATAATCATCAATATGCAATAAAGCTTAATAAGATCAAGATAATCGAAAATATCATCACAAAACCATCAAGCAATCCAAATCATCACCACATCAAATCCACATCAAAGAGAACAATAACCATCAAAATACAAATCATCAAGGAGACAAGAATCTAAATAGCTAAGGAGAGGGAATGAGGAATAGGGGATAGCCCTAAGAGTCGGACGGCGGCGGTGGAGGAGGGTAGTGGCCCGGCCCGAAGTTCCGGGAGCTGAACTGTTGTAAGAGGGCATACATGTCTGTTGCGTCGATGCGTCTCCTCTAGCATCTGATACATCTCATCCTGGCGAGTCGGGCACTCGATCTGCATCCTCTCGGCTATCGGCCCACATCTCCTCGGTCAACACCCACGGCCTCTGTGATGAGCTCCCGGCCTCATACTCTCGACTCCTCATCTCATCCTGCCAAGACATGTTAATTTCGGGCTGATAATCTTTGTCCATCCTGCACGGCAGCCTCCTCCGCTCTAGCTCCTCATACTCATCCTCCTCCTCATCATCTCCCGCCTCTGCCTCTCGCTCTCTCTGCAGCACCCTCACCCCGATCATCTCCCGATCCAGACCGGCCCTCATCATCATCATCGTCGTCCTCATCTCGGAGAACATCTCCATGCTCTCTAGTGTAGGCGTCTATCGCGTCGAGTGTGATCTGTGACCACATACGCAGGTTGATGGTCACAAAAGCAGCAGTAACCAAACACCGTCGTCAACCTCTTATTCGGAAGAGGGAATCGACCACCATGATGCTTCTTTGGAGACACCAAGTCCTACCAATGCGGTCAAGCGTCCTCATGCGCTGCATGGTATCAAGTGTAAGATCAGGGGCCCTCTAAAGCTCGGAGGTTGTGAGTGGGAATGCCGAGGTGCTCGACTATCAAAGTAATCATCCCTCCAAAATTAATCTTCTTAAACTTCGTACTTGTAGCTCTCTCAAATAGATAACAAAGGTACGCGGCCGCATTGAACTTTACTCCGTGGAGAAAGCACCAAAGGACATACAACTCCTCCGAAACCACGGCTCCACCCTCCGATCTTGCGAATATAGTACTCGCGAGAATCTTCTCTAAGTATCGAACCACCGGGTTCGAATGTGGGTGCTCTTCGACTTCCCCAGAACAAACTCGAGTGGACCGGCGCCCCGAATCTAAAATTCTTCTCCAAAACTTCTTGGCGTTGTACTCCTTCCTTATGTTAAGAAGTGATCTGTCAGTGGTCGGTGGGTGCTCCAATGATTTCGTTGACCTCGTCCACGATCAACAAATACTCGCGTCCCATAAGCTTAAAAGTAATACCCCTGGAAAATTTGGCCCTCCCGACCTTATCAATCTTCACGGTGCGAGAGGAACTCTAGGGTAAGTCCAAGATAAGTCCTAGGCCTCTTTGCTAAGAAGCCCCCATGTTGATCTGCTCGAGCAGACGAGGAATGTCCTCCTCGATACCCATCGATGTCATACAATCATGATCCACCAAGTGAGTCTTGACTACCTTCTTGTACAGCGGCATAGAGAATGATATGCTTCCTCCATTTGTAGTCATCCCACTGAATCCCAAGGTCTGTGGGCATCCTATGAGCAAATCGGATGGCCTCCTCTCTTTCACGGATATCCTCATCGGAAAAATTGTGACCGTCGAGTCCCCTAAACATTGTCCTGCAAATATTCCCCAAGGCAAAAATATCAACTCCATGAATAAAATACGAACTCGGAAAAATCATGCACTAACCATGAACGAGTCAACAAGCAATAATATCTTCAATCAACAAAATCCCTAGTGTCTAGGTAACTAATCCTCAACAAATAGTCAATGAGTCAACTAAGCAAGTACAACCAATAGAATTGCTCAAATATCCCCAAATCATGCATACGTACTAACATGGCCTCAACAATTAATACACAAGTAAGCTCAATAATAATCATGCAATTAAGCTCCAAAAATTATATCTAAAAGCATGAGCCAACTAGCAAGTATTTGTACAAGTAATCATCAACAAATAATTCACTTCTATCAACACCATAATTCAACTTGACCAATTATTCCAACAATATTGCACTAGGAATTTCTAAAAATATGCCACAATAAAATTTCAAGCCAATTCCCACAAATCAACAAGCAAGATATCTCATTCAATCCTATACATGCTCCTAAACTCATCAATCAATCCAACAATCTCAACAATGGCTTCAATTCATCAAAATAAATCATGCATATGAGGTGCTTGACAAAATGCCCAAAAGAAAATTCTCATTCAATAGAAATTCTAGCAAAATTCATAACACCCATGCGAATATCCATTACAACTATGAAATTGAACGCCAATAGAAGATGCATTACATACCTTATTGGTCAAATTCGGACTAGAAAGCAGTTTGGAAGACACCAAGCAATCTCAACAAAAATCCCCAAATTTGATTCAAAAACCCTCAAAATCCAAACTTGATGCAATGTATGATGTTAATGTGATGAAATAATGGTGATTGATCGGTGAAATGAGCAAAACGGCCGGAACATATGGTATGGAGGTGAAAGGGGATCGTGAAGCGCCTAAGCCCTCGAGTTGTGCTCTGTTTGAACTGAAACGCGATATTTATAACAAAACACCAGCCTCGAGTCGAGGGTCAGGCCTCGACACTCGAGGAATGCCGATTTTTCAAAAGCCTAAACTCGAGGTTCCTCCCTCGAGTCGAGGGATGTGCCGAATTCTGAATTTTTCTAAGTGTTGAAGCCTCGACCGGGTGTGCAACCTCGACCACAGGTCGAGACCAGAGCAATTTTATGAAAATTCGGGCCCGACCCGACCTCCGAAACTTCTAAAAATGACCTTTATGCCCCTAACGAACCCAAATATGCAAGAAATTACCGTTTTGGTCCCTCGATTTAAGCCCGGTCGCTCATTCGATCGAGGAGACCAGATTCTCTTCCTTTTGCTCATTTTCACCAACTTTTAAGCTCTCCATTCTTCTCGATTCTTGGATTCCTTTACAAGTTCGATCCTTTTCCAATCCAAGTAGTGAGTATCCTACAACCACAAAACAATTCATCAATTAATCATCATTACGAGATGCATTTCTACCCTAAATGAATCACACCCCAAACTTGAATGAAAATATGAATTCAAAGTTTTGAATAGGAATGATACCAATATGCAACTCCTAAATGATATCAACAATTAAGCTCATAATACCCTACGAATCTCAAAGCACATAGCATAATTTCCTAAGCATGAGCAATTAAGTAGCTAGCCAAATCTCCCAAAATTAAAACAAAGACACTAATCTACCAAAAACACACAAAAGCAATTAAAAGGGATGGGTTGCCTCCCATCAAGCACTATTTTTATTGTCCTTTGCCGGACTTATTCTTTCACTTCTAAGTCCTTCATCGGAATGGCCAAGGGTAGCGATCCTCCTTCCCATTATATCTCGATCTTTGTGCTTCTAAATCTAGGAGGTTCACCGAATAGATAGGACAACCACATATAGATATGCTTAATGTCCATGGTTGTCCCCTTATCTCTCTTGCCATCCTCATTTTCCATTCTTTGCCTTCAAGGATGCCCAAGCGCTTCTTCAACTCCTCCCTATTGTCAAAATTCACAAGAGGCATAATTAAATCATTAGAAGCATCATTTTCAATTAAATCACAAATTGAAGAGTTAGAGGGTATAGAAATGCTCATTTCGATCTTCAAAGCTTTATTTGGTGCTTCTAGATTCCCCTTCTCATTATAGCTCATGTCCATCAATGGACACTCCTCTTCCTCATTTTTGACAAGGAAGCTTTCTACTTCATCCTCATTGCTTGGACCTTCTCTTTCTTTTCCTTCACTTGCATTTTCTTCCTCCCCTTCTTCTTCTTGATTCTCCATGATGGTCATGTTCTTTACTTGGCGTAGGAAATTTTTGAGTTGACATTTTATAAACATGGAATGAGCTTCGGCGATCTCCATGTTCCCCTCTATCCACGCATTAACCATTGCTTTGGTCTCATACATTTCTTCGTACAAGGGAAGCATTTCATCACATCTAGAATCATCTTCCTCAAATTTTTCCAACAAAATCCAAACATCTCTAACAATATGGCTCTCATATCATGGAGTCCCCATTCTTCAAATTGAGGAGAAGCTTGTGACATTGGATAATCAAATTCATGGCTTCTCCTATCATCATAATAAGCCCTTTCTTCTTGAAATTCATATCCACATATATCGAATTGGTCATAATGCTCATAGTATGAGAACATCTCTTGAGGTGGGTGAGGAATTTCTTCACATATCCAATCTTCATAATTGGAAGGAACTTGTTGCAATTGAGAATTATCTTCATAGTTCCTCCAATCATTGTATCCAAATTCATCAAAGTGTGGAGAATACACCCTACTATCTTGATAATACTCTTGATTCCACATGTAAGAGTTGTATCCTTCCATCTAGACAAGATATCAAAGTATCAAATTCAAACAAAAACAACAACAAAAATAAAAACACAAAGGCAACAAGTAGCCACTTCAACCAATTCCTAAGTCTCACTTAAGGCGCAAAACTAAGTCCCGGCAACGGCTCCATTTGATTGGAGTAGTATTTCCGGGTAAGCGGTATTAAGACCAATCGCAAATTATCAAACCCAAGGGAAAAGGTATGCACATGAGGCTCTAGAAATACGAGTTCTTAGTGACTATTGATGCAACAAGGGATGGCTCGACACTACAAACACTTGTAAAAATACAAACAAAATACAAGCAAGCAAATGATCGAACACTTAAGATGCAAGAACAAACACAACAATAAATGGTGGGATAGAGGTGCTAGGGCTAACATCCATCAATGAATCATCAATCAACAAGCTACAATTGAATCAAATTGCAAATCAACTAAAATAGAAAGCATAAAACCATCATGAAATTAATCACTCCATTAAAATCACAATGCCTAATGTGAGTATCCTTAATCTTTCCCATCTCTCAATGTAGAAATTCCCAATTCATACAATCATGCAAAATTGTAACCCAATCAACACCTAATCACGTTAGCTCAACTCGCCTATTGCTAGGGTGATCAACCATTAATCTAAAGAGACAATTTTACACGAAGCACAATTAAGAATCACAATTAGGAAACAAACTAATGTGAGTATCCTTAGTGCAACTAATCTCTCGATTCGAAGCACCCAATCCACGCATTCATAAACAAGTATAACCCGATTAATCCCGGATCACGTTAGCGCGGCTCTCGCCTATAGCTAGGGTGATCAAACACTAATCTAAAGAGATAATTATGCATGAAGCACAATTGAGAATCACAATTAGTAAGCAATCTACTCAATTGATCTCCAATCGTCAACAATCATAGCATAGTCAATCAAGTCATCATAAATTTCCAATTAACCCAAGCACAAGAGAGTTAGCCCATGGTACCACAAACAATACCCATGGGATGAAGAGAGAATTGATCAAACACAACGAAATCACAACAATTAAGAAATTAAAGAGAGAAGAGAGGAAAAACATCACCAATTGATCTTCAATCAACAAAAATAGGAATGCTTGAGTGCTCAATACAAATCTCCAAATGAAATCCAAGCATGAATTAAAGGAATAACAAGGATCTAGATCTAATCTATGGCTAATATACCAACATCAATTGAAATCTAATCCTAATTCTAACTTCTACTCTACCTACAAGGGAGAAATGGCTTGGGGCCCGAGAAATCGCCCCAAAACCGCTCTTAAGCGCTATTATGAAAGTTCTCCTGAATTCTCTGCTTCATGCCCTTTAAATACAAATTTTCTGAAAAACCTACCCCTCGAGTCGAGGTCAGGCCTCGACTCAAGGCCCTTGCATTTTCCTCTCCCTCGACTCGAGGGTCAGCCCTCGAGTCGAGGCTTCGCCGTTCTTCGATTTTGATCCTTTTAAGCCTGACCCTCGACTCGAGGCTCTTGGTCTTTGACCGAGCTCGAGTCCAGTGGCACTTTTCTCAGCGGGGCTTCGGTCCCGACCCGTTTTCATCCGAAATGATCGTCTCTTCATTCTAAACACACCGGTACTCTCGAATTGGCAAAATTCCACCGAATTACCTGCAAAATGGACGAAAAACATCAAAATCTCACAAATAATACTTTTTAAGCAAAAGAGTGATACTTTACACTTTTAAGCACAAAAACAAACACTTTAGCTCACTTTTTGCACTAAAATACCCCCTAAAAACATGCATCAATTCACTCCAATCACATTCCTCGCATGCTTGCACTCCCATATATCTTCTTCTCCCTGCTTCAACTTTGTACTGTTAAGTTTATCCAATAATTCATTACATACATAAATATCCCTACCACTAGAGGTGCCCAACCGCCCCGAACCGCGGTTCGGTTCCAAACCGACGGTTTCGGTTTTCCAATTTTGGAACCGAAACCGAACCGGCGGTTCTAAGGTTTAGGTTCGGTTCGGAACCGGCGGTTCCGATCCCGAACCGGCGGTTCGGCGGTTTTTTTCTTTTTTTTTTTTGTTTTTATTTTTTATCTTTTTAAATTTTAATCATGTTACGTGTATTGTTATAACTTAGAAATAATATCAAAAATAGTATTACAATTTACAACTTACATTACATGTACAAATTAATTTATATTTACATTGAAATTGATTTTAATTTAACTTACAATTACATTGCAAGTTTGCAAATTGCAACTTAAAATTAAATATTTGAAATTGAAATATAAATGAATTTATTCAACTTAAAATGTAAATGAATTTACAACTTATAAAAATATTGGAAATTGAAGTGTTACAACTTACAACAAAATTAAAAATATTACAATTTAGAATATTGAAATTGAAATATTACAAATTTACAACTTACAAATTACAACTTTAGAATATTGATCAATTACAAATTAAATACAATTAAAGGGAAGGGGAGGGATAAAAGAAATTTAACTTGAGCTTAATTTTAAGAAATTAACTTAGAAATTCTAAGACTATAACTTAAAATTAAGGTGCCTACGTATCCAATTAGGAATCAAAGTCCACGTAGTTCTCTTACCTCAAAATTTACCTTTTCGGTTGATACGGTTGAATGCTCGATTCTTTACCCTTCACTTCCGCCGGTGGATGTCGTCCATTCTTCGCTATCTTCATCTTCTACAAGAGCTACTTGAGCTCTATGCTCGGCTCTTACCCAATCATCGAGCAAGCATTGGTTCTCGACATTTTCCACGGTCATGTTTGATCTCGTCGCATCCAACGTATAACCCCCAAGCTAAAAGCTTGTTCACAAGCAACGGTTGAGGCGGGACATGCAAAAATGTCTCTAGCAACCTTAGACATCACCGGAAGTATACTTGCTCTCCTCCCCCACCACTTTAGCACGTCGACACCTTTCTCACTTTGTTCGTCCGCTTCATACTCAACATTAAGTGACAAATATGTTTCTAAATCTTGACAATTGTTAGAAGAAGATCGTGCCCTTTTTTGGTAACGATTATCCAAAAAGTATTAATTCGACTAAGAATAGGACCGGATGATGTAGACATTGAAGTAGAACTATAAGATGATGAAGAAGAAGTAGCACGAGTTTGAGTTTGAGGTGGTCCCGCATACTCTCTAAGTAAATCTACTATAATTTGTCTAACTCTAGCAACTATCTCACTTACATTAGGACGTATATCACTAAATTGATCAAATTCCATCACATCACCGCATGGATACAAAGTTTCATAATAAAAATTTAACAAATCTTCTAAACCATCTAATTTAAACGTAGGATCAAACACTTTAGCAACTAAAAATAAATCGGGAATTTCGTGAAAATATTTTGTCCATTTTTCCATCATAGAAAGCACGCTAGAATGCAACATAGTATCATGCAAATTTTCACGTAAAACACCAACAACTTGTAGACAATAATTAACCGCAATATGACTAGTAGGCTCATAAATTTTAGACATCGCATAAGTAGCATCATTAAAAATACCCAAAATTTCACATATTTTCACGCAAGGATCCCAATATTGAGGATATAAACGAAAACCAATATTTTCATTAGCAAAAAAATTACATAAATGATTTTTATATTCATTAGACTCATTTAATAATTTATAGGTAGAATTCCAACGTGTAGAAACATCAAGAGAAAATTTTTTTGGATGCACGTTGTTATTTCTACAAAAATTTTCCATTTTTTCATTAAACTAGAACGACGAGTCATATAATAAATAGCATCTCTAATAGGAGCAATTTGTTCTCTTAAAGCATGCAAACCATCTTGAACACATAAATTCAAAATATGACACATACATCTAATATGAAAGAATTTACCTCCAAGGCATGGTTGACAAATCGCCTTTAAATCTTCAATACTAGCGGTATTAGCACTAGCATTATCAAAACCAATGAAAAAAACTTTATGGGTTAAAACATACATATTCAATATATCATGCAATTTATCTCTAATATTAACGGCGGAGTGATCGGTATCAAAATCTTTATAAGCTATTAATCTTTTGTTTAAAGTCCATGATTCATCAATCCAATGACAAGTAACTCCAATATAAGAATGCTTTTGAAAATTATCACTCCAAATATCGGCACAAATTGAAACTTTACCATCAAAATCGGCAAAAGCGGTTAATCAAAGCATATTTATATTCTCCTACAACTTTAGCTACATCACGAGTAGTAGTACTACGAGAAACTTTTTGCACAAGGTTGAAGACCAAGTTGAACCATTTCGGTCCACATAAAATTATCGGGAGTACTAAAAGGAAGATGTTGCACACATATCATTTTTGCTAAAAGTTTTCTATAAGCAATTTGATCATATTTCCAAATATTAGTGTTAGAAGTACTTACAGCGCCTTGAGCTCCACCACCGAAGGACTCGGTATATCCGTGACTTGAAAGTTGTGTTTGGCTCGTTGCAATCCCCCACTCCGCCGGATGCTTCGACTTTGTATGACTATTCAACATTCCATATCCATTTCCTTTTATAAACGAATATTTCATGTTGCAATAGTTGCAAATCGCCTCGAACTTGTCCCTCCCATTTGAATCCTTCCCCACGTAATTCTTCTTAAAATGACGAACAAAGCGTCATGGACTTCAACACCTTTCTTGATTGGTTTGAATCCGGAGTTGGCGTTTCCTCTTGATCGTCACTTTCTTCTTGAGTGGTGGCTCGGCCTCGTCGTGGTTGTGGTGGAGGCATTTGAGTGGCGGCGTCGGGTTGATCATCATCCGAAAATATATAATCTTCGTAACCAACACCGAGAGTTTCGCGAATAGCATCATCGCGATCATCGTCGAGATCGAAAATAGGAGCATTGGTTACATTGCTAGGAGGAGGTGGAAGAGATGATTGAGAACCGGAGGTGGAAGCTTTGCCTTTTGCCCTTTGACTTTCGGCTAAACATTTTCAGTTGATTTTGTAAAGTGTATAAGTGTATAATAAAATAATAAGTGTAGTGTATAATGTATAATAAGTGTATATAATATAATAAATGTAGTGTATAATGTATATAATATAATATAGTAATAAGTATATAACTATATAAGAATTTGAGTATAATATAAGTATATAATAATATAACTATATAAGAATTTGAGTATAATATAAGTATATAAATAGATAAGTAAACTAAACTAATATAACTATAATATAAGTATAATAATTGAAATTGAGAGAATTTGAGAATTGAGAGAGTATGAATTGAGAATTGATAGTAAGAGAGTAAGAATTGGTGTAGTAAAAATGAGAAGAGGTGTGGGGTATTTATAGAGGTGGGAAATTTAATTAAAAAAAAATTTGAATGTAACCGTCAAAACCGGCGGTTTGACCGCCGAACCGCCGGTTCCATCTAACGGTCGAGATGATCTGGGCCGTTGATCTCCAACGGTCAACTAATCTGATCCGTCCGTTTGAAATTTCAAATTTAAAAAAAAATACAAAAACCGGAAACCGGCGGTTTAACGCTAAACCGCCGGTTTTGGTTTAACCGCCGATTCGGTTAACGCCGGTTCGGTTAAACCGCCCGGTTTACGGTTTCAATGACCGAAACCGAAACCGGACCGTCTAATACTCTGTTCGGTCCGGTTTATAAACCGAAACCGCGGTTTTGCGAACCGGCGGTTTCAAACCGAAAAAACCGGTTCGAACCGCCGGTTGGTTTCGGTTTGAGCATGTCTACCTACCACTAAGTTCCCTGCACCACTTCAAATCCCAGCACTCCAACCCTCTTCTCCCCAATGCCCCATCTCGCTAATCCATGCCTCTTTTTGAACACTAAGCCTAAACAACCTATTGTATTTTAATTTCAACTCCATACTATCCAGCCATATATCGGACCAAAAAGAAGTCTTATTCCCGTTACCCACTACTCTATTCAATTCCCTCCATATCCCCTCTCCTTCTCTCCCTTTAAAAATAGAACAAATTTCTTTCGACCACCACCGACGCTCCCTACTTGATCTACCCATACCACAACACAAACCTGTTCCATAAACCCCCTTCCCTCCATTGCCCCATCCCCATACTTAGAATTAATTATTCTAACCCACAACCTATTAGGTTAATTCAAAAACCGCCACACCCATTTACTAAGTAACACTTCATTGAAAAAACCCAAATTCTTTATCCCCAATCCCCCTTGACTCTTGTCTTTGCAAACATCCTCCCACTTCACCCAAGATGTTTTCGGGTGCTTGTGAGCTTGACTCGGCTCGGCTCGACTTGTTAAGGCTCAACTCGACTAGTAATGTTAAGCGAGCTAAGCTCGAGCTCATGAAATACTCGTTTACTTAATGAGCCGGCTCGAGCTCGACTCGTTAGGCTCGATAGTTAAGGATTTTTCTATAATTTTATTAGGCTCGTTAGCGTGTCGAGCAAAAATTAGTTTCTAGCTTGTTAATATTATCGAGTTGACTTGGCTCGACTTGATAAGTACTCAAGTCGAGCTCGAACATCAAATACTCAGCTCGGCTCGACTCATTTAATAGCTCTACTTGGTCAGTTATATCATACCCGTGAAATTCAATGGTGGTGTGGTTGGTGTATACCAAGTAATTTGGATGCTTACAATCAAGAGCAAGATGATATATCGAGCATGCAAAACAGATATGGATATGCCCAACAAGAAATTGATGTGTCCAACACGACGTGTCCGACAAAGATCATGCAATAGAAAACGTACTCAATCACACTTCAAACACTAATGTTGGGGAATTTGCTAAGCTGTTGCTGCGGTATTAATTTTCATTTTCTGATCAAATATGTTTTCATCTAGTAATTTGTATTTTTATATTTTGTTATGCTATAAATTTAGAGTATTCCAATGTAGAAGTTTCATCATCAAGTAGTTTCAAGAATAAGGAACAAGTTATAAATAAATTTCTTTTCATTAAAATCATTTATAATGATCATATACATTATCACAAAATGTATCCACAATAGCATGATCCACCCCATTGAAACTAGCACAAAAGTTGTCCATGTTTTAGAAGTTTTACTAGACTAAACAAAAAATTCACAAAAACACAAAATTACTTACGACAGTAGCAATGATAGAGAGTTATCCTTTGAACTTTGATGTCAATAAAATTGATCAAAATGTTAGCTTGTAACTATGAAAAATAAAGACACAATAAAGTAATAAAGATATAATTGAGTTTGCAGATTAATGAAAGCTGCTATAGGGGCTGAAGTAATACCTAAATTCGAGGATTTTACTCTCATGTGCATTCATGCACATGAGAGTAAACGGAATCACGTCGGACGCAATAACAGCCACAACGTGAGCACATGGAAACTTAATAACATGTCATTGAAAGGACGAACAAGTTCTTAACTAGAGATTAATAATGTGGCGACGTGGATAGAACTTCATAAACACCACCTGACACTCGGACACAAACCATGTCCTGCTGGTCCCGGATAAAAATTCCACATATCCTCCTTTGTTGAAACCAATGCACCAGTCCAACCTTTAGCCTCGTTTCTTCTTTCAACAAACCAATCACTGATTCCAATTTTTATTGAATCGATCATTTGAATAATATGCATTTCCCTTTTCTCAATAATCCAAGCATTAAAGGATTCAACAACGTTGGGCGTCATCTCCCCATATCTTATTATGTGTGGGGAGTATGCAACGGAAAATAATTTTTAGGACACTATCTTATTACGGTTGGCAAAAGTAGGACACTATATTTTCGAGTTTGCAAAACTAGGACATTATTTTTTAAGTTCGGCAAATTTAGGCCAAATTACACTTAATTGGGTTAATACTCACGTGAAATGCACATGGTTCTCTAATCGGGCTTGGAAAGCCCGCGTGTTAAAAATTACGTAATCACTCCTCCTATTCTCCCCCAAATCTGTGAACCAAAACCCTAACCCCAAAATCAACTGCGTTGAAGAAATTGTCGCTCCATAGGCGTGAGTAATGGTGAAATTTCGTGAAAACAGATGTCTAGATCGGCCACTACAAAAAAATCAAATTTAGCAAGGAGTTAACGAGGGCTTTAAACCCTCTTTAGTTAAAGAGGGCCTATACGAG
The DNA here is from genome assembly GCA_030762865.1 of Paraleonurus japonicus. Taxonomy (NCBI): domain Eukaryota; kingdom Viridiplantae; phylum Streptophyta; class Magnoliopsida; order Lamiales; family Lamiaceae; genus Paraleonurus; species Paraleonurus japonicus. The sequence goes on from CM061056.1 coordinate 41,246,811, forward strand.
GGTAACATTTAGCAAGGGAAAAGGGCCCCTTGTTGGTTAACAGCCAACACTAGGGCACGTCAACCTCGGTAGTTAACGAGGGCGAGGCCCTCGACAGGCCTAAGTTAACGAGGGCGGGGCCCCTTGCCAAGGCCCAAATTAATTTAGCGAAGGCGGGGCCCCTCGGCAAGCCCAAGCGGTGTTAACGAGGGCAATTCCCCGCCAGCCCAATTACGAAAAGGTTAACAAGGTGACCCCCTCGCTAACTTCTCGATTTAACTCGGCCCAACAGCCCCCCACGTCCAGTAGCCCTTTCACCCAAAATCGCCGCCGCCGGAAATTGACTCTATCACTAGTTGGGCTTTGTAGTACTCGTTCAGGAACAATTCTACGGTAAATTTTTTAGATTTAATCGGTTAATTTTGTTGTTATTTTAGTGGTTAAATTTTGTATTTTTAATTTTTCATATGCATGTATTTGTGTAATTTTGTTGTTACGAGGTATTGATTAATTAGTTATTTAGTGTTAATTTTTGTAATTGTTATGTGTATTTTAATTATTAATATTTATTTAGAAATAATTAGTAGTATAATATTATTAATTATTTAGAGTTAGTATGTATGCAATTATATAATTAGTAGTATAAAATTATTAATTATTTAGAGTAATTAGTATATATGCGATTATATAAATTTATTTTTAATATTATTATAATTTTTATTTAATTGTTATAATTTATATATTTGTAGGTACGCAAATTGCAACTATATACACACAACCACTATCACCGTGAGTATTCTTTTTTTAATTAATTATTTAAAGATGCTTTTAATTTAATTATAATAATTATTTGATTTAAAATTATTTTGCATGCATGATATAATAATTTATATATGTGATGATTGATGTTCGATCAAATTTTGCATGATAAGTCAATTATATTAATGTTGAAAATTGAATTGATGTTTGATTCAAGTTGATGTTGGAGTTGGGGTTGATGAATTGTTTGGTATTGTTTCTTTGTAGAATGCGTGTTCCGACTTGATTAATTTTAATTAAGTCGGAAAGGGATGCACTAGGATCTTGATATATTAAGCTGGAAAATACGATAAAATAAAATAAAACTACTGCCGAAATTTTTAGAAAATATATTAATATTAGGAAAAAATATATTAACTGGAAGAATTAATTATGATTTAATTAAATTTTGAATCTTCATTAATCAAAGCGAGTTCCTATGAATTATTCAAGGCGTAGTTGGATGTATGGTCCAAGAACGATTAATGGCATAATATCTCCCGAATTTCTTAGTGGACTCGAATTATTTATAGAATTCGCTACTAGTAATCCGGATTGGATGAGTGGAGGAAAGATTAGGTGTCCTTGCTCGAAATTCAAATGTGGGAACCAGAGTTTTAGAGAACCCATTAACGTGTAATCACATTTGTATAGACATGGGTTTATGTTTAATTATCACAATTGGATTTTGCACGGTGAGCAAAAATGGAATCCTATACCACACCGAAACTATGATCAGCCGGCATCGACTTCATATAGAGTTGACGACAACGCAACATCTAGCTCGTACCACAATATGATGATGGACTTAACTTCGGTCCTAAGATTAGTTTCCAAAATGTGGAAGAAGAGCCCCTTAGTGAGGAACATCCTAATGCATCTTTGCACATTTTTGACATGCTTCGTGCGGCAAATCGGGATCTGTATCACGGTTGCGAGTCTCATTCTCGATTGTCATTTAATGCCCGTCTTTTAAACATTAAAGCGAGAATAGACTGTCTGAAAAGGGGTTATAATCAAATAGTTGACTAGATTAGTGAGATTTGCCCTCCGGAAAATCTGGTGCCCAAGAAATTTTACGATACTAAAGCAGTTGATAGGTGGGATGGGTCTTCTCGTAGAGAGGATTGATTGTTATGCAAATAATTATATGATATATTGGGGTGCGAGACGAAACTTGAATCTTGTAAGGTTTGTGGTCGGTCACGATTCAAACTTGCTAGACGTGGTGTGGATGGTCGATGGAAAAAGAACAATCCTTTCAAAGAGATGTTCAATTTTTCTATCATTCCTTTGCAAAAGCTGTATCGATCAATACTACTACTAAGGATATGATATGGTATGCTAGTTTCTATAATGATGAGTCTGGTGTTATGCGTCACCCCGCAAATTCGTTGGCTTGGAAACACTGGACTATTCATATCCCGATTTTGCAGTGAAATACGGAATGTGAGGTTGGGTTTGAGCACTGATGGTTTTCAACCGTTTGGGCGATCGGGAATATAGTATTCGTCATGGCCAATGATAGTGACACTGTACAATCTGCCCCATGGTTGTGCATGAAATAATAATTCATGTTTCGACGGTTTTGGTGCACTGGTCCTAAAAATCGAAGGATAATTTAGATGTCTTTTTACAACCACTAATTCATGATTGAACATGTTGTGGGAAAATGGGGTGGAAATGTATGATGTTGCTAGAAAGCGAGAATTTTATGATGCGGGCTGCATTAATCTGGACCATTAGCGACTTTCCAGCTTACTCAATGTTATGCGGATGGAGCACCGCCATTTGGAAGGACGCTTGTCCATATTGTGCTGAATACTCCGATGCCTTCACTTTAAGACTCGATCGCAAATAGTCGTGGTTTGATAACCATCGTAAGTTCTTACCTAGGGGACATCCGTATCGCGGGAACAAGACTGCATTCATGAAGAATATAGTAGTTCTGAGATGACCCACCGCCCATCCGAATAGGTGAAATGCTTCGATAAAAAATTAATTGGATGGTATACCGGAAAGTGACGAGAAGAGGGTGCTGAGGCCCACAACAAAAGATTGGATAGTGGTGGAGGAAGAAAAGTATTTTTGGGATTTATCGTATTGGAGTACCCTTTTGATCCGGCATAATTTGGATGTGATGCACATTGAAAAAAATGTGTTTGATAATTTATTCTACACAGTGATAAATGTGGAAGAGAAAATAAAAGACACAAATAAGTCTAGGGATGAACTTAATGAATATTGTCGTCATCCCTCTCTAGAGAAAATGTCAACGCACGGGAAAGTATCCCAAAGCTTGTTATTCACTCGATAAGAGTGAAAAGGATGATCTCTGCGAGATGGGTAAGCGAGTTGAAGTTTCCCGATGACTATGTGTCTAACCTTTCTCGATGTGTAGACTGGAGCAAATTGAAGATGTTTGGGATGAAGAGTCATGATTGCCATGTGTTTATGCAGAGACTACTCCCGATTGCTTTTCGTGAAACTCTGGCCAAATGTGTGGAAAACAATCACCTGAACTTAGTTTGTTCTTTAGGGAGTTAACTTCTACATCCATTACGGTTGAGAACATAGCTCGATTGGAAGTAGATATTCCAGCTTATATTATGTAAGTTGCAACGTATCTTTCCACCTAGCTTCTTCAATTCGATGGAGCATCTGCTGTGCACCTTGCATACAAAGCAAGGATAGCTGGTCTGTACAATATAGATGGATGTATCCATTGGATAGGTAATTTATAACTCTAAATTATTTGATTACCTAAAACGGTTATACTATATATATATAATAATCGATTCATTTAATTAGGTATCTTCACAATTTAAAGCTCGGTGTTGGTAACAAGGCGCATGTTGAAGCATCGATTGCAAATGCGTATTTAACGAAAAGAGGCCTCAATATTTTGTTCCCACTATTTTGGCGATCACGTTACGACGAGGCGGCACAATGTACCTCGTAATTACGATGGTCGTGGCGAAGTACCCCAAGTAGCGAAAGGTACTCTGTCCATATTTGTACCTCTGAGTCGACATCTTGGAAATATGAACAAAATATGGATTGTAGATGAGAATAAAAACACGATTCATACGTACGTGTTCTTGAATTGCGGTGAGTTGCAACCGTGATTGGAGTGAATTGATGCATGTTTTTAGAGCTTATTTGAGTGCAAAAAGTGATCAAAATGTTAGATTTTGTGCATAAAAGTGTAGAGTATCACTTCTTTGCACGAAAAGTATTACTTGATGAGTATTTGATGTTATTCGTCCATTTTTCAGGTAAAATGGTGGAATTTTGCCAAATCGAGAGTACCGGCATGCTTAGAATGAAGAGACGGACAAGACGGAAGAAAATGGGGGTCGGGGCCGGAGTTACGCCGAAAAAAATGCCCACAGGCTCGACCTTTGATCGAGGGCCCAAGGCTTCGAGTCGAGGGATAGGATGGAGGGAAGAGAATTCAAAAATTGTAGCTGCCTCGACTCGAGGGAGGAGCCTCGAGTCGAGGGATTGAAAAATTGAGGATCCCTCGAGTCGAGGGTTGAGCCTCGACTCGAGGCGGGAGGATTTTCGGCTAAATCGTGGACACGACTCTTGGGCCTCGACTCGAGGGCCCCAAGCTCGAGTCGAGGGTCCCCAAAACCGAAAAATTCTGGTTTTAAGCCACTTGGATCCAAAAACAGAACATATTCTTCCCATATCAGTTTAGAGCGGTTTCTAGGTAGTTTCTGAGCAAATTTATCATTTCCTAGCTTAATTCTACTTGTAATTGCATTAGATTGATAGATTGTGATTAGATTCAAGCTTGTAATCATTAGATTAGCATTTTGATCCATTAGATTTTGAGTTTCAAGTTGTAATTGAAGAGTAGAGAATTGAATTCCAAGCATTGTGGATGATTGAAGCATTCTTATTTTTGTTAATTGAAGACCAATTTGGTGATGTTCTTCTACTTTTCTCTCTTTAATTCCATGTTTGTAGTGATTAGTGATTTAATTGCTTTCCTATATTTTTCACCCATGGCTTTTGCACTTAGCACCATGGGCTAATAGCTTTGTGCTTGGGATAATTGAAATTGCGGATGATGTGATTGCCTCATGCTATAATTGTTGATAATTGTGATCAATTGAATTAGATTGCTTCCTAATTGTGATTCTTAATTGTGCTTCATGTAAAATTGTCTCTTTAGATTAATGGTTGATCACCCTAGCAATAGGCGAGAGTTGAGCTAACGTGATTAGGTGTTAATCGGGTTACGAGGTTTGCATGATTGTATGAATGGGGGACTTCTACATTGAGAGATGGAAAGGACTAAGAATACTCACATTAGGCATTGTGATTTTAATGGAGTGATTAATTTAATGATGATTTATGCTTTGTAATTTGATTGATTTGCATTTGGATACAATTATAGCTTGTTAATCATGGATTCCTTGATGGAGATTATCCCTTGCACCCCATTCCCCCATTTAATTTAGCTTGTTTGATATTGCATTTTAAGTGTTTGATCAATTGTTTTGCGTTAGTTTTAGAATTTTATTCTTGCCATATTTTTGTAGAGTTTAGTCCTAAACCCATCCTTGCAACAATAGTCACTTAGAACTTGTATCCTTAGGGCCTCGCTTGCATACTTACTCCTTTGGGATTCGATATTTGCGATTGGTTTTAATACCGCTTGCGGAAATACTACTCAAATCAAATGGCGCCGTTGCGGGAGTTAGTTTTGCGCCTATAAGTGAGACTTAGGGATTGTTTGACGTGGCTACTTGTTGTTTTTATTTTTGTTTTTGTTTGTTTGTTTTTGTTTGTTTTTATTGGAATTGATACTTGGATTGGTGGTATTATAGGTGTATGATAACAAGGTCGAGTGGTATACCACCCTTGCCACTCAATCCGGAGATAGAAGCTACTTTGAGAAGAAATCGTGGTAGACGAAGAAGGGAAGCTATGGAAGGAGAAGATCTACGGAATGAGGAGAGAGTGGTTAGTGAACCTCAAGTTGAGGAGTTGCATGGTAATGGAGAGGGAAGAGTAGAAAATGGAGATCAAGGGAACAATTTCAATGCTCAAGTTGGCCCTTTCCCTCGAGGGATGCCACCACAACACTTTCCCTACAAAAATCCATACCCCTACCCTCCACAAGCTCACCAATACCCATATTATCCACCTCATCCACCACAATTTCCACCATACTACCCTCATAATAATGAGCCACGATACCATGAGCCACCACACATTTCAAATCCTCAACCACAACCCATGAATGAGCCACCACCACAAGGGAGGCCTTTGAGAGAGTTTTTAGCCACAACTTAGAGAGCACTATGATGGGATAGCAAGACCGAGGATAGAAGCCAATAATTTCGAGATAAGTCCCGCTCTAGTGAGGATGCTTAGGGAGAAGCAATTCGAAGTCAAGGACGAAGATGAGTGCCCACATAAACATATGGCACAATTTCTTGAGATTTTCGACACAACCAAGTACAACGGGGTACCGAAGATGCAAAGAAGTTGAGGTTTTTGCCTTTACACTCAAAGGGAGAGCTAAAGCATGGCTTAATTCATTACCTCCCGGGACCGTACGTACATGGGAGGATTTTTCCAAGAGATTCTTCATGAAGTTTTACCAACCATCCAAAACCGTGCAAGCTAAGGAGACTATCTCCCACTTCCACCAAAAGAATGGAGAAACAATACCGGAGGCATGGGAGAGGTATGGTATGCTACTTGTGAATTATCCTCAACACGGTTTTCGGAGGAATAAACCATTATGTACTTTTAAAATGGTTTGACGGATGGGGATAGGTCGTTTTTGAATGCTTGTGCCAATGGATCTATTTGATCGAAAACGGTTGGACAAATGAACGAGATAATGGAGAACATAGCCCAAGATTCGTTTCAAGTGTCGGTTAATCGGGAGCACACCATAGGGTGTCACAAGTTGAGGAGATAGAGTCTATGAAGAGCATGATGATGACTATAATGGACCGATTAGGAGCTCTTACTAATTCACAAAGCCAAGCAAGTGTGAGTCCATCCGTTCCTCATGTTGATATGTGTGCAAGTCCTATGCTGGTTGAAGAAGTTAGCTACATGGGTAGGCATTCCAAGGAGGCTATCAAGGAGGCAATTACCAAGGGAATTTTCAAGGAGGAATGCCTTACCAAATGCCCTACCAAAATAGGCCACAAGGAAGCTATCAATCTTAACCTCAAGCTCAATTCAATGGCAACACATGGAGGAGACATGAAAACTTTTCTTATGCCAACCCCTAGAGCCGCCGTCCAATTTCCTCCCGGATTCGATCCGGGTGCCAAAGCGCCTAACAATGAAGGAAAGACCACTACGGAGTAACTTGGGGATGATAGTGAAGAGGTTGGAGGCTAGTGATTCAAGGATTGATGATATAGGGAAGCAAATGGATCCCCGTTTCAAGACTATATAGCATCAAGTGGGGCAACTAGCTACTACGGTTGGTAAACTTTCTTCCACGGTGGACCACTTGCAAAACAAGGGAAGTATCCATCCACTACCGAGCCTAATCCTAAAGAGTTTTGTAGTGCTATCCAACTTAGAAGTGGTTCTAGCTATGATGGCCCAAAAATGCCTAAGGAAGTGGATCATGAGAAAGAGGTGGTGAAAGAGGAAGAAGCAAGTGGAGAGAGCGTGGTTGTGGAAAAGAAGGCAAGTGAAGAGGTGAAAGCAAAAGAAGAATCCAAGAAAGATGCATGGGGAGTTCCTATGAAGGCTAATCCGGTTCCATTTCCTCAAAGACTTGGGAGGTAAAAGCTTGATGAAGAATTTGGTAAGTTTTTAGAAGTTTTCAAGAGCTTGCATATTGATATCCCACTATTAGATGCCCTTGAACAAATTCCCCACTACAAGAAGTTCTTGAGAGAGATCATGTCTAAGAAGAGGAGTTGGGATGAAAAGGGTATGCTTAAGTTAGTGGAGGAGTGCAAGGAGATCTTGGAGAGACACTTACCATAAAAGAGAAAGGATCCGGGGAGCTTCATTATCCCATGTGAGATAGGAGAGAATGTGAACATTCAAGGTTTGTGTGACTTAGGAGCAAGTATAAATGTCATGTCTTTATCCGTGTTTGAGAAATTGGAGCTAGGAGAGGTGATTCCTACAAATATCAATCTTCAATTAGCGGATCAATCATATGCTCATCCATTTGGGATCATTGAAGATGTATTGGTAAGGGTTGGCAAGCTCATATTCCCGGTTGATTTCATTATTCTTGACATGAAGGAGGAGCTTGAGGCACCGATCATACTTGGTCGACCTTTCCTTGCGGCGGGCAAAGCGATGATTAATGTTGAGAAAGGGGAGCATAAGTTGAGTTCGAATGGAGAGGAAGTGACATTTACGAGAGTTCATGAGGAGGAGGTTGCTCAAAGCAAGGTGGAGAAGAAGACTTGTGGATACATAGAGATTATCGACTTATGCCCTTCTATTGAAAGGGAAGTTTCCACACCTATTACTTTTTCTATTCCTTTAGTTAATGAGCATTTCCTTCCCTCTTGTAAAATAATTGCTAACAAGTCTTGTATTTCTTTGGATGCTTCTAGGAAGGAGAAAGCAATTTTGGAGCAATTGCTTGACCCGGTGATAAAGAGAAGGAAGAAGTTGAGAGGAATGTGACCAAACTTGAGCATGGCTCAAGTTTGGGGGTGTTAGTTGAAAAGAGGACACCACTTGAGAGGAAGGAAGCAAGCTTTGAAATAGGAGACCAAGTGGTGTGGAGCGAGTCCGATTGGAGCCGTCTCCTTGGTCTTGAAAGGCTTAAGGAGGTGTTAACCGTGAAGGAAATCAAGGAAGGAGGAAAGCTACTCCTAGAAGACAAGTGGGGATGTTGCCTCTTTGCAAAAGACCACTTAGTGAGGCGAAGGATGATATCCATTTTGTCGATGAAAGGGAAGTATGAACTCTTTGAGTTCCGTCAGCAGAGGACGTTAAACCTAGCGCTAGATGGGAGGCAACCCATCCTTTTATTGCTTTGGTGTGTTTGTTTTTGTGTTTTTGTTTTTGGTCCATTACTTGAAGGATTTTGCTATGGATTGGTATTGTTCATGCTTAGGAAATTATTCTAATTGCTTTGGGGTTTAATTGATGTGTTGAGCTTATTTGTGATATCATTTGGAGTTGTATATTTTTGTATCACTCTCATTCCAAACTTTGAATTTATATCATCATTCAAGTTTGGGGGTGTTTATCATTTATGGTATAAATGCATCTCTTAGTGATGATTATTTGATGATTATTTTTGCTCAATTGTAGGTATACTCACTACGTTGATTGGAAAAGAGATCGAAATTGCAAAGGAATTCAAGATCAAAAGGATGAAAAACTTAAAAGTTGGTGAAAAAATGAGCAAAAAAGGAAGAGAACCCGGTCTCCTCTATCGAATGAGCGATCGGGCTTAAATCGAGGACAAAAATGGTAAATTCTTGCATATTTGGGTTCGTTGGGGTCGTAGAGGTCATTTTTAGGAGTTTCGGGGTCAGGTCGGGCCCGGGAATCCCAAAATTTCTCGGCCTCGACCCCAGTCGAGGTGACCCATCCCCGGGTCGAGGGGTCAACACTTAGTAAAATTTTCAAATTCGCACATCCCTCGAGTCGAGGGTGGAACCTCGAGTCGAGGAGTTCGGTTTTATGCATCCCTCGAGTCGAGGTCTTTCAAAATTTGGGATCCCTCGAGTCGAGGCTGAGCCCCGACTTCGAGGCTGGCGCTTTTTTAAATACGCGAGAACGATTCGAGAACACGGCACGACTCGAGGGTTTTGGGGCGATTTTCGATCCTTCTCCGTCCCTACATATTTTCCGATCCTTTTGCTGCATTTCACCGATCATATTCCATTTTATTCACATCATTTCACATACATTGCATCAAGTTTGGAATTTTAGGGTTTTTGTGAGTGAAATTTGGGGATTCTTGTGAAATTACGTGGGTATCTTCCAACTTCGTTTCTAGGCCGTAATTGACGACACAAGGTATGTTATTCTCACTCCATTAGCTCTTAATTTCATTATCTTGGTTGATTATTGCATGGGTGTTGAGGATTATGCTAGATTTTTATTGAATGTGAGTTTCATTTGGGCATTTCTTCAAGCACCTTATATGCATGATTATTGTGACGAATTTGGAGCTTTTGTGAGATTATTTGGGTTGTTTGACGAGTTTAGAAGCATGCCTAGGATCGATTGGGATGAATTGCCTATATGTGTGTGAATTTTGGCTTAGGAATTGAATTTGAGCTTAATTGATAAAACTCCTAGTGATGACATTATGTTTTGAATTTGGTCATGTTTGAGTATTATTGATAGAAGTGTATTATTGTTGATGCTTATTTGTCCAAGAACTTGCTAGATGGCTTATGATTTTGGAAATATTATTGAGCTTAATTGCATGATTTTTGGTGAGAAAATTTGTCATTGTTAATTGTTGAGGCCATTTTAGCTAAGTATGCATATTGTTGAGAATTATTGGAGCACTTCTATTGATTTCATTACTTAGTTGGCTATTTGACCATGTGTTGGGGATTTTTGCTTAGTCACTATGAGTGTATTGATTGGATATGTTGATGATGATTGACTCGTTCATGGTATGCTTGATGTCATTTTCTTTGCTCATTTTTATTGTGGTGATTAATGTTTGCCTTTGGGAATTTTTGCAGGAAAATGTTTAGGGGAGTTGATAGCCGTAATTATTCGGATGAGGAGATCCAAAGACGAGAGAGGGATATTCGGTTTGCTCACAAGATGCCTTCGGACTTCGGTATTCCATGGGATGATTTGAAGTGGAGGAAGCATATTATTTTGTATGTTGAGCTATACAACAAGGTGGTCAAGACCCGCCTTGTTGATCATGACCGCATGATGTCCATGGGGATAGAGGAGGACATTCCTCGTCTATTCGAGCAGATTGGCATGGGAGGCTTCTTGATGAAGAAGCCGAGGATGTATCCTGGACTTACTGCTGGAGTTCCTCTGCATCGTGAGATTTGATAAGGCCAAGAAGGCCAAATTCCCTCGGGCCATCACTTTCGAGCTTATGGGTAATCGAGTACACGTTGACCGTGGATGAGGTCAACCAGTTATTGGAGCACCCACTCGACTCGATAGATCACTCCTCAACATCGAAAGGAGTACAACGCTAAGAAGTTACGGAGAAGAATTTGATTCGGGGGCACCGGATCGGCCTCGGTTTATTCCGGCAAATCTAAGAGCACCCACATCTGGAACCCGGTGGTTCGATACTTGGAGAAGATCCTCGTGAGCACGATATTTGCGAGATCGAGAGGGTGGGGCCGTGGTTTCGGAGAAGTTGTATGTCATTTGGTGTTTCTTGCACGGGGTTCGTTTTAATGCCGCTACCTACTTACGCTACTTGTTTGAGCGGGTTATGAGCACGAAGTTTAAGAAGATTCACTTCGGGGCATGATTACTTTGATTGCCAAGCACCTCGGCATTCCCACTCACAACCTCGAGCACTGGAGGGCCCCGATCTCACTACGAGACACCATGCGGCGTATGAGGACACTCGACCGCATCGGTAGGACTTGGTGCTTCAGCGGCACCACGGTGGCGATTCATTCTTCCGAATAAGAGGCCGACGATGGTGTTCGGTGCTCGAGCTTTTGTGACCATCAACCTCCGCATGTGGTCACAAAGATCACACGAGGCGATCGACGTTATACCCGCGAGCATGGAGATGTCCTCCGGGGCGATGGCGATGATGAGGAGGGACAGCGATGCAGGTCGATGAGGATGAGGCCGAGGGTGCCGCCGAGAGAGCTGATGCGGTGAGATGATGATGAGGAGGACGAGGAGGAGCAGGCTTAGGAGGATGAGCCAGTACATATGGACGAGGATTACGGACCGAGAGAGATTAATATGTACCGCGGATGAGATGAGGAGTTGGGAGTACGAGACAGAGAGCTCATCACGGAGGCCGTGGACTCGGCGAGAGGAGATGTGGGCCGGCGGCCAGCATATGTAGATAGAGTGCCTAACTCGCCGGGATGAGTGTTATCGGATGTTGGAGGAGACTCGTAAGACTCGGCCAAGATATGTATGCGCTCCTCGGCGGTTCGATTCCTGGAGACTTGGGCGGGGGCCCCTATCCTCCTCCGCCGCCGTCGACTAATAGGGTTATTGAATGGAGTGAATTGAAGCATGTTTTTAGGGGTTATTTTTAGTGCAAAAAGTGATCCAAAGTGTTAGTTTTTGTGCCTAAATGTGTAGAGTATCACTTATTTGCCTAAAAAGTATTACTTGGTGAGTTTTTGATGTTTTTCATCCATTTTGCGGGTAATTCGGTGGAATTTTGACAATCCGAGAGTAATGCTAGGCTTAGAATGAAGAAACAATCATATCGGACGAAAACGAGGGTCGGGGCCGAAGCCCCGCCTCGAAAAGGAGCTCGGAGTCGAGGAGCATGAGCCTCGAGTCGAGGGTGGTGCTTTGGAGGGAAGAGAATTTTAAAAAGCAGTGTCTCGACTCGAGGGAGGAGCCTCGAGTCGAGGGATGGAGGAAAGCGGGATCCTCGGGTCGAGGGTGAGCCTCGACTCGAGGCAGAGATAAAATCATAAAATCGTGGAGTACGACTCTTGAACCTCGACTCGAGGGCCTCAAGCTCGAGTCGAGGGACCCCAAAATTCGGAAATTTCAGTTTTAAAGCCATGGGAAGCTAAAATAGAGCGAGATACTAATCTTAGCAGATTTAGAAGCGGATTTCCGGAGGTGGTTCCTTAGGCGAATTTCTCAATTTGTAGCTTGATTTCCATTGTAATTGCACTAGATTGTTAGATTTAGATTAGATTCAAGTTTGTAAACCATAGATTAGCATTTTGATCATTTGAAATTGAAGATTCAAGTTGTAATTGAAGAGTGGAGAAGTTGAATTCAATTATTGTAGAAGACTCAAGCATTCCTATTTTTGTATATTGAAGATCAATTGGTGATGTTCTTACCTTTTTCTCTCTTTAATTCATTGTTTGTGTTGATTAGATTGTTAATTGCTTTCTTAGATTTTCTACCCATGGCTTTTGCTTGTAGCACCATGGGCTAATAGTCTTGTGCTTGAGATAATTGAAATTAGGGATGAAGTGATTGCCTCATGCTATAATTATTGATAATTGTGATCAATTGAATTAGATTGCTTCCTAATTGTGATTCTTAATTGTGCTTCATGTAAAATTGTCTCTTTAGATTAATGGTTGATCACCCTAGCAATAGGCGAGTTGAGCTAACGTGATTAGGTATTAATCGGGTTACAATTTTTGCATGATTGTATGAATTGAGGATTTCTACATTGAGAGATAGGAAAGACTAAGAATACTCACATTAGGCATTGTGATTTTAATGGAGTGATTAATTCATGATGGTTTATGCTTTCCAATTTGATTGAGTTGCATTTGGATACAATTATAGCTTGTTAATCATGGATTCCTTGATGGAGATTATCCCTTGCACCCCATTCCCCATTGTTTCTAGTCTATTTGATTTTGCATTCTAAGTGTTCGATTTATTGCTTGAATAGTTTAGCCATTTTAATTCTTGCCATTATTTTGTTGATTTTAGTCCAAAACCTTGTTGCAACTCTAGTCACCTAGAACTCATATCCTTAGGGCCTCGTTTGCATACTTTCTCCCTTGGGTTTGATAATTTGCGATTTGTCTTAATACCGCTTACCCGAAAATACTACTCCAATCAGCTATTCCCTACTTCCTCATCCTTCTCCTCTAGTTATTTAGTTCTTATCTCCTCTTTTGATGATTTGTATGGATTGATGTTGATTGGTGATTGTACTTTATTGGGATTTGATGTGATGATGTTTTGGAATTGTGATGATTTTATGGATGATGGTTATGATGCTTTGATCTTATTGAGTATTGTCTTATGATGATTACATTCTATTGATATCTTGGATTCCTATTATTTTTGGGCTAGTCTTATCATGAGCTTAATTGTGGATTTATTGCATATCTTTTAGTATCATTCTTGATGTAGTGAGTATGCTTGAGATTATGTACATGAGCACTTGTGTTTGAATTGTAAGACTTATTGAATTTTGATTTGATCATGAGTTGATTTGTAGCTTGATGCAAGCATTCTTGGTTAATTATGTGAAGATGAATGTGATTGATGATGCTTGATTCATTGCTCAATTGAAGCCCGTGAGCTTTTGTGCTTTATAATCGTACATCTTATACGGTTGATATGATTTCTTTGAGAGTGCATCATTCATAGATTTGTATGCTAGAACTTGCCACTAGACTTGTTGATATTGATCTTCGTGAGATGTCATGAAAGTGATGAGAGGCCATGTTTGTTATGATTAGTCACTTTGCCAAAATTTTCCCCCATAAAAATATTTAATTTCCTTAGTGAGCCATGTTGAGCCTTATGATCCTTATTCTTTGGCAAGCCAAGTGAAATTGAAGCCATTAGCCTATTTTGATAAGCCTTCTTGTCCCATGTTTAGTAGAGCTTGAAGGTTTGATTATAGATGGTGATTTGATTGCAAAGAGTGGTGAAAATGAGGTGCTAAGTGATGAAGAAAAGAAAGGTTGTGAAAAAAATTGAATTGTGAAAAATGTTGCAAATAAAAAGAAGAAAATTCAATTGTGAGTTTAATTGAAAGAAAGCTCGAGTGAATTGTGGTGATTGAACTCTAATTGCTTAAAGGGAGTTGATGCAAAGTTTGAAGAGATGAGTTGTGTATTGTTTAGCTTTCATTCAAGTCTGTACTACTTAGTCACTCTTATCCAAATACATCCCACCTTTCCAAAGAGCGTACATTACAACCTAGAAGAAAGACCTCTTTGATTCTTGAATTATCACAATTTATTTGGATTGAGATTGAGTCTTTTGGCAAGCATATGGTGTACTTATTTATGAATTTGATGATTGAGTGCATTATACCTTTATACACTTGAGTGAAGAGTGAAACACTCCATGGAAGGAAGCAATGTGTTAAGTGTTTGATTGAGCATTTGTTTGAGCATGATTCATCTTGATTGCTAGTGGATAGTTGCATTGATACTTATGATCATTGATGAGTTCGATTGTCTTCTATTTCATCTATGGTGCCATGTGACATAATTGCAATCAATTCACTCCATTGTGCTTAGTTTCTACGTTGCTCGAGGACGAGCAACACTTCAAGTTTGGGGATATTATGATTGGAGTGAATTGATGCATGTTTTTAGAGCTTATTTGAGTGCAAAAAGTGATCAAAATGTTAGATTTTGTGCATAAATGTGTAGAGTATCACTTCTTTGCCTAAAAGTATTACTTCATGAGTATTTGATGTTTTTCGTCTATTTTCGGGTAAAAGCAGTGGAATTTTGCCAAACCGAGAGTATCGACATGCTTAGAATGAAGAGACGGACAAGACGGACGAAAATGGGGGTCGGGGCCAGAGTTCCTGTAATAACCCAAAACTAATTATAGGATTTTATAATTAATTTTCTAAGTTTAGTGATCATTTTATTTTATTCCAATTTCATATGTGGTTTTCTTAATTTTTCTCCAAGCGACGAACGGTTTTCGACACGAAAATCTACCGATACTTTTCGAACTCACATCCGTAATCCGGATTTGTTTAATAATTATTAATTACCAATAGTCCTTTAAAGGTGAGAAACACTCAAGAAAACCCTAAGAAAATATTTGTTCTCCCATCGCTGCGTTTTAATAAACTTTGAGGCGAAACTCGAACCGAAAAATACCGAAAACTCAACAACGAAGTCACACCACTTTGTATTAGAAATTAGACTACCAAATGGCAGCCCAAATCTTCCAAATTTTCGTGCACATGGGAGCTTTAAATGAGAGAATATTGGTGGTACATGAAATCCCTAGCCAAAATCCTAAGACTAAGACCTAGGACTAGTTTCCTTTAGCCTTATGCCTATTACCACCTAGTTGCCCCCTTTTAAAATTCAAAATAAATTTAGTAACATAAAACACAACATAATGTTGGTCCCGAGAAAGTTGAGTTGATTAAAATCTTAAGTTAACCTTCTAGAACAAAATCTAGAAAGGGGGATTTGAATAGATTTTGTAGATTTTTCGAATCTCTTCAAAATCAATTCAAAGTACCGGATGAACACAAATGGAAAACAATTTTAAACTCAACTATTAACAAGATCAAAAGCAATCGACAAGATAGGTTAGACTTTAATCCCGTGATTAATCAGAAATGATAAGCTAAGAATTGAAAAGAAACAAACAAGTAAATCAAAGCGATAAAGAACACAGGATTTATAGTGGTTCGGATTATAACAATCCTACATCCACTCTCCTTCTTCAATCTTGAAGAAGGGCCTTCACTTACTCACTTTCTTCCTTCTCGTGACTTACTTACAATATTGAATCTTCAGCCTTAAAATGAATTCTTCCTAATTTCGAATATCTATGGCTTGAAGATTTAATGAGAAAAGTGTTCTATAAACACTAAGAACTGAAAACGTATAAAAACGTTTGTGAATGTGAACAATATTTGTGAATACAAAATGTACATTGATGGGTGCAACGCTTTTTGCGGTCGGTGGAATCTTTATGCTCAAAACCACGATTCAAGTAATCATTTATTTGGGACCTCCCAAGGAGCAGAACTCCATTCTAACCCTTATGGAATTTGAATTGATAAATGAAAGTAGGAAGGAAAAAAATGGACATCTATAACGTGGGAAAATAATGTGCGAGAAAACAAATGGCAAAAAAATTGTATCGGAATATCGGCAAAAATGTCGAAAAACCCTTGAATCCAAACATTGAAAACATTGAATCGAAAATGAATGCAGTAATAGTCCTTTTCGCACAGCTCACTCTATTGGGAACACAAATATCCATACAAAAGGAGGGTAAATCCACGGACACAATAGTTGCCTAGTTGGCTTATGGGTAAGGGTAAAATGGGAACAATACAACAAATTCTTGTATCCAGATGCAATTAGAAAATATATTGTATCTTATAGTGTTAGGGTGCTAATATTGTACCCCTTAGTTACTCTCCCTTTATTTTATATTTATTCATTAAATATTTTTGTTTATAATACAATTAAATATTAAAATAAATGTTAATAATAATATATGAATTATAAAATTAAAATAATGTTAACATATTTTTGACATACCGATGTGTTTGTCATCGGCACCCAAAAATATATTAAATCCCAAACCAACCAATTAATGTAGTAGGGCAAGTAAAGGGGTCAATCCCACGAGAAAGCAGTAATTTAATTGAAATAATTCGTGTGAATTAAGCGGTAAAAATAGGGGATTGGTTTTCGACTATAATATTCACTAAAATAAAAATGCAACAAATTAAATTATAACAAATCACGATGGTTTGAGTAAACAATATGTGAAACAATCTAGCCCTCGGATAACTTTCCTTTGACGGTTTTCCTAACTCAAATTAATAACCACGACTATTTAAATTCTTACTCGAATCTTTTCCCTAAACTAGTGGTATGGCCAAACTAGTTCGAATCGTTTCTTAAGTTTAATTAGTTAGAAAGTACGACCCTGATTAATCTATCCCAGAACAATCCTAAAACAAGTATTCGAGATTTAATTCCTAGAATGCATTCTCCCTAAAAGCGATAGGAAAAATTAAGCTAGGAAAGCGAAAGCGTTCGAATCATATAACTTAAATATTATTATTCCCTAGAGTGATTTGCCCTAGTTGCTACCATATCACAAAATTGTACAATTACGAATTACAATATGTGAATTAGCTAGAGATGAATAACAAACAAATTGGGAGTGATCAATCCTAATTAATCTATTATTCAAAACATGCAAAGCATATGATCAAATAATAATAAAATCAAGACAAGAATTGAAATAAAAACGTTCATACTAATTCGCAAGAAAATCAAACCGTTCAAGTTCTACATCCTTGGACTAGAATATGAAAATTTAGCTACTAAACATTCTTAATCGACAACAAAAAATAATAGAAATATGGAATCCTTACAACTTGTCTTCACAAAATACAAAACTCCTTAGTTCTCCTTCTCGAAATTCTCCCGAGAAACTTCGTCTATTCTTTTTCCTTTTTTTTTCTCTTCGCCCTTTTTTCTTGTCGAGGTTCATCCCCAGAAACAAGTACAAGCCTATCTTCATCTCCTTCTTTATCACTGCACTGCAATGAAGAAGTACCCCAGTGGCACTTCTAAACCTCAAATTCAGCACTGAAATCCCATCTGTCTAAAGCAGGCAATGAAGAGGTATCCTGTGCCGGTAACTCGAGCCTCTCCAATAGCCTACTACCCCAACAGTCCAAACTCAAACTCCACCTACGAAAGCAGAACACACCTCACCTCAACCACCAACACCACTCATACAAACCTCATCTCCTATTCCCACCCCCACTATACAAACTCAACCATCACCTCCCCATCAATCGAACCAATTCCTCTCCCACCAGTCCAAGCCTCACCTATTCCTACTATATCCTACTTCTCTCTCCCAATTATCCAAACACAGCCTACCCCTCTCCCACCTACTCAAAAAGAACTAACTCCTTCTTCGTCCGATTCCTCATCTCGAGGAAGACGACATGACCTTAAGTCTGTCTCCGCCATCTCCTTAATCCTCACCCTTGTGGAGAAAAAGATAAATTCAACATTCAAGGAAAATGAAGAGGAGGACAAGGAAGATGGTCGGGCATAAATGACACGATGTTGGCCAGCATGAGAGAAGTAGAGGTAACCTTATTTGATAAAATCATATCTGTCACTAACTCTGTCTTTGGTGACAAAGTGAAAGCAATGGAGGACGAGTCGTGGGCACCGAAAGAAGAGGTGAAGGGTACAACCAGATGGTGGTCAATGAGATGGTTGTAGATCAAAGCAGACTTCGAGCTAAGTGCAATGATCTTGATGTAAAGGTGACAAACTTGGCTGCTGAAGTTAAAAAGGAAAAAGATTAGCAAGAAAAGAGACAAGCCCTCACAGTGTGGTCGAGGAGACCGAGGATAGAGGTAGGCACGAAGGCCAACACGGCTGATTTGGAGGCAGCTAAGGAAGACTTGAAACTCAAGTCGATGAGTTAATGCTCTCCTCCTTCAACTTGAAGAAGGGTCTTCACTTACTATCTTCCTTCCTTCTTGCTTACTTACTTACAATCGTAAATCTTGACCTTACAACAATTTCTTCCTAATTTACTGAATATCAATGGCTTGAAGATGTTCTATGAATAGTGTTCTACAAACACTAAAGCGAAAACGTATAGAACGTTTTCGTGTGTGTTTACAAAATTTGAATGCTAACGGTGTAGAGAATACGAATGAATGATCGTGAGATTGTAGAGTTCTTTTTCTATTCTAGTTTCTATCCCTATTTATAGAGATCCTTATTGGTAGTTGTAACTTCCTTGTGAATTCTGTTTTAGTCGGTTATAACAATGTAACTAAATATTGTAACTTCTTCTTGGTTAGTTGTAAGCGCCTCTTGACACTTGTGTGAAAATTCTCTAACACTTCATCGTGCCTTTTTGACTCACCTGTCTTCATCTTCATTCTATGTCTTGATGATTATTTACCGTATTAGACCTCATCTGTCTTCTTCTCATCGTCCTCGTCGACTTTTTATCCTTGTCCGATTTCTTGTCCTCATCTGATTTTTGTCCTAGTCTGATTTCGATCCTTATCTAATTTCTTGAACTTAGTTTGATTTACAAAATATTTATTTACTTCAAATTGTCTATACAAGATACTCACCGGTCATCCTATTTTATACTTTTAACTCATCAAAACTAATTACAACTTTCTTCCTAACAAAGGATACAACTCATACATGTGAAATCAAGAGTATTATCAAGATAGTAGGGTGTATTCTCCACACTTTGAAGGATTTGGTTATGAGGATTGGAGGAACTATGAAGATACTTCTCATTTGCAACAAGTTCCATCCAATTATGAAGATTGGAAATATGAAGAAATTCCTCCCCAACCTCAAGAGATGTTCTCATACTATGAGCCTTATGATCAAACATTTGATCCATGTCTTGGATTTGAGTGTCAAGGAGCATCGGAAGGGGCTTACTATGAAGATGGGAGAAGCCATGAGTATGACTACCAAATACCACAAGCTTCTCCTCAATTTGAAGAATGGGGACTCCATGATATGAGAGTCATATTGTTAGAGATGCTTGGATTTTTGTTGGAAAAATTTGAGGAAGATGATTCTAGATGTGATGAAATGCTTCCCTTATACCCCTTGGACGAAAAACAGAGCATAAGTTAGTTTAGGGAGGTTTCTTTATAGGTTTTGGGTGATTTTCAAGGCCCCAAGCCAATTTCTCCTTGTAGGTAGATTAGATTCTTAGTTTTAGATTGATTTCAAGCATTTATACATTAGATTAGTGATTTGATCCATTAGATCTTGATTTCCAAGTTGTAATTGAAGAGGTGGAGATTGCAATTGAAGAATTTGTGAAGACTCAAGCATTTCTATTTTTGTTAATTGAGACCAATTGGTGATGTTCTTCTACTTTTCTCTCTTTAATTCCTTGTTTGTAGTGATTAGTGATTTAATTCCTTTCCTAGATTTTTCACCCATGGCTTTTGCACTTAGCACCATGGGCTAATAGCTTTGTGCTTGGGATAATTGAAATAGGGGATGATGTGATTGCCTTATGCTATGATTGTTGATGATTGTGATCAATTGAATTAGATTGCTTCCTAATTGTGTTTCATGTAAAATTGTCTCTTTAGATTAATGGTTGATCACCCTAGCAATAGGCGAGACTTGAGCTAACGTGATTAGGTGTTAATCGGGTGATAATTTTGCATGATTGTATGAATTGGGGACTTCTACATTGAGAGATGGGAAGGACTAAGAATGCTCACATTAGGCATTGTGATTTTAATGGAGAGATTAATTTCATGATGGTTTATGCTCTCTAATTTGATTGATTTGCATTTGGATACAATCATAGCTTGTTAATCATGGATTATTTTGATGGAGATTATCCCTTGCACCCCATTCTCCCATTTATTGTGGTATTTGTTCTCGCATCTTAAGTGTTCGATCATTTCCTTGCTTGTTGTTACTTTGTATTTTTGCAAGCTTTGTAGTGTTAGTGCAAACCTGTTTTGTGACAATAGTAATCGAGAACTCGTATTTCTAGGGCCTAACTTGCATACTTTTTCCCTTGGGTTTGATATTTGTGATTGGTCTTAATACCGCTTATCCGGAAATACTCCACCAATCAAATGGCGCCGTTCTTTGGGAAATTAGTTTTTGCGCCTAAGTGAGACTTAGAAATTATTCGAAGTGACTACTTGTTGCCTTTGCATTTTTGTTTGTGTTGTTATTTTTGTTTGAATTTGATACTTGTTTTTCTTGCCTAGATGGAGGGATACAACTCATATGCATGGAATCAATATCATTATCAAGAGAGTATGGTATATCCTCCACACTTTGAAGGATTTGGCTTTAATGATTGGAGGAACTATGAAGATAATTCTCAATGGCAATAAGTTCCATCCAATTATGAAGATTGGATTTATGAAGAAATTCCTTCCCCACCTCAAGAGATGTTCCCATACTACGAGCCTTATGATCAATTCGAGCCATATTGTGGACTTGAGTATCAAGGAGCATCGGAAGGGGCTTATTATGATGATAGGAGAAGCCAGAGTATAATTATCCAATGCCACAAGCTTCTCCTCAATTTGAAGAATGGGGACTCCATGATGTTAGAGCCATTTTGCAAGAGATGCTTGGAGTGTTGTTAAAGAAAATTGAGGAAGATGACCCGAGAAGTGAAGAAATGCTTCCCTTGTATGAGAACGTTTATGAGACCAAAGTTATGGTTAATGCATTGATAGAGGGGAACATGGATATCACCGAAGCTCAATTCATGGTAATAAAGAGTCAACTCAAATATTTTCTACTCCAAGTGAAGAACCTAACCATCATGGAGAAAGAAGAAGAAGGGGAGGAAGAAAATGCAAGTGAAGAAGATGTAGTAGAGGGTCCAAGCAAAGAGGTTAAAGTGGAAAGTTTCCTTGTCAAATTTAAGAAAGAGGAATGTCCATCGATGGGCATGAGCAATGAGGAAAATCAAGAAGCATCGAATGAAACCTTGAAGATTGAAATGAGCATTTCTATACCTTCAAACTCTTCAATTTGTACTTTAATTGAAAATGATGCTTCTAATGATTTAATTTTGCCTCTTGTGAATTTTGACTATAGGAAAGAATTGATGAAGCGCTTAGGCATCCTTGAAAGAAAGGAAGGGAGAAGAAGGATGGCAAGAGAGAAAAGGGGACAACCATGGACACTTTGCATTTCTATATGTGGCTGTCCTATCTATTCGGTAAACCTCCTAGACTTTGAAGCACAAAGATTGAGATATAATGGGAAGGAGGATCGCTATCCTTGGTCATTCCGATGAAAGACGTTGGAAGTGAACAAATAAGTCTGGCATAGGACAATAAAAATAGCGCTTGATGGGATGCAACCCATCCTTTTATAGCTTTTGTGTGCTTTTTGTTTTTTTGTTGTTTTTGTTCTTGTTTCGTCTTGGGAGAATTGGCTTGGGAATTTAATTGATCATGCTCTGGGAGGTTAAAATGCATATCTTGTTATGGGTTGTAATTTGATAATTGAGCTTATTGTTGATACCATTTAGGAGTTGCACATATTTTTATCACTTGGCCCAAACTTGAATACATATTGTTGGTCCCGATTGGTTGAGTTGATTAAACTTGAATTAACCTTCTAGAACAAAATCTAGAAGGGGGTTGAATAGATTTTGTAGATTTTTCAAATCTTCCAAAACTTATTCAAAGTACCATTGTACACAGCGGAAAATGATTTTTAACCTCAACTTCAACAAGATCAAAAGCTACCGATAATTTTAGTTTTAACAAAAATCCTGAAATAAATACGTGATTGATAAACTAAGAATTGAAAAGAATCAAATAAGTAAATCAAAGCAATAAAGAACACGGTATTTATAGTGGTTCAAATTATAACAATCCTACATCCACTCTCCTTCTTCAACCTTGAAGAAGGGTCTTCACTACTTACTTTCTTCCTTCTTGCCGACTTACTTACAATCGTGAATCTTCACCTTACAATGATTTCTTCCTAATTTACGAATATCTATGGCTTGAAGATGTTGTGTGAATAAGTGTTATACAAACACTAAAACCGAAAACGTATAAAACGTTTGTGAATGAGTACAATATTTGTGGCTTGTGAATACAAATTGTGTATATCGATGAGTGCAAAGTATCAAAAATATTTCTATACTAATTTCTATCTCTATTTATATAGATCTTCATTTGGTAGTTGTAACTTCCTTCAATTGTTTTGATCGAGTTATAAAAGTATAAGCCGAATCTCGTAACTTCCTCTTGGTTAGTTGAAACTGCTTCTTGAAACTTGTGTAAAATTTCTCTAACACTTCCTTGTCGATACTTACTCCACCTTGTCCTCGTCTTCATTCCTTGTCTGCTGTTTGTTTATAGTATTGCATCTTAAGCATTTTCTATGCGTTGTCCTTGTCGATATCTGGTCCTTATCTCGATTTCTGTCCTCATCTCGAGGTTTGTCCTTGTCTCGATATCTTGACCTCGTCTGACTTTTTATACTTAGTTTTATTTTCAAACTTACTTCACTGTCTATACAAAGTGCTCAAATTTGGTCATCCTATATTACACTTTTTAACACATCAAAACTAAATACAACTTTTTCTTTCCCTAACAATTTCCCCCTTTTTGATGATGTTAAAACACAGCTCAAGAAAAGAAAAAAATGTTAGAACTCTTAAAAAATACTACAAAGTATACAACTAAGTCACATAGTCGGATAATCGAGCAATGGATTTAATAAACAGATGATCGCAGCAATATACTCAATAAACAGTTATTAGAGCAATATAGTCAATCAAGGTTAAAGTCAAATACTTCAAGACAACATAGACAAGATTTGAAGATTGCAGATAAGTTAGTGTTATGAAATTGTAAACAAGTTACTTAGAGAAAAAAATATCTAGTCGGTTAGAATAC
Source organism: Paraleonurus japonicus (assembly GCA_030762865.1). Lineage (NCBI taxonomy): Eukaryota > Viridiplantae > Streptophyta > Magnoliopsida > Lamiales > Lamiaceae > Paraleonurus > Paraleonurus japonicus. The sequence continues at coordinate 41,270,638 of CM061056.1, forward strand.
CAAAGATTATGAGAGAAGTCCAATCGAGATATTCGAGATATATTCACAGATTCGCACATATCTCATGTAAATCGAGATAAGGATCACAAAGAGATTTAGAGCTAGTCATACCACCTATCCGCCTTTCGGGTATCTTTAGCCAATCAAAAACTCTATTCTTTAAAGATACTGTCTCTCCTCCTTCTCGCAAGATCAGCAATGGATTCGGCCTTGATGATCAATCGCTTTATCTTCTCATGATCTGGTCGACCATCTCTTGTTAGCGGAGGTTCCATCTCGAGAGTAGGAAGGTGCAACGGCGTGCATTGAACTCCTCATGTGCAAGGTCTATCACATACCGATACATCTCGAGGATCCCTTTCTTCCAACCGGTTGTGAAATGCGGCGTTCTCATCCAAACCCCATTTGATATTTTTGCACACATGAAACTGGAAGACCCAATCAACTTCAAAGGGTCTCCACTTCACCCGATCTGCCATGAGTAGGATTTCTTTGGGAACGACCTCACCTCTATGAACCGGCCCAAGACATCCTCGCCTTGCTCATCTTTTTCTTTCTCGACCCATCTCCTCAATGATCTATCATAAAATTTCCCTGCCGCTTTCTCTGTTCTCGTCTTTTCTTGGCATCCCTTCTTTTATACTTCTCCTTTTCCTCCCTTCTCCTCTTTAGCACTCTTGCTTCTTCTTCTGTCTCAGATCGGGGTTTTACGAACTTGGCTCGAAGCCTTAGCTTTCCCAGTTGCTTTAGATGAGGATGAGGGGGATTTGATTATCGGGACAGGAGCAGGATCGGCGGATGGTGGAAGTTCGGGTTCGAGATCGACTCGATAGACTCACTGCAGCTTCTCATTTTCGCCTCTCGGTGCTCTCTCGAGACTTCTCTTCAGCCGCCTTCTTCTTTTCTTCTTGACTTTCAACAGCTCCTCGAGACAACTCATCTATCCTTAGATTCAGTGGCCATCACCGATCATCCTACAACTCAACTCTTTTCTTGAGCTCACTATCTTCCCCCTTTTAGCATCAAAGAAACGGGTGTTACGTATAGTGGCTACTTGATTTATTTGCCCTATGAGTTCTTCTCTTACAAACCTCGCCTTCTTGATCCACTGCTCAAGGCGCTTCTTATGAGCCGTCTCACCCGTCTCAACTCATCTTCCATGAACTGCTTTTGAGTAGCTGTTTGTCCTGTCTTTCTCCATGGCTAGCCGCATCGATAGAATTTGAAGAAATGAAGCTTCCTTTGCTCTCCAAGACTCTCTCACCGGTCTTCAACACTGTCACTTATTTGACGAAATGCATCTCTCGACATACTGCTTGACCCGGGCGTCTTGAGAGTTCATTTCTTCAGCCACCTTTTGCTTCACCTTGACCATATTCTCTTCATGTCCGATTCCTGAGAAGTATAGATCAATTTTGGTCTTCTCATGAACTGCGGCTTCTATATTCTCCTTTAGTGAAGAGGTTATGACACTTGGAACCATCTGGAAGGCATTCGACGAGGCATTCTTGAGATTTTCAACTTCAGCCTTCGGCGCTTCCACGTCGGATACTGACGCGGATGTGGTGGGCAAGATCTGCTCTTGAGAGGGAGGAAATAGAGTTAGATCTATTTCCTCAATTTCAGCTTCAGTTTGTTCGGTAGGCTGGAGGGAATCTGCCAAAAGTGTCGAAGTAGTTGGCACGTTTGTTTCCACCTCAATTGTTTCTTGCTCCCACAATCTGCTCTGTTTGTGCCTCCTCAGTGTATCCATCTCGGGTGGCTCATCGGCAGCTCCACCGGTTATTCCTTCCTCCACCCTTTCTTCTTCAACATCACCATCTCATCATTTTTCTGCTTCTTCCTCCTTCTTAACTGTTTTCTCTACCTCTTACTGGTCTCATCTCCAAGATATACCCTTTGTAGAATATAATCAACAAATATAGTTTCGACAGGATATCTTGGAATGACTCGAGCTTTGCCTTCTTGAGGACTTCTTTCTCCCGGATAGCTAGGTTATTGCCCCACCTTCATTATCAAAATAGTTGTCTCTTCAAACGAACCCAGCCTAAGTCTTCTCAATATATATACATCTATCAACTCTTTCAAGTAACTCGAGGCTCGTCCTTGAGAGTGGATTCTTGTCTAAGGATGAATTTCTTCCCAAGAATCCGCGGTGAGGTTTCGATTGGACCCATTTCCCGGATGGGTTGGGTATATTTAGGTAAAGGTCAGGTTCGGATGAGGTTGAGGGTAGGAAAGAAAATGGATCGAATGAAGGTTGGGTTTGTGTTGGACTTATGGGAGTGGATCGCTTTTGCAGGCTCGTGAGGCGGCGGTCTCATCTGCCCCTTCATCGCCGAGGTTGGGATGTGGAGGGTTTAGGTACTTCATCCTCGGATGAGGATGAAGATGATGATGGTGATCTCGGCATCCTCTCCTTCGATTCCTCCTCGACGAGACATCCACCGTCTCGTCGCCCCCGATACTCTTACCGCTTCAAGCTGCGACACTTCCCCCTTGGGAAGCTGTCCTCTCCTCTTCCTCCTCTCGCTTCCTCCGTCTCGGCGAGACGAGAATTCATCTACCAACACTGTCTTAACCTCCTTCGTCTTAGCTTTTGAAGCCCTTTTCTTTGGAGCGGAGGTGGAGCCGGAGCATCTCCATCTTCCTCTCGAATCTGTTGGCCCATACTGACTTCTCGTCTTTGATCGAAGCCCTTTACGTCTTGTGTATTTCTTGACACCAACACTCCAGCCGAGGTTGTTTGTCCCCACCTTGTGCTCAAGTATGATGGTGATCCTGGCCATCATACTTGCAAGTTTGGTCAGAGACCATCTCATTAGCTCGTCGATATTGGGGTTTTTGTAAACTTCTTCCATTATCCTTGAGTAGACCAGCCTCGCCCAGTTGATTTCGGCCCCGTCTATGATAGCCCTCGACAAAGCATATCCTTGGCTTGGTTAGCCCATCATGGCTCTGTTGCTCCCCAAGATACACATGGTTAGATTCGGCATCAACGGCTGTACTTTCTCTTCAACATCGGCCTTTTGATTTGCCGTCGTATTTTGATATGTTCTCCTGCCATCATTCGAAACTCTCCAAATATTCCGATGATTTATATGTGAACGGGTTCTCGTCGGTGGTGCTTAGACCAAAAATTGCTCAAAATCTCAGTAAATTGATAAAACTATCCTTCTCTTCTTTTCTTTTGTTCCGATTTGAGATTCTAAGCTCGTGTGTTGCTTTATACGGTTAAGAATTCAAAGACACAAATTATCCACCGTTAGATTTCTCGAAGGTTTCATTGTACAGATATTGCTTGAGTCCTCTTGATTCGAGTAGATTCAATATTTCTCTGGTTTCGAATCGGTCGAAACATCCCATTCGACATAAATTTCTGACTTTGTTCTATCTCGATTGGAAGTCGATCATATTCGAACTTGATTTTCTTTTTAGAATCCGCCATTGATGAATTCGTAAGGTTTTAGGAGGGAAAAGAGAGGTTTTGAGAAAATATGAAGAGTTTTTATGTGTGCGTAAATGGAATTATGCACACGAGTGTCTATTTATATGGCAAATATAATAATAAACAATTATAAGATTAAAAATTGCCTGCAAAAGTGTAAATGTAGACTTTCGAATCGCCATTAATCCAATTATGACATTTATTTTGAAAAGTGCAAAGAATATTATTTAATATGTCGCGCGTGAGATTGAGACGGTTCATATTTGAAACCGACTCCATTTCGGCGCGTGAAGCATACTCGGCGTATTTCAAAAGTTAATTTGATAAAATTTGTCCGTAGTAACTTCTCTCGACACGATTACTTATTTAAGAAATTACTTTTCGATTAATTGGAGAGATAAAATAAAATATTATGGATTTTAGAAAACAAATTTGAACCCTTATCCTTTTATTTTGTAAAACGAAAATATTTTAACAAACCGAGTATCTTCATTTTTGAATAAATATTAAAGAAAATTATGATATTAAATTCATATATTAATTATATGAACCCAATATTCATAATTAAGAGTATTTAAGAGAAACTTCACGGACTTTCACCTCAAATGCGGATTGATAGCATCACCGTATGTTTTACGAACATTTGGATAATTAGACCTTGTCTTGTATTTAGAGATGTGTACTAAACTCTGTTCTTCTTTGAAATCACGCAGACAATTAGACAAATTGTTAGTATCAAGAGTAAGTCGGATAAGGTACAATAGTCATTTGATTCTCAGAGAAGTCGATTGACTATTGTGTCCTTATCTCGATTTACCTATGTCGAACAAGTAATTATCAAGTCGATATGGTCAATATGACTAATCCTTGATTCTTGATCCCGAGATAGGAGATCAATGATATCACCACTGATTGTCCTTTGACTCATATCTAGTCGATAATTCTTTCTAGACATAACAAACCAATTGAGAGAGACTAATAGTAAAAACAAGGAATTAGATTATAGATTAACTAAAGAAGCATCTAATAATCCTAATTCTACGGATAGTTCTTTAAACCTTGTCTCTGCAAGTGGCTTTGTCAAGATGTCTCGCTCTTTGAAAATCGGTAAGAATCTTCTCTAGTCCGATATTCCCTTTTTCAACATGGTCTCGAATGAAGTGGTGTCTTATATCTACATGCTTGCATCTTGTATGTAGGACGAGGATTCTGGTAATAGCTATGGCACTATTACTATCACAAAAGATTGGTACTTCTTTGGTGATAATGTTATAGTCCCTTAGTTGTTGACTTATGCAGATCAGTGAACAACAACTTCCACTGTCATATACTTAGCTTCGATTGTAGAAGTAGCTACCGAGGTTTGTTTCTTAGACAACCATGAAATCAGCTTACTACCAAGAAATTGGCAAGTACCGGATGTAGATTTTCTATCTATCTTACACCCACCAAAATCTGAATCTGAGTATCCAGACATTTCAAAGTTATCATCACCGGATACCATAGTCCAACATTTATAGTTCCTTTCATACTTGAGAGTTTTCTTTGTCTGCTTCAAGATGGCTTTTCTTAGGATTAGCTTGAAATCGAGCACATACTCCAACCGCAAAAGAAATATCAGTCTACTAGCGATTAAATATAATAAAGAACCAATTAGACCTCGATACTCGGTTTGATTTGTGTCTTCTCCCTTCTCATCTGGATCCATTGAAAAATTTGTCATCATAGGTATCTTAGCTTCTCGGCTGGTACCTATTCCAAATTTATCAATAAGATCTTTTGTATATTAGGCTTGGTTGATGAATATTCCCTTCTTTGTCCTGCTTGACTTGATGTTCAAGAAAATAAGTCATCTCACCCATCATGGACATTTCAAATCTGCTTTTCATAAGAGAACTAAAATCTTCACACAAAGATATGTTAGTTGATCCAAATATTATATCATCAACATAAATTTGAACTAACAAAAGATCACAACCAAACTCTTTTCTAAAAAGAGTTCTATCAATTTTACCTTTAACAAAACCATTTTGAATTAAATATTCGTACAAGGTGTCATACCAAGCTCTTGGTGCTTGTTTAAGTCCATATAGAGCTTTCCTTAGTTTATAAACCTTGTCTCCTTTGACAAAACCAGGAGGTTGCTCTACATAAACTTCCTCGGCTAGGATTCCATTTAAAAATGCTGACTTAACATCCATTTGAAAAACTATGAATCTTTTAAAAAGCGGCATAGGCTAAAAACAATCTTATGGCTTCCAAACGAGCTACCGGGTGCAAAGGTTTCATCATAATCAATACCCTCTCGATTGTGAATAACCTTGAGCAACTAGTCGGCCTTATTTCTAACCACAATATTGTTTTCATCCCTTTTGTTTTTAAAGACCCATTTAGTTCCAATGACTTTTTGATGATGAGGCCTTTCAACAAGCTCCCACACATCTTGTCTTTGAAACTCGATTTAGTTCTTCTTGCATGGCATTAATCCAGTTGGAATCGGTTAGAGCTTCAGTAATTGATTTAGGTTCAAGTAATGACACATAGCAACCGAACATACAATCTTGATTTAGTTGAGTCCTTGTCTGGACACCGGAATCTAAATCTCCAATTATCTGCTCACCGGGTGATATGACATTACTCTCTTACCTTTATCTTTTACAATGGATGGTGTCTTGTCTCGAACTATTTATTTCGGATGATTCTATGTTACCTTCTCGATCCCCGAACATCGATGTGCTAGTTGTTTGATTAGTTGGCAAATCACCGTGAGGAAAATCTTTCGTGTTCTTTTCCTTTATCCAATTCTTCCTCTTCATCTGAATCGATTCTTGATTGTAGTATTTTATGGTTGATTCTTTGATAGTCATCTGCTCCAAATTGTGCGATATCTTTGTGATGTTCCTGTCTTATCAAACTCAAAAGAAGATTCATCAAATATCACATGAGGTGTTTCTTCTACACACAAGGTTGTCCTATTAAAAACTCTATATGTCTTTGATAAGATGAGTATCCCAAGAATATCCCGTCTGCTATCTTGGCATCAAAGGTTTTTAATTGAGATTTTTCATTGTTATATATGAAACATTTACAACCAAATATATGAAAGTATGAAATTTTGGGAGGTCGTCCCTTCCAAATTTCATAGGGAGTTTTACACTTATCCTTAACAACCAAGCTTCTATTTTGAACATAACATGTTGTATTAACACTTCCGCCCAAAACTGTGTGGAGTGTTATACTCGGATAACATAGATCTAGCCGCCTCTTTCAAGGTTCTGTTTCTCCTTTCAACCACTCCATTTCTTTGTGGAGTCCTTGCCGCAGATGTTTTCTCGAGCTATGTCATTCTCAATGCGGTAGTTAGTGATAGATTTATTAAGGAATTCAGTATCTTTATCACTTCTAATTTTAACAATATTTAATCCTTTTTCATTTTGAATCTTTTTAAGAAATTCTGGAATCTTAGACATAGTCTCATTCTTTTTGTACAAGAAAATAACCCAAGTAAATCTTGAAAAATCATCAACAATTACTAAGGTATATTTTCTTCCACTAAAGCCGAGAGGAATTACTGGACCAAAAAGATCCATATGAAGAAGTTCCAATTCTTTTCAAGAAGGATTACTTATTGTTTTAAAAGAAGTTTTGGTCTGCTTTTCCTTTTTGACAAGCATCACACACATAGTTCTTTGAAAATGTTTTATCGGGAAGTCCTTTAACTAAAGATTTTCTTGCTATTTTGTTAAGAGTTTTGAAGTTTAAGTGACTAAGTCGTTTGTGCCACACCCAACTTTAGTCATCTCGAACTCTTAGCAACAAGACAAGTATCTTTAGGACAACTTTTGAAATTAGCAACATAAATGTTACCTTGTCCGACTCCAGCTAATAGAATATTTTCATTGATACCATCTAGAACATAGCATGCATTATGAGTAAATTTGACACAAAACCCTTTATCACAAAATTGTGAAACAGATAGTAAATTGTGCTTCAATCCTTCCACGTAGTAAACTTCATGAACTTGAACATCTCCAATCATTAGTGTTCCTACACCTTTAGTGAGTCCATAGTTGTTATCTCCAAACATCTCCAATGTACCGGATGACCTCAAGAATGTCTCCTCTATCAACTATCTTCTTATCTTCCTGCCAATCACAAATTTATTGCTTAGGTACCCTTTGTACTTTGGGTCCTTTCATGTTAAGTTGATTTTTAGGAATCCAGACAAAGATATCAATGTTCCTTAAAACCATAGATTGCAGGTTTACATTCATATCTATCTACTAAGATAAGACTTTCAAGATCAATCTTATTTAACCGATCTTTTGAAATTGTCTTGAATCTTGGTAAGAATGGATATGTTTTGCTTCTTCCGTCAAAACCATTATACCTAGGATAAGACTTTGATTTAGTCTTGGGTTTAACCTTTGGAGTTTCTTTCCTCGTCTGCTTTCTTCTTTTCGTAATTATCGGATGAGGTAATTAATTCCTTAGGTTTCCAGGACTAAATCTAGTTTCTATCTTAGGTTTAGTTGCTTTGACAAAGACTCTAGGTTTTATTGGATCATTTTTCTTACTCCTATCAAAACCTAATCCAGCTTTTATCACTAGACTTTTGTGAAGAATTGAAAATTTTATCTATTGTGGTTTGAGAGTTATTCGAAGTCATAACTTGAGATTTAATTCTCTGTTAGTTTTCTTATAATTCTCATTCTCGAATAGATATTTGAAAATTTTATTTTTAAAGAACTCAATTCTTGTTCTAACTTATCTGTCTTATCGACAAGGTACTAGTGATCATCTCACCGACATTCCCCTTGAATGTACGGTCTGGTTTCTCACTTTCCTTAATTTGATTGACCTTAGTTAGATCAGTAATTTGATTCTTTAAATTAAAATTTTCAGCCTCTATCTATTTATAAGCGAGATAGAGCTGTGTCCAAGTCTTTCAAAAGTTTACCAATAAGACTGGGATCGCTTCCGATAAGGTATCACAATCATTATCTCGAGGATGAATAGTAATGTACCTCTTTTGCCATCAGATAGATGTCATCATCCGATCCAAAATCAGATGAGGATGAGGATGAAGATGTCTCATGAACTTCTTCTTTCTCAGCTAGAAGAGCTCTCGATCAAAGATACCTTCTATTTCTTTTCTTCTCTCTCTCTGGGAGTGAGTTGAGGACAATCGTAATCGTAGTGACCAGACTTGTTACATGTATAACACATATCTCCTCTGTCTGCTGGACTACTATCTCCTCGTCTCGATAGGTGACTTATGACTCCTTGACTGATCCTTCTTTCTATCATTGTCTGAACTCTTTTCATCCCCTGTCTCGATCTATAGTTCCTTCGACTGCACTGCCTCTCTTGTTTCTTTTGTACTTCATCTTCAATCTTTCATACCTTTTCAAATGTAAGAGCCATTTCTTCTTTCACGGACAAATTAGATGCTTTAGAGATCTTTTCAGATTCATCTTGATGAACAAAAGCTACAGCCTTTCCAGATGTTGAAGATTCTCGCTTCATCTTTTTCATCTTCAATTTGAATGTCATATTCTAACGCCTTCGTATGAGAAAACAAAGTGTGATGAGAAATTGAGGATAGATTTTGAGTAGCCTTCAGAATGTTAGCTTTCTCTCTCCATCTTTTGCTCAATGACCTTAGCACTTTATTGTTGATTTCTTTTTCGTAATGCGTTTTTCCCAAATCAAGACCTTGTTCGGTAGATTGGTCACCTAACGTCCAATTGATCAACAGACTCTCCTTATTTCATCTTGAAAGTGTCAAAAGCGTGTAGAACAGATCGCAACTTGTTTTCTTTAACTGTTCGAGATCCTTCATGATTCCAGCAAAGAGTCTCCCACATTTCCTTGGCGCCTTACATCTTTTAACCTTTTCTATCCAATCTTTGCTTAATGTTTCAATAATTTCAGTTCTTGCAACTTGATCAAAATTGTGAATCTTTCTTTCATCACTAGTGAGTTCTCGAGCTTTTCTTTTCTTGCCTCACTCTTGTTTCACCGCCGTAGTACCATCACTTGTGCCACCATGATAAAACTTGATAGGTCCTTCCTCAAGAACCTCCTCCATTCCGTCATGAATTGCTTTAAGATGGTTCTCCATTCTAAACTTCCAGGTAATCATATTCTTCTATTGAAAAATCAGGCAAACTCCTGGATTTCTTGCTCTTAACGAAGACATAGTGAACAGAAAAACTACAATGCTTGCAAAATCTTGTTAGTAGAACTGTTAGTAAAACAAAGAAAATACAGATAATCAAGAACAAATTTCAGGATCTTAGTTATGACCTAATATCAATATCGTAATGACTTAACACCGCTCCGATACCACTTGTCGGTCCCGATTGGTTGAGTTGATTAAACTTGAATTAACCTTCTAGAACAAAATCTAGAAGGGGGTTGAATAGATTTTGTAGATTTTTCAAATCTTCCAAAACTTATTCAAAGTACCGAGATGTACACAGTAGGAAAATGATTTTTAACCTCAACTTCAACAAGATCAAAAGCTACCGATAATTTTAGTTTTAACAAAAATCCTGAAATAAATCTGTGATTGATAAACTAAGAATTGAAAAGAATCAAATAAGTAAATCAAAGCAATAAAGAACACAAGATTTATAGTGGTTCGGATTATAACAATCCTACATCCACTCTCCTTCTTCAACCTTGAAGAAGGGTCTTCACTTACTTACTTTCTTCCTTCTTGTGCCGACTTACTTAAAATTGTAAATCTTCATCCTTACAATGATTTCTTCCTAATTTCGATTATATATGGCTTGAAGATGTTGTGTGAAAAAGTGTTCTACAAACACTAAAAGCGAAAACATATAAAACGTTTGTGAATGTGTACAATATTTGTGGCTTGTGAATACAAATTGTGTATATCGATGAGTGCAAAGTATCAAAAGTATTTCTATACTAATTTCTATCTCTATTTATAGATATCTTCATTTGGTAGTTGTAACTTCCTTGAATTCTGTTTTGATCGATTATAACAAGATAACCGAATCTCGTAACTTCCTCTTGGTTAGTTGAAAGCCTTCTTGAAACTTGTGTAAAATTTCTCTAACACTTCATTGTCGATACTTACTCCACCTTGTCCTCGTCTTCATTTCTTTTCGGCTGTTTGTTTATAGTATTGCATCTTAAGCTGTTTTTCTATCGTTGTCCTTGTCGATATCTGGTCCTCATCTCGATTTCTGTCCTCATCCGAGGTTTGTCCTTGTCTCGATATCTTGACCTCGTCGACTTTTTATACTTAGTTTTATTTTCAAACTTACTTCACTGCCTATACAAAGTGCTCACCGGTCATCCTATATTACACTTTTTAACACATCAAAACTAAATACAACTTTTTCTTTCCCTAACACATGCTATCATTCAAGTTTGGGGGTGTTGATCGTTATTGTTTACGTGCATCTCTTAGTGGTAGTTATTTGATGATTCTTATGCTCGATTGTAGGTACACTCGCTAGATGAATTGGAACGCGGTGGGAATTGCATGGAAATGCAAGATCATGTAGAAATTGCATAAAAGCTTGAAGAGCCCTACACATGCTTGAAGGAAGATAGAGTGTAAAGGCTTTTATGGTACAACACTTCCTTTCAAACTTAGACTTGTCTAAGTTTGGGGGAGGTGTTTTTCTTCCCTTGTCCATCTTTTGTGCTCTTCTATGATTTTGGGGTTTGTTGAGCTTATGGCTTATTGATGATTATGCTATATTGTGTCTTGAATTTCTTGCATATATTTTTTAGCTTAATTTTTTTGACCTTAATTGTGGACTTATTGCATATTTTTTTAGTATCATTCTTGATATAGTGAGTGTGCTTGAGATTATGTACATGTGCACTTGTGCTTGATTTGCAAGACTTATTGAATTTTGATATGATCATGAGTTGACTTGTAGCTTGATGCTAGCATTCTTGATTAATTGTGTAAAGATGAATGTGATTGATGATGCTTGATTCATTGCTCAATTTTAAGCCGGTGAGCTTTTGTGCCTTAAAAAAATCGTACATCTTATACGGTTGATATTAATTCTTTGTGAGTGCATCATTCATGGATTTGTATGCTAGAACTTGCCTCTAGACTTGTTGATATTGATCTTTGTGTGATGTCATGAAAGTGATAAGAGACCATGTTTGTTATGATTAGTCACTTTGCCAAAATTTTTCCCCACAAAAATATTTGATTTCCTTAGTGAGCCATGTTGAGCCTTAAGATCCTTATTCTTTGGCAAACCAAGTGAAATTGAAGCCATTAGCCTATTTTGATGAGCCTTCTTGTCCAATGTTTAATAGAGCTTGATTGTTGGCTATAGATGGTGATTTGATTGCAAAGAGTGGTGAAAATGATGAGCTAAGTGATGATGCTTGAAAGAAAAAGAAAGGTGAAAAAAATTGAATTGTGAAAAAAGTGTGAAGGTGAAAAAAGAAAGATTCAATTTGAGAGCTTACAAGAAAGAAAGCTCAAGTGAATGGTGGTGATTGATCTTTGAGGTTCAAAAGAAAGAGTGATGCTTGATGATGATTGAAGAGATGAGTATTGTATTGCTTAGCTATCATTCAAGTCTCTACTATTTGAGTCACTCTTATCCAAAACATCCCACCTATTCTAAAGAGCCTATATTACAACCTAGATAAAAGACCTCTTTGATTCTTGATTGAACGCAAATGGTTTTGATTGAGATTGAGTCCATTGGCAAGCTTATGGTGTGCATGTTCATGAATTTGATGATTGAGTGCATTATACCTTTATACACTTGAGTGAAGAGTGAAACACTCCATGGAAGGAGTAATGACTTGAGTGTTTGATGTTGCATTTATTTGAGCATGATCTATCTTGATTGCTAGTTGATAGTTTGCATTGAAGCTTATGTTCATTGATGAGTTCAATTATCTTATTTATCTTCTAAGATGACATGTGACATAATTGCAATCAATTCACTCCTTTGTGCTTATTTGCTACGTTGCCCGAGGACGAGCAACACTTCATGTTTGGGAGTATTATGATTGGAGTGAATTGATGCATGTTTTTAGGGGTATTTTAGTGCAAAAGTGATCAAAAGTGTTAGATTTTGTGCCTAAATGTGTAGAGTATCACTCTTTTGCATGAAAAGTAACATTTGTATAGAATTGATGAATTTTTTATGTTTTTCGTCTCGTTTTCGGGTAAATCGGTGGAATTTGACCAAACCGAGAGTACCGGAAGTCATACGGCGAAGAGACGAACACGTGGGGTGAAAATGGGGGTCAAGAGCGAAAGTCGGGTCCACAAAATTCCTGGACTCGACCATTGGTCGAGCTCAGGGCGCCTCGGGTCGAGGTTGGTGCTTAGGAAGGAATGTTGAATTTTTGGGCGTGCTTGATGGTATACATATTACAAAAGGCAGCATTGTTACATAAAATGTCTCCAGCCAAAGCGGTAAAGTCGCCCCTCCATTCACGAGGATCAACCCCGCTAGTCGTTGAATTTTTGGAATTCTTTTTAAATAAGCCCTTACAGTGATAGAGATGAATATATACATAAAAGGGCAAGATTTGACCAAGTTCGTGGCCAGCCCAAGCGACAAAGCTCTCGCCTATGCACGCCATAGCCTTGGGTTCGAATCTCGCAATCGCGGATTTTCTTGAAGTTTTTTAAAAGAGCAAGCCAAGCTTCAGAAGCTGAACATATACTACAAAAACCGAGATTATTAACAAAGTTGTGCCTAGCCGAGATGGTAAGAGACATGCCTTGTCCACCCACGTATCCGGTTCAAACCCCGCACATGTAAAAATTTTATTTTATTTTTTAAAAGACCCCAAGCTCGAGGCTCCAAAATTCAGTTTTTTTTTTTCTTTTTAAACCCCCTTGGACGAAAAACAGAGCATAAGTTAGTTTAGGGAGGTTTCTTTATAGGTTTTGGGCGATTTTCAAGGCCCCAAGCCAATTTCTCCTTGTAGGTAGATTAGATTCTTAGTTTTAGATTGATTTCAAGCATTTATACATTAGATTAGTGATTTGATCCATTAGATCTTGATTTCCAAGTTGTAATTGAAGAGGTGGAGATTGCAATTGAAGAATTTGTGAAGACTCAAGCATTTCTATTTTTGTTAATTGAGACCAATTGGTGATGTTCTTCTACTTTTCTCTCTTTAATTCCTTGTTTGTAGTGATTAGTGATTTAATTGCTTTCCTAGATTTTTCACCCATGGCTTTTGCACTTAGCACCGTGGGCTAATAGCTTTGTGCTTGGGATAATTGAAATTGGGGATGATGTGATTGCATCATGCTATGATTGTTGATGATTGTGATCAGTTGATTTAGATTGCTTCCTAATTGTGATTCTTAATTGTGCTTCATGTAAAATTGTCTCCTTAGATTAATGGTTGATCACCCTAGCAATAGGCGAGAGTTGAGCTAACGTGATTAGGTGTTAATCGGGTGATAATTTTGCATGATTTTATGAATTGGGGACTTCTATATTGAGAGATGGAAAGGACTAAGAATGCTCACATTAGGCATTGTGATTTTAATGGAGAGATTAATTTCATGATGGTTTATGCTCTCTAATTTGATTGATTTGCATTTGGATACAATCATAGCTTGTTAATCATGGATTCCTTGATGGAGATTATCCCTTGCACCCCATTCCCCCATTTATTGTGGTATTTGTTCTCGCATCTTAAGTGTTCAATCATTTGCTTGCTTGTTGTTACTTTGTATTTTTGTAAGTGCTTTGTAGTATTAGTGCAAACCCGTTTTGTGACAATAGTCATCGAGAACTCGTATTTCTAGGGCCTTATGTGCATACTTTTTCCCTTGGGTTCGATATTTGTGATTGGTCTTAATACCGCTTACCGGAAATACTCCACCAATCACAACCCTAGAGAACGCAGACTCTGGCATATCCAAATACGTAGCGGCTCGAATTTTACGAGTGTAAATTTTACGATAGCGAGTTACCCGAGCAGGATTAGCCATCCTAATAGAGTGAGCATTGGGAAAACACCATTGAAGCCCGGCACTCGGTTGTGGCTGCTCACTCTCCTTGGGTTGCCTGGTCCTCCATGGGAGATGGGTCATGGGTAGTTCGTCTTCATCAATAGAAATAAGCTGGAGGACCTCGCGGTGAGGACCATTTTCGACCCGTCGTGGTCGAAGGTTCACCATGGGAGTGAAGTGATAAAAGTGGCACTGTCTCTGAAGTTCCTGCAATGGGACAGTGGTGACCGGTGGTGAGGCGGTGGCTGGTGTAATTAGCTAGGACGGCGGCGCGGTGCACGGCCGACGGGCGTAAAGGGCAGCGCCGCGTCGCTTTCGCGGGGACGAAACAGCTGCGGGGTAGCTGCAGCGATGTGGCGGTGACCAGGCAGCAAGGAAACTAGCGGCGAGAGTTGGGCGCTGCTTTTGGTGGAACGCATGGGGAGCGTCGGCGATGTGAAGCACGCCATCTGACGGCCAGCGGCTTACGGGCGACACAACATCGCGATGGAGCCTGGCGTGAGATGCGTTGGTCCGAGTAAGTCGTCGGCGGCCACGGCGTGCTCGATGGGGTCGGCACCGATAGCGCGAGCGTGAAGAGATGGCGAAAGGCGGGCGTGAATTAGGAAGAAGAAGGTTTAACCCGACCCTCTTTTTCAAACTTGCTCATGGGCCCTCTTCTTTTTAAGGCATGGGCTTTTTAAGTAGAACTGGCCTCGGCTTTTTATTACTTAGCAGCCCCATCTTCCGAAAATCGGGCCTCAATTATTTTTGTGGGCCTCCATAATTAACTCTGCAGCAAGCTTCATTTAAATATACAATGGGCTCATAAAACCCGAGAGAAAACAATAAAACACAAGTAAGCCCAAAAAAAAAAAAAACAAACTGAAAAAATAAAAATAAAATAAAATAAAATAAAGTGCAAAAATTAAAAAATAAAATATTGGGTTGCCTCCTAACAAGCGCCTTTTTTTTATTGTCGTTGGCTCGACTCAAAACTCTTTCCGATCAAGAGAATGAATTTTCCAACTCCAAGAATTCACGGGCATTTCTTGGAGTCCCTCTCGATACTCTTTCAAGTGTCTGCTCACTTTGAATATTTTGCTCGTTTTCAAGCTATGAATTTCAACCTGCACCATGAGAAAAATATTAGTTATGACAAATGGGCCAATCCAACGAGAACGTAACTTACCGGGAAATAATTTCAATTTGAAATGATAAAGCAACACTTTTTATCCAATAGTGAAATTTTTCCGGGAAATTTGTGCATTGTGAAAGGCATTTGTCTTCATCTTATAAATCATGGAGTTCTCATAAGCCTCATTCCTCAACTCCTCAATTTCCTGCAATTGAAGCTTCCGACTAATGCCCGCCTCATCAAGACTCATGTTGCATTTCTTCACCGCCCGCAGGCCTTGTGTTCAAGTTCAACCGGCAAGTGACAAGGCTTACCATACACAAGACTATATGGGGACATCCCTATAGGAGTCTTGTAGGCCGTGCGGTATGCCCATAATGCATCGTCCAACCTCAAACTCCAATCCTTGCGGCTCGGCTTCACGGTCTTTTCTAAAATGATCTTGATCTCACGGTTTGAAACATCTGCTTGCCCGTTTGTTTGAGGGTGATATGCGGTGGAAGTCCTATGTATAACCGAATATTTACGCAATAATGCGTCAATAGTTCGGTTACAAAAGTGTGTCCCCTTATCACTAATTATTGCTCTCGGGACTCCAAACCTAGAAAATATATTAGAATGTAGAAAACTGCAACCACTTTAGAGTCATTAGTTTGGGTGCCTCCACCCATTTCGAGACATAATCAACAAGTAATAAAATATAAGAATTACCAAACGATAAAGGAAACGGCCCCATAAAGTCCATGCCCCATACATCAAAAATTTCATAGACAAAATTGGAGTTTGAGGCATTTCATTCCTACGAGAAATATTTCCTACTCGTTGGCGGTTATCACAAGTTTTGCAAAAATCATAAGCATCTCGAAATAAGGTTGGCCAATAAAAACTACATTCAAGGACCCTATGTGCAGTGCGTTTAGATCCAAAATGTCCCCCACATGCATAATTGTGGCAAAATTTAAGAATAGAATGAAATTGAGTCAGTACGCACCTTCATATTACCCGATCGGTACAATATTTCCACAAATATGGCTCATCTCACACGTAGTATTTGGCATCACTACGTAGCTTATCACGGCGGACCTTACTCATATCACCTGGGTAGACTTTAGCAACGAGGTAATTCACTAAATCGACGAACCATGGAGGCGATTGTCACCGACATGATGGGGTCGGTGTTAGTGCGATCAGACTGGTTTGCAATTACGAGCACCGCTCATCCGGAAATTTTTCCAGCAAGGATTCAGTCTCTTCAGCCTCTCTAATCTGCTCAGATGGTCCGCCACAAGGTTCTCCAATCCTTTCCTATCCCCGACTTCAAGATCGAATTCTTGAAGTAGTAAAATCCACCGAATTAGTCTCGGTTTTGCCTCTTTCTTCTTCATCAAGAATTTCAACGCCTGCATGATCGGATAAAACAATTACTTTAGTACCAAGCAAAATGATCGAAATTTCTCTAATGCAAAAACTACGGCGAGAAGTTCTTTTTCGCAGTAGAATAATTGGCTTGAGCTTGATCCAAGGTGCGTGATGCATAATATATCACATGGGACTTCTTATTAATTCTTTGTCCAAGGACAGCCCCAACAACATAATCACGGCATCACACATAATTTCAAAAGGGATGCTCCAATTTGGTGGTTGGATGATGGGCGAGTAGTCGCCAAATTTTTCAGCTTATCAAACGTTTCTTTACACGCCTCATCAAACTTGAATTCCACATCTTTTGCAAAAGATGACAAAGTGGTGATGCTATCTTGGAGAAATCCTGAATAAACCTCCTGTAAAAACACTGCATGGCCAAGAAAGGAACGAACTTCCCGCACAATAGTAGGATAAGGTAATGCAACCATAAGCTCAACTTTAGATTTGTCAACTTCAATTCCTTTTTCGAAACAACATGCCCCAAAACTATCCCCTTATCTACCATGAAATGACATTTTTCCCAGTTTAAAACCAAATTTGTTTCAATACAATATTTGAGAATTAAACCAAGATTTTCAAGACGAATTTCAAATGTATCACCATACACACTAAAATCATCCATAAAAACCTCAATTATATTCCCAACATACTCGGAAAAATGCTCACCATACACCTTTGAAAAGTAGCAGGGGTATTGCACAAACCAAAGGGCATCCTTCGATAAGAGAAAATACCAAAGGGACAAGTGAATGTTGTCTTCTCTTGATCCTCCTGGGCAATAGCAATATGAAAATAACCAGAAAAACCATCAAGAAAACAAGAATAAGAATGACCAGCTAATCTCTCTATCATTTGATCAATAAATGTTAAAGGAAAATGATTCTTTCTAGTCATAGAGTTTAGCTTGCGATAGTCTATGCATACCCTCCAACCCGTTTGGATACGAGTTGGAATAAGTTCACTGCATCATTCTTTACCACAGTCACCCCGATTTCTTTGGCACAACTTGTGTCGGGCTAATCCACTTGCTATCTGAAATGGAAAAAATTATCCCAACCTGCAAAAGTTTCAAAACCTCTTTCTTAACTACTTCCATCATAGGTGGGTTCAATCGACGTTGAGGCTCACGAGAAGGGCGGGCATCGTCCTCAAGATGAATTCGGTGCATGCAAATGGAAGGGCCAATTCCCTTGAGGTCTGGAACCATCCATCCTATGGCTCCTTGATGTTCCTCAATATCATCACCAACTTAGACTCTTGATCGTCCTTCACTTTGACGAAATTATGATTGGGAGAGTGTCATTAGGACCTAGATAAACATATTTCGGGTGCTCTCGTAGTGCCTTCAACTCCAATTCCGGAGCCTGCAAAGAAGATGGAAGAATTTTTGGGTAAGAATCCGGTAATTTAACAAAAGAAAGTTGATACCTATTCTCCATTTCTGTGGCACTCGTCCCCTTGATCTCTCCTTGAACAATTTGTTGAAATTTATCCTCCAATTTCTTCCTACAATCGAGCTCAAAATTATCCCGCACAACCGCTCAATAATACTCATGCAACAAAGAGAGTTAGATTCTTTAGGATATTTCATGGCTTCAAATATATTAAACTGGATGATTTCTCCATTAAATTCCATCGTGAGGGTGCCCTCACCCTCACGTACATCTATTTTTGTTTGAGAGGTATTCAAGAATGGTCTCCCTAACAAAATAGGTGTGGAATCTCCGAAGTTACCCTCCATGTTTAAAACATAGAAATCAGCAGGAAAAATTAAATGATTTACCCGCACAAGGACATCTTCAACGACCACTAGTAGGTATGAATGGCTTCGATCACCAACCGAATTACCACTCCGATTGTCTTCAATGGCCCAATACCCAACTGCTCGTAAATGCAGACCAAGGCATAACATTAATAGAGGCCCCAAGATCAAGCATGATCTGCTCGATTTTGTGGTCACCTATCATGCAAGGAATTACGAACATGCCGATCCTTCCTTTTGGGGGCAACTTCTTGAAAACAGCGGAAACGGTTTCTCCCATAATAACTTTCTCATCATTGGCCAGCTTCCTCTTGTTTGTACATAACTCCTTAAAAACTTAGCGTATCTAGGAATTTGCTTCATGACCTCCAACAAAGGTATGCTGAGCTCAACCTTCCGAAACACTTCAAGTGTCTCTTGATCCTTAATACCTTTACGCTTTTTTCATCCTGGAAGGGAAAGGTAAAATATTAGTATCAACAAGAATCGAACTATGAGATTTTACCCGAATTCTCATTTTCGTGCACTGACACCGAGGGGATCAGTGTCGATGCAATCTGCGTCCAATTTTCTAGGGACAGCTTCCTCTTCCTCCACTTTTTCACTCGGCACCATGGGCTGCTCTTCCTCATCCTCTCCATTCTGATCCTCACCTTTTTCTGACGCGCGTTGGTGGTGAAACTTCCTCCAATTGCTTACCGCTACGCAAGGTGATGGCACTAACATTTCTAGGATTGGTTTCGGGTTGAGAAGGTAGCTTGTCACTATTTTGTGCTTTTAGTTGGGTGACGGTGGCTATTTGGCTCATTTGGGCCTTCAAATTCCTTTGACCGCATTCACAACTTCGTTGCCCGGACTCTAGGGTTCGTTGCCCGGACTCTAGAGATTTTATCATCACTTGAGTTTGTTCTTTGAAACTTCATGGTGTTGAATGTCAACGCCTTCATCATATCCTCCAAAGAAGGTCGAATCCTTCTCACCCATGTGTTGCTCGGAGCTCTCAGCACCTCTATCATTCTTTCTAAATAATTGGAATTTTCGTTCACGATATGGAGGTCTGTAATTATCTCTGGTTGATTATTTTGTTGGTTACCGTAATGAAGGTTGGGATGATCTCTCCACCCGTGATTGTAGGTGTTGGAAAATGGATCATACCTTCGACCTTGAGGATTCATATAACCAAGTGCATTAGCTTGCTCTAACTCATCACTCGGGACTTGACAATCTTCGATAGAATGCTCTATAGTATGGCAAACTTTACATGGGCGGACTTACGGAGTTTTGACCTTCATCATCATCTCCATCATGCTTGCAATTTTTATAAAGCATCATTTTTAGGCTGCTCCATAGAGTCTGCTTTCGTGGCATCACGTACTCCAAAGCTCTGGGTATTTTCTTTGCCATGCTAGAAATCCATTCTCATGCATTTGTTGGTGTTTTACTCATCAAAGCTCCTCCACTGGCTACATCGAGCATGTTTCTATCGGTGAGTGATACCTTCATAAAAATATTGGATGAGCGGTTGATCACTGATTTGATCTTTGTGGGCACGAAGCTATGAGGCGTTTGAAACATTCTCAATACTCATACGGTGTCTCCCCTGGCCCCTGTCTAGCAATGAAATTTCTTTCCTCAAAGCGCCACTCGGGTGGCTGGAAAATAATGTTGGAGGAATAACCTCTCCATCTCATTCCATGAAGTAATTGATCGGGCGGCAAGAAATATAACCGGTCTCTTGCGGTACTTTTTAGTGCAAATGGGAATGCACTTAGCTGGACATTCTCTGCCGAAACTCCTGTTGGCTTCATACTTGAGCATACGACGTGGAACTCTTTCGTAAAAGCATGTGGGTTTTCACCGCAAGACCATGAAAAGAAAGTAATAAGTGAATTAACCCGCATTTAAGTTCAAAATTAACATTAGCAGCAAGAGCGGGAATAGTAATGCAAAGAGGTTGATGATTTATGGCCGAATTTGCCAACTCGTTCATCGTACTCTCATCGTTCCCTACAACCATTTTGTGAACGTAAATGCACTCTACTTCTTCACTAGTATCACTCCCTTCTTCACTATTTGTATCTCCTATTTGATGCAAAATCAATTCGTCTCCGCAAATGAGTCTCTCTACTAAGCCGTATGCGGCTCTTCTTTCTACCTCTGGATCAAACTCGAGTGATGCACTTCATTCTCGAACGAGTGATCATTCACCGCAATAAAATTCTAAATAAACAAGGAGGTCGGTGTTAGCACCTGAACAACGTAAAATAAAGTTCGAGCATAGCAGAATAGATTTTCCGATTAGCGTAATATTTCAAATTTTGATTAACGCACGAGAACACCGATAGGGCCGGTGTTAAATTAATCTGTAAAGCAAAAAGAAGTCGTGAATGATTCGATTTTTTTTTGATGTTTACAAAATTTATTTATTTTTTTAAAAAACTTTTTCAGAATTTTCCAACACAAATTAAAACACGAGAAATATTCAATTAAATCAACAAGTTTCTGGCAACGGCGCCAAAATTTGATGTCTTTGTCACCGGCACCAAAAAATATATTAAATCCAAAACCAACCAACTAATGTAGTAGGGCAAGTAACGGTCGATCCCACGAGGAACAGAGTAATTTAATTGAAATAATTCGTGTGAATTAAGCGGTAAAAATAGGGGATTGGTTTTCACTATTATATTCACTAAAATAAAAATGCAACAAATTAAATTATAACGAATCACGATGGTTGAGTAAACAATATGTGAAACAATCTAGCCCTCGGATAGATTCCCTTTGAAACGATTTTCCTAACTCAAATTAATAACCACGAGTATTTAAATTCTTACTCGAATCTTTTCCCTAAACTAGTGAGTACGACCAAACTAGTTCGAATCGTTTCTTAAGTTTAATTAGTCGGAAAGAATGACCCCTGATTAATCTATTCCAGAACAATCCTAAAACATGTATTCATGATTTAATTCCTAGAATGCATTCGCCATAAAATGATAGGAAAAATTAAGCTATGAAAATGAAACGTTCGAATCATATAACTTAAATATTATTATTCCCTAGAGTGATCTGCTCTAGTTGCTACCATATCATAAAAGTGTACAATTACGAATTACAATATGTGAATTAGCTAGAGATGAATAACAAATAAATTGGGGTGATCAATCCTAATTAATCTATTATTCAAAATATGCAAAGCATATGATCAAATAATAATAAAATCGAGACAAGAATTGAAATAAAAACGTTCATACTAATTCGCAAGAAAATCAAAGCTGTTCAAAGTTCTACATCCTTGGACTAGAATATGAAAATTTAGCTACTAAACATTCTTAATCGACAACCAAAAATAATAGAAATCTGAAATCCTTACAACTTGTCTTCACAAAATACAAAACTCCTCGGCTCTCCTTCTCGAGAATTCTCCCGGAAACTTACGCCTATTCTTTTTTTCTTTTTTTCTCTTCTCCCTTTTTTTCCTTGTCCGAGTTCATCCCCCTTTTCCTTTGACTTTTTAATAAGGAAGTAATCAATTCTTTCCTTATTTCACTCAACTAAAACCATTGATTTGCTCTTCCAAATATGGCATGTTTGACCTTGACACTCACTTTGTCTCCCACTTCCTAACGTCATTTAATTTACCGTAATTGATATAAAACTAACAAATTAAAGTAAACTGACGACAAAAGAAATAATAAGCGGAATTACCACTACAAAACGAGGGCTTAAAACCCTCGCTAATTAACGAGGGCGAGATGAGGATGAAAATACCGATGGACTTAACGAGGGCAAGGGGCCCCTCGTAAGCTAGCGAGGGACCGAGCGAGGGCTGACCTACCCTCGGTGGTGCGAGGCGGGCTCCTCGCCAACGCCACGTCACACTTAACGAGGCCAGCCCCCTCACCAGGTTTAACGAGGGCTAGCCCCCTCGCTAGGCCCCTCGCCCAATCCGACAATATAAAGGCCCACCGCCTTTTTTTCCCTTTTCACGTAAACCCTGCGCGCCTCCCTCGGCTCCCACCGCCGCCGCCTCTGTCCGTGCCCGCCGCCGACCAAAATTGAACCATCCACTAGTTGGGCTTTGTAGTACTCGTTCCCGGGAACATTTCTACGGTAAATTTTTATATTTAATCGGTTAATTTTGTTGTTATTTTAGTGGTTAAATTTTGTATTTTTAATTTTTCATATGCATGTATTTGTGTAATTTTGTTGTTATAGGTATTGATTTATTAGTTATTTAGTGTTAATTTTTGTAATTGTTATGTGTATTTTAATTATTAATAATTATTTAGAAATAATTAGTAGTATAATATTATTAATTATTTAGAGTTAATTAATATGTATGCAATTATATAATTAGTGGTATACAATTATTAATTTTATTTAGAGTAATTAGTATGTATGCAATTATATAAATTTATTTTTAATATTATTATAATTTTAATTTAATTGTTATAATTTATATATTTGTAGGTACGCAAATTGCAACTATATACACACAACCACTATCACCGTAAGTATTTTTTTTAATTAATTATTTAAAGATGCTTTTAATTTAATTATAATAATTATTTGATTTAAAATTATTTTGCATGCATGATATAATAATTTTTATATATGATGATCGATGTTCGATCAAATTTTGCATGATAGTTCAATTATATTAATTTTAAAAATTGAATCGATGTACGATTCAAGTTGATGTTGGAGTTGAGGGTTGATGAATTGTTTGGTATTGTTTCTTTTGTAGAATGTGTGTTTCGACTTGATTAATTTTAATTAAGTCGGAAATGGATGCACTAGAAATTAACTTGATATATTAATCGGGAATACAATAAAATAAAACAAAATTTTGCCGAAATTTTTAGAAAATATATATATTAATATTAGGAAAATATATATTAACTGGAAGAATTAATTATGATTTAATTAAATTTTGAATCTTCATTAATCAAAGCATTTCTATGAATTATTCAAGCCGTAGTTGGATGTATGGTCCAAGAACGATTAATGGCATGATATCTCCCAAATTTCTTAGTGGACTTGAATCGTTTATAGAATTCACTACTAGTAACCCGGATTGGATGAGTGGAGGAAATATTAGGTGTCCTTGCTCGAAATTCAAATATAGGAACCAGTAGTTTTAGAGAACCCATTGACGTGAAATCACATTTGTTTAGGCATGGGTTTATGTCTAATTATCACAATTGGATTTTGTACGGTGAGCAAAATTGGAATTCTATACCATACCGAAACTATGATCAACCGCGCCGACTTCATATAGAGTTGACGATCTGCAAAGATCTAGCTCGTACCCACAAGATGATGATGGACTTAACTTCTGGTCCTAACATTAGTTTCCAAAATGTGGAAGAAGAGCCCCTTAGTGAGGAACCTCCTAATCAAAGCATGCTTTGCACATTTTTGACATGCTTCGTGCGGCGGATCGGGATCTATATCACAGTTGCGTAGTCTTATTCGCAGATTGTCATTCAATGCCCATTTTTTAAACATTAAAGCTGAGAATAGATCGTGCGAAAGGGGTTACAATCAAATAGTTGACTTGATTAGTGAGATTTACCCACGAGAAAATCGGTGCCCAAGAAATTTTCTCTCGATACTAAACAGTTGATGGGTGGGATGGATCTTCCCGTAGAGAGGATTGATTCTTTGTACAAATAATTGTATGATATATTGGGGTGCGAGACGGAAACTTGAATCTTGTAAGGTTTGTGGTCGGTCACGATTCAAACTCGCTAGGCGTGGTGTGGATGGTCGATGGAAAAGAACAGTCCTTTCAAAGAGATGTTCTATTTTCCTATCATTCCTCGATTTCAAAGATTGTATCACCAATACTACCGCTAAGGATATGATATGGCATGCTAGTTGCTATAATGATGAGTGCAGTGTTATGCGTCACCCGCAAATTTGTTGGCTTGGAAACACTGGACTATTCATATCGATTTTGCAGTGAAATACGGAATGCGAGGTCAGGTTTGGGCAATCGATGGTTTTCAGCCGTTTGGGCGATCGGGAAAACAAGATTCGTCATGGCCAATGATATTGACACCGTATAATCTGCCCCCATGGTTGTGCATGAAAGAACAATTCATGTTTCGACGGTTTTGGTGCACAGTCCTAAAAATTCAAAGGATAATTTAGATGTCTTTTTACACCACTAATTCATAATTTGAACATGCTTTGTGGGAAAATGGGGTGGAAACGTATGATGTTGCTAGAAAGCGAGAATTTTATGATGCGAGCCGCATTAATCTGGACCATTAGCGACTTTCCGGCTTACTCAATGCTATCTGGATGGAGCACCGCCGGGAAGGACTGCTTGTCCATATTGTGTTGAATACCCCGATGCCTTCACTTTAAGACTCGATGCATAAGCAGTCGTGGTTTGATAACCATCGTAAGTTCTTACCTAGGGGACATCCGTATCGCGGGAACAAGAGTGCATTCATGAAGAATGTAGTAGTTCTGAGATGACCCACCACCCATCCGATTAGGTGAAATGCTTCTACAAAAAATTAATTGGGTGGGAGTACCGA
The DNA here is from genome assembly GCA_030762865.1 of Paraleonurus japonicus. Lineage (NCBI taxonomy): Eukaryota > Viridiplantae > Streptophyta > Magnoliopsida > Lamiales > Lamiaceae > Paraleonurus > Paraleonurus japonicus. The sequence goes on from CM061056.1 coordinate 41,295,955, forward strand.
AAGTGACAAGAGGGTGCTGAGGCCCACAACAAAAAAATGATGGTGGTGGAGGAAGAAAAGTATTTTTGGGATTTGTCATATTGGAGTACCCTCTTGATCTCGCATAATTTGGATGTGATGCACATTGAAAAAATATGTTTGATAATTTGTTCTACATTGATGAATGTGGAAGGGAAAACAAAAGACACAAATAAGTCTAGGGATGAACTTAATGAATATTGTCGTCGTCCCTCTCTAGAGAAATGTCAACGCACAGAAAGTATCCCAAAGCTTGTTATTCACTTGATAAGAGTCAAAAGGATGATGCAATGCGGATGGGTAATCGAGTTGAAGTTTCCCGATGACTATGTGTCTAACTTTGTCTCGATGTGTAGACTGGAGCAAATTGAAGATGTTTGGAATGAAGAGTCATGATTGCCATGTGTTTATGCAGAGACTACTCCCGATTGCTTTTCGTGAAACTCTGCGCCGAATGTGTGGAAAGTAATCACCGAATTACGATTGAGAACATGACTCGATTGGAAGCAGTATATTCCAGCTTATATTGTGTAAGTTGGAACGTATCTTTCCGCCCACTTCTTCAATTTGATGGAGCATCTGCCTGTGCACCTTGCATACGAGGTAATTTATAACTCTAAATTATTTGATTACCTAAAACGGTTATATTATATATATAAAACTTGATTCATTTAATTAGGTATCTTCACAATTTAAAGCTCGAGTGTTGGTAACAAGACACATGTTGAAGCATCGATTGCAAATGCATATTTAACGAAAGAGGCCTCAATATTTTGTTCCCTCTATTTTGGCGATCACGTTCGATGAGGCGGCACAATGTACCTCGTAATTACGATGGTCGTGGCGAGGTACCCCAAGTAGCGAAAGGTACTTTGTCCATATTTATACCTCTGGTCGACATCTTAGAAAGATGAACAAAATATGGATTGTAGATGAGGAGAAAAACACGGCTCATACGTACATGTTATTGAATTGTCCCGAGTTGCAACCGTATATCGAGTAAGTTTATAACGTCCAACTTTTATTAATTATAACGTTAATCCGTATATTAAATAATCAAATTCCCTTTTATAGTATGTTTTCCGAGCAACCGCAAAAATTCCAATCGACTCTCGAGGCTGAATAAGATGATAGACTACAAGAGGAGTTTGCATCATGGTTTGAACAACTTGTAAGGATAAACAATATTCAAAATCGGTGGATACGTGATCTTTCTAGCGGTCCTTCGAGTTGTGCCACATACCACTGGATATTACGTGAATGGTTATAAATTTCACACACGAACTTATGTCTCATCAAAATCTACTTCAAATTGTGGAGTTTATATCAAGGGTAAAAATTATGATGCAGATGAGAATGATTTCTACGGAATCCTCGAGGAAGTAGTGCAATTGGAATATCCCGGACGTATTGAGAAAAATGTTGTTATGTTCAAGTGTGTGTGGTTTGATCCATCTGTGCCAAATGGAACTAGAGTACATCCTCGTTACAAACTTGTGGACGTTAATCAAAGGGAAAGATACGGCCGCTACGATCCTTTTGTGTTAGCAAGTCAAGCTACTCAAGTTTACTATTGCAAGTACCCGGAAAGCGTAGACATGAATGGTTGGCCGTTTGCAAAATCAAACCGAGATCCTTGGTCGAAACCGTGCCAATGAATGAACAAAAGCTTCCCCCTTTCAAGATGACCTTGAGTTCCAAATTAATGTTGTGCAAACGGATGATGATCCAATCATATTGTGAGATGTCAACGGTGCACTAATTGATCTTGAAAATAATGAAGAGGAGGAGGAGGGGAGGTTCGGACTCGGATGAATATTGAATATATAGTGTAATAATTATTTATTATTGAATAATGTAATAATTATGTGTGTTTCATTTGCATGTTATATATATGATGAATTATTTATTATTGAATAGTGTAATAATGTGATTTTATTTAATTATTGTTACGATGAGCATGCACCTGGATCGAGGGGACCATCCGGGGTCCGGGAGCAGTGGTCGAGCGAACCGTCGGGGTCCAGGGGTCGAGATGCCAGGTACCAGTGCGGTACCGATTATTCAGTAGGATGAAGAGGACGAGGCTTTCGGCTCGAGTCTTATGAGGACCATCCACTCCAGCTCAACTCATGTGGGGAGATCCTAGATATATGGATCTACAGGGGCACGTAAGTTAAATACTTGTGAATAATAAACGGTGTCATATTTATATGTCTATTAATTTCGCGTGTTTATTCCCTTTTGCAGGTTGATTCCATCGAATACGGTATCCAGACTATTCGGAGATTATGTATCGACATATGGAGCTCGGTGCATTCACTTTCCTGATGATATCTCCCGAGAGGCTCAGACGCGTCGGGAGTCATTTCAAGTACATTATATTTTGTTATTCGCTATTTAATTTTGATTAATTTATAAACTTTAACGCTTATTGAGTACAATAATATTTTATTTGACAGAGAGTGACTAGGTGGGACCCTGCCGTTACGAACTCAACGGAGGTGTATGAGCTGTTCGTTCGTAGAGGCGCCAGAAAGATACACCGATATGTTGAACCACGTGAAAACCTTGTGGAGGCCTGGATGGGATGGAGCCGTTTTCAATGCACCGCTAGAGTATTGGGATAGAGAAGGGGTGAAGTCAAAGAGCGAGCAGGTGTAGGAGGAATCGAATGTCGGAGCCTGGAGGCCCGGGTGCGGCATCTCACACCATAGGGGCGGATCTCGTGGAGCAATGAGTTTGCCTATGACTTTGTAAGTAATTTTTAATGCTAGTTCGATATTTTAATTAAGCATGCATGTTGTTCTAATTAAATAAATATAAGAGAGGACTCAAGGACGGGCCGCCTCGACCGGGACATAGTGGAGCATTACCACTACTATGGTGACGGGTCGTACACCTACGGGGCTATGGGTGACACACTTGTAAGTATTTTTATTTTATATTATGTAATAATTTATATATATGTCTATTTTTGTAATCTAAAATTTTAATTGTGGAAATATTTGTACAAAGAAGAAGTACAAGAGGTGGCCTCCCGTGATGCCTCGGCCTCTCGAGGGTCGAGCTCGAACCCCAACCCGACTTATCCCGGATCTATGTCAATTCCGTTGGAAAACAACACGAGAGGGTTCGGGGTCTTGGTCACCGGGTAAGTCCAGACGCATCCCCTCTAGCTCTTGCTCATCGAGTACTCCTCCTCCTCCCGTTGGCTACAGCCAATCGATGTCGACCGCCTACTCCAAGAGGAGCGTGGTAGGATGCGGCGAAGATGGAGCGAAGAGATGCAACTTTGAGAGAGGAGTTGACGGCGAACATGCAACGTCAAATCCAGGAGTTGTTGCGAGGGGATGCAGGGTTCCTTACCACGGTAGTGGTATTCCCCCGTGGTTAGAGTGGTTATGATCGGTCATCACGAGTGTCTCGGGATTCTAGGCAATGAATTCATTATTTTTTTGTTTAAAACTATGAAATTTTCTGAATGTTAATTAAGAATTTATGAATTTTAAATGTTTACAAGTATGAATTTTAATTAATTAAGATGATGAATTTTAATTATTTAAAGTATTAATTTTAATTGTTTAAGAGTACATATATAAACATGATAATATAGTTATATGTGATAATAATAACAATTATAGACATGATAATATATATTAATAGACATGATAATTATAATAATTGAATATATATGTTATAATAATAATAACATTTATAAATAAAAATAATAAAAATTATGATAATATACAATTTAATTGAAAATTATAATAACATTAGTGAATATATAATATACAATTTAATTAAAAATATATGTGATAATAATAAAAATTATAAAATGATAATATATATAGTAAATATATAATTGAATATATATGTGATAATAATAAAAATTAAAAAATGATATAATTTAATTAAATATATATAGTACATAATTTAATTAAATATATGGTATACAATTTAATTAAATATATAGTATACAATTTAATTAAATATATAGTATACAATTTAATTATAAATTAAATATATAAAATATTGAACATAATATGATATTAATATATTTAAAAGCAAAATCATATTGAATGATTAGTTTTGCCCAAACGGTAAGGCGTCTACCCTCTATATGCTCTCCATGCTTGAGGTCGCGAGTTCGACCTGGCCGCGAATAAATTCGAAATTAATAGCCTCTATATGCCTGGGCCCGCGGCACTCGCGAGTTCGATACCCCCGGCCGCGATTTTTTATTAAGTTGAATATTAGTGAGGGGCGAAACGAGGGGCCCGCCCTCGCCAAGCAGCCCTCGCCATCCCTCGCGAAGTGGCCCATAATTCCCTCGCCGGATCCTCGCCACTTGCCCTCGCCAAATCCCTCGCCGAGTCGCCCTCGCCCACTCCCTCGCCGACAAGCCCTCGCCAAATCCCTCGCCTACTGTGCCCTCGCCAAACCCCTCACCAACTCGCCCTCGCGAATTCCCTCAAGAACTAGCGAGGGCTGCAACCCTCGTAAGATAGCGAGGGGCGAGTTAGCGAGGAGCTTTTAGAGAGGGCGAGCTTCCCTCGTTAAAACCCTCGCCAACCCCTTGCCCTCGCCAATTCCCTCTCTAACCCCCTCTCCAAAATGAGTTTTTTTGTAGTGTACTAAAATTGTGCTAGAAATTGATAATTAAACAACCAATAATAACATATAATTTACGCACAATTAACCACTTATCACATCTTGTTTTATAGATCGCAGATTGCTCATTCCTCTCTCCATGGACAATGCAGCCAAGGAAAATCATTTCCTCTATTTCGTGTGCTAGTTGTCCTTTATGTGGCGAAGAGATTGAATCGGCGAATTATTTATTCTTGGAGTGCCCGACTTCATTGGAGATATGGTCGACTATATGTTTGGCTCGACATCTCAATGGCTGGACAAAATAAAATTAGAGAACATCTGCTTCAACATTCCTACCTTTTTCATGGCAACCAAGGTAACCTTGTGTCGGTTGGTTTTTGGATTTGTGTCGTTTGAGTTTTGTGGAAAAGGAAGAACAAGCTAATTTTTGAAGGAGTTTTTGGATAAGGAGTCTATAGTTGATGAGATTAAGAGTAGATTGTGGAGTTGGATTTCGGTAAAATTTGGTTGCTTATGTAATTTTTCGTATTTTTCTTGGTTCTCTAATCCTAGATTATGTCTAGAGAGTAGCTGCTGATTTTTGATTCTCTTGTATATAATTGTACAAAACTTTTGTTTGCGGGTACATCTTGTTCCCGTGAACTGCTTTTTTAATATATATATTTGTTTTGCCTGATAAAAAAAAAAATTCCTCTCTCCATGCATCATTCGTAAAAATAAATATACACTATCAAATTATATATTTATTTCTTTATATTTATTAATTTTATTAGTCATGTTTATTTATAATTTTACCTTTTTTATAAGTATAGAATTTTACTTGTTCAATTTAATATTTATTATGATATTTAAATTATAATTAATTAAAATTTAATTAAAATATATTACTTTTTGTAACAAATATTAAAATTTTATTGAAAAATAAAATAAGTATTATAATAGAAAATAATACAATAATTGCGAACATTAATTAAAATAACAATTAGAAATAAAAAAAGGAGTACAAAAACTGCAACATGGGGAATTGAAAAAACAAAATAAAAAAAACAAAATAAAATTTAATTCACGAATTGGACAGCAAAAAATAGAAAAAAATATAAAAACATTGCAATGTGTGAATTGATTGCTAAACATAATATATATATATATATATATATATATATATATATATATATATATATATATATATATATATATCGGATGAAACTCACGCGTATTACACGGTATTTTTGTTAAATAAACTTTACAATATAATATATATATAATATTTTCAAATAATAATATATACATTAAAATAATGTATATGTATAAAAAATTGTAATTATAATCTTAAATTTAAATAATGTATTAATTGTATGACAATTCATGCTAGGGTTTAGAATTATTATAATTATGTGAAAGAATTTACTATAAGATTTGTTTCAAATTTATTTTACAATTAATAAAAAAAAAGTAGACGATTAATAGAATTTTTTTATATAATTGATGCATAAATATTACTCCGAATAATATATATATATATATATATATATATATATATATATATGTATATATATATATCGTATATTTACAATAAATATCATATATGTTTATATTAATTTTTTTTTTTATAAAAGTTGATACAACCACAATTTTTCTTACATACATTTATAGGCTTAAGTTAAATATAATTTTATGTTTAAAAATTGTCATATGATAACACTTTTAGATATAAAATAGATATTTAAAATATTTAAAGATTTATATATTAACTTATTTATTAAAAATATATATATTGTGCAAGTGGTCTAAGATTCAACCCTCCTTAGAAATATATTTTTAATTAATTCTTATATTAAAATGCAACATAGATGTCATATATTAATTATAAATCAATAGAAAAATGACACATAGATTATTAACATATATATGCATTTAATAAGAATGTGACACCTCATTCAAATTAACCTCATGACGACACCTAAGCAAAAACAAACTCCCTATTAGTAATATAGGGATATATATATATATACTATATATATATATATATATATGAGAGGAGGTCTCTTGTGAAATATTGCATCGTGCAATATCGCTTAAAAAAGAAAATTTTTAAATCTTTCGGGTCAAGCTAAAGAACGGGTCAAAATAAAAAATATACGCAGACTTATTCTTCTTCCTCCTCCGTTCTTATTCTTCTTTCTCCGTTCGCTCCACAATTTCCATGGTTGTGCCCGTGTTCCCCAACTACGCATCAAGACTCTTTCCGCAGAAACGCCGGCGATCGGGAGGGATAAAATAGTGAACTCCGATGAAAAATAATAGCAAAATTCAACTACGAGATCGAATTGAGGAGAAACACGTAAAAATACGTAAAAGAGGAAAAGAGGAGAAGACTGGATGATTTTTTAAAAAATTGTCAAATAATTGCTACGGATCTAATCAAAATAATAACAAAATTTATCAACAACATCAAATTGATGTGTGCTACATGTTTTTCTAAAAAAGCTGAAATTAATATTGCAATCATTACCCTGCTTCGATTTGTTCATATAGTAACATATCTTTCTCTATGCAAAGAACACATTTGTATTCGTATAGTAACACATTTTTTTCATATAGTAATACATCTTTCTCTATATAGTAATACATTTGTGTTCATATAGTAACACTCGCGCAAAGACATAAATAAAATCTCGTTCCCGTGTATGTTACTATAAGATCAAACATATGTTACAAGAAGGACAAGTACGTGTTACTAAAAGAATAAAATATTTATCCATGTGTTGTACTTGATTTTGTTACCCATGAACTTTTTCTTAACACATTTAAATAACCAAGGGGGCTTAGCCCATTTGGCCACCGGGCTCCTCACTTAAGTGGGAGACTTGGGTTCGATTCCCTTTGGGAACGAATTGGAGTGGGAGGTATAAGGAGGCTTGGAGAATTTGGAATTGTAAGGAGACTTGGTGAACTAATTTCTAACCACTAACAACTAACATTTATCGATCAAAAATAAAAAAACACATTTAAACCACTCTTTAAATATTGAGATCAAATAAACCCTCATCTTAATAAAATCACACTCTATTAATGAAAATAAAGTTGTCAAAGATTAGAGACTTATTTGATCCATACATATAAGATTAGAGATTTATTTGACCATTATTTCATTTTTATTTTTGCATTTAGGCGATTATTTTTAGACAAATACATATTATTTATTTTATAGTAACACATATTTATCGTTAAAGTAACACATATGTAACCTAAGAGTAACACACCCGGGAGTACGTGAGGACGAATTTTTTTATCCCTCGCGAATTTTTTTAAAAATATCCGTTGGATCCGACTGACTGACTAGGATCCGTGAATTTCATTAAATAGTTTATTTCACAGGCAATATTTCATATAACAATTCGTCTATATACATATATATATATATATATATATATGTATATATATTATAATTAATGGGGGAGCCACATTTTCTCCTCATTTTGACTCCTTCGTGGGATAGAGCAGGCTTCTCCACCCTTCCTTCCTTTGTCATGTCACTACATCAACAAATCACTCCTTTCTCAATTTTTGGATAGTGGTAACATGTCACATAAGATTCCTTCCTAGCACCGTGGATGCTCTTAAATTGTTGCGGAGTTTGATTTAAGGGCGTCATTTGGCTAGGCGCCCTTTAAATTGTTTTAATTTTAAATTAATCGTGTTGCGAGTGTAGTCAAGTGTGGTTTCAAGTGATGCCATCTCGTTGGATTTCTCCTTTAAAATATAATATATTTTATTTTATAAGTTGATGAAGCGCCACACAGCAAGGCGCCCATACAATTCCAAATTTTGGGGCGCCAACCATGACGGCGCCCTACCACAATTTTGCACACCTTCTCAAAACTACCATATATTTGTCGGTGGTTTTCAAAACCATGGTACATAAATAAAAAATTCGTAGTTTTCTATGCCCCTCCCTCCACACACACTCTCTCCTTTGCCATGCCAACACACAACCACTCCAATATTTGGGATCCTTCCTTAATACTATTTTACATTATTGATAAATGACACGTGTAATTTTTTTTTCAAATTTCATTCAAATCTTTCCTAAATAAATAGCAATGAAATATATTTAATTGTTCCACATTGAAATTAAACTTAATATTGATTTTATTTCGAGAAATAAATAAATTAGTACATGTTTGTTGACACATACAACAAAATCAATGGTGAATCATTTAATCCAAGGTAAATTTAGTTGGAACAATGGTTCGCCATTGATTTTGTTGTACGTGTGAAAAATTTGTACTAATTTTTTTAAAAAATAAAATCAGTGTGATTTTAATTCTAATGTGGAATAATCTTCTGAATATATTTTTTTGCTATATTTTAGGGAAGATGTGAATGAAATTTGATATTCTTAATATTTTTTTCATCGATAGTGTGAAATAGTAGATGAAACACATTGTTGGAATAGGGATCCGAGCCGAACAAACCCTACTCCCAGCCCATGCTTATCTGTCATTAACTCATTTTCATCCAATATCATTTCGTCTGAAATATAATTCATACTCATTGTGTTCCTAAACTATGGGATACAAATTTAAAAAAAAAAGTAAAGCGTATTGTAAAGTATTGTGGGGTCCATTTATAAATAATGTGATTGTTTGTAAATAAAGTACAATGACAAAATGATGAGGATAAAATGGTTGTATCCATAAAGGAACCGAACACATTTTGGGGGACGGACAAATAAGGCAAGTTACACATTTTTTTAGGGTATGTTTGTTTTGGGATTTAAGTATGCGGGACAAGTTATGACTTTGAAATTCTATGATTTGAAAATCCTAATGAATAGTAAAAGTGTGTGTTTGGTTTGAGATTTTAGTAGGGTGTGATTTTACTTTATGTCAAATCAATATTTAAAAATGATTGATGTTGTATTATTATATTATATTGAGTGAGAGAAAAGTATGAGAGAGAATTAGTGGATGAGAGAAGAAAGTAATTTGTATTGGGAAGAGTAATAATAGGTTTTATAGGTATTTTTAGGTGAGGATTGAGATTTGAATTTGCAAGTCGATTTTAAATCCCAAACTAGTATGAGACATGGTTCGCAAAGTCTTAAACCCATCCGTGTGAGTCTCAAAACAAACATACCCTTATCATTTTGTCATTTTCACAATATCTACTGACACTTCTAAGATAAAAAAAAATTTCATAAACTCTATTATCATAATATTCTCAATTTTACATAAAATTTCATTATTTTAAATATAAATACAATTCAATTTACTTCATTATTTCATATTTTGAAATTTACAAAATTACCCTTGTTTCTCGTATTTAAAGTACATCACTCTCTCCTCAAAACATACCTCCACGGTTCCACCCCGCCGCATATTCTACCTTTCCACCATTTGATTCCATCTGCAATTCAAAAACCCTTCAAAAAAATAAAAATAAATGAGAACAACCGCCGCCACCTCATTTTACTCCGCCGCCGCACCGGAGACGTTCCCGCCTTCCGCCACCGCCCAACCCACCCCGGTTCCGTATCTCTTCGGAGGCTTAGCGGCGATGCTAGGCCTGATGGCTTTGGCGCTTCTCCTTCTCGCTTGCTCGTACTGGAAGCTTGACGGGGACGTGGAGGGTGGCGCCGCCGAGAAGCGCGGTGGCAGCTCGCCGCCGGCATTTGAGGAGAAGTTTCTGGTCATCATGGCGGGTGACGTGAAGCCTACTTTCTTGGCCACCCCTACCTCGGGCCGGGCTTTTCCACCTAATGAATAAAAAAATAAAGAAACTGCAGAGAATTCATGATTTTTGTGAGCTGGAAAAATGTAGTAACTTTTTCTCTTCAGATGATTTTTTTTTTTTTTTTATGATTTCTTCACAGCTGTCGCTCTTGTTCAACATTACTATATATGAAATTTAACTTATTAAAGTTTAAGATTATAAGTATCACATTTTTTTTGTGTTTTGTGCTCCTTTTGTTACAAGAGGATGTAGCTTGTGAACCAAATTTCACGGTAAAACTTGATCCATATTAAAAAAATAGATTCAATTTATATTTCAATTATGCTAATTAATACTCTTTAATAATGTAAACCACACTTCGATTATCATGACTAATACTCTTTATAATGTTGTATTGTTCTCAGAATATAGGTCATACGACTTATACCCTTGATTATCACGACCGATACTCTTTTGTAATATAAGTAACACCCTCGATTGTCATGACTCGATACTCTTTAGTAATATAATATATACTCTTCAATTTTCACGACCGATAGCATTTAATAATATAAGTAATACCCTTCCATCATGACAATCGATACTCTTTAGTAAATGGATAAAGTTTATCCATGAACCCTTATTCATAGTAGATTTTGTCTTGTTACAATTTAGATTGCTCAAAATCAAATGACACGGATTTTTATAAAAATATTTTTTATTACTCTCCCCGTCCCAATTATATAGGCTGATTGGGTTTTGCACAAAGATTGAGAATTTTTATTGAAAATGTAAATTACACAAGCAAAACATCTATAATAACCCTATTTAATAGTGTTATAGTTTCCAACGGAATTAAGGCATACTAGAAAACATTACTTTATATAGAAACAAACCTATATAATTGGGAGATCCATAAAAGAAAAATAAGTCTATATAATTGAGACGGAGAGAGTAATATTAAAATGTGTAAAATGAGGGTAAATGAGTCTTTTTAACTTTATTGGAGTGAATAATTGAGCAGAGGAGATTTTTTTTTGATCGGGTAAATGATGATTCGAACTCATAACCTTTATGCCATAGATAGTGAAACTCTAACCACTTGAGGTATACCACTTCGTCAAGTAGAGGAGATTTAATTAGAGGGAAATTAGTGACATAAGTCGTAAGTAAAAGATTTTTATAAGAGTTTAGTTTGAAAGGGTATAATTATTTTTTTAATTTTTTATCTTAAGTATGAGAAAATAAAAATTGTAACCTTCATTTTTTGATTTTGAACAATCTAAAATTGTAATGAAGTATATTATTTAAATAATAAAATTCTTATGTAAGCAAGTTGCAATAAATTCGTTTACCTATATGGATATACTCTGGGGTTTTTTTAATAAAGAGGATGTGCTTTTAATTACTCCTTTTGTCCTCATAAAATTTTTATTACTTTGGACACAATAATTAAAATAAATAATACTCCATAATAATAGATATAATGTAAGGAGATAATTGAGTGACAATAAGTATAAATAATAGTAAAACGTATATAAAGACTAGATGAGCTCCCGCATATTACGCGTTATGTTCGTTAAATAAACTTTACAATATAATATAATATTAACTTGTTCGAAATACTCACAATTAGTATTTCATAAATATTAAACTTTGTCGGCAAAATATTTAATACACTTTTATAAGATGAAATTAAATGAAATAGTTTTCATAACATATAATATATGTATAAATTGATTTAGTTGGTAAGCATAGAAGTGAAATGGCTTTAAATTTTCAAATTTTTAAATTTACATTTTCCCGTTTGGACTCGCCGCCGATGATCCATGGCGGAGACCGGTGATGCACTCTCGATTTAGTCAAGAATCAACCGACCGCGACACTAGCAAGCATGATCACGGAACAAGTGAAGTCCTTACTTCCAAGCATTCTCGATTCTCTGCAGACCTCTACACGCAAAGCAATGATAGGATCGCGAGAGATAATTATGCAGCCTATTGGGAATAATCGGTGTGCCGACATGACCGGAAATGATGAGTTGAATGATCTTGGAAAGCACGGTGATCCATCATGCGCTGATTCTCTAATCCATAATGCGGTTGGACAGTTTTCTTTGGGTGTTCCACCCCGCAGTAAGATCTCAACCGCCGAATGATCGAATTTCTTTTCGTGATGCTTTATCACCAGTTTTGCCAAAACCTCGAGAAATTGCTCCGATGGTGGCGCAACGTAAGGGGAGTTTTTGTCTATCTCGGTCGATGATTCTTTAGTAAAATATGGAATTTTGCAACTTCAACATTCGCTTATTGGGAAATTGTCACTAGCACAAGGGGACTCGCCGTATTCGTTGGATGCGCTTATGAGCAAGTTACAACAAGCATGGGGCATTTCGGTGCGTGGCAACCGATTCCCCTAGGCGGAGGATATTACAATGTTCAATTCCCTAGCTTAGAAGTCGGGAACCGAATTACGGATAGACGGGCATGGAATCTAAAACCGGGTATTATGCGTTTGCAACGCTGGGTCCCAGGCTTTAATCCATATAAAGTAAACACTAATTTGGCTCAAGTTTGGATCGAATTTATGAAATCCCTATGGAATTCTTCCAGCCAATGATTATTCAAAGCGTTAGCTTCGGCACTTGGCACGGTTATTAAAATGGATGAGAGAACAAAAATCGGCACTATGTGCCATTATGCACGGGTACTAGTGGAGATAGATATGACGAAAGGTTGCGAAGAGTATCTTATGTTTGAATCTACGGGCGGAGTTAGGTTTGCATCCCCGAAATATGAACAACTACCTCCGTTTTGCAGTCATTGTGGAATAGTTGGACATGCTTTGGAAAATTATCGTTCGGTGAAGGGTTGGGTTGGAGACTCAGAAACCAGTTGATAAAACAGAAAAGCACAAAAGAGCCAAAGTCCCGGGAGGTGAGTGGATCCGTAAAGAAGGGAATAAAGCCGAGGAACAACCAGCTTCAAGTGAGGCTTACAAGGAGATGGAAGTTCATAATACTTTTGCCGCCCTAGCTAATATACGTGAGGAAGAGGATTTGCAAGAGGAGAAGGCATCTTATCATTCGGACAATAATATTACGAGGATGGAGGACGTTTCAACAAAGAATGGCTATGAAGCACTCACAAATTTGGATGATGAGAATGTGGATATTGATCGGATGGTGGAAGCTCTTCCTGTGGACGCCAACGACCATGCCGAGGTTGACAAGCTGGGGGATAAGGGTACTTCCATTGATTCGACTTCGAACTCTGGTTGCTCACTTGTTCATGCCTCTAAAGCTACTACCAAAAAAGGGAAAATGGTGCTAAGACTGTTTCTCAAAAATATAACTTGCGAAACAATAGCGAGTGGAGTACGAACCTCGCCTCCTTATGACAACAGCTATGTGATTACCTCAAAGGCTGATACGGATGCTCTTAAATCAATGCGAGCCGTGTCTTCTAAGAGTTGGGCAGATATGTGCGAAGATGAGCAACCGTAGTAGTAGGAATGGTGGGTTCTACTTGAATCAGTAAAGAGTCTCTTCTTCTCTTTCCTTTTTTAGGTGAAGTTTTAACCTTATTAATTTTTAATGAGGGCCTCTAGATCGACGTGTGATCTTTTGGTTTTTATTTTCTCTTTTATATAATAACTAATTAGATTTAGTTGGTAAGCATTAAAATAATTATGTGAGAAAGTTTGAATCCTAATTAACCCAACATAAAGAACAAGAAGGAAAAGAGGAAAGCAAAACTTTTATATCATAGCAAATATTGAGCAAAACAATTCAATGTCTGCCTTGTTTCTCAATAACTAACTCTCGAACCAAAGGGCTGAACTGTTGCTTTATAAGTGCAACAATGATGGCTTTTACAATAAAGAGGACGAAAATAAGCAAAAGAAATGAACAAAAGAAACAAAAGAAAAGAACAATTACAATGGTAATATTTTTTTAACTAAAAAGTATTAGTTTCTTTTCGGACACGATTAAGCTTCAAAACCGCAACGTCAACAAACACAATCAACACGAACAGTGAGTTAAGTTGAGTCAAGGATATGATCCTTTGCCCGCAAAACAAATACGTCCCGGTGGTGCTCACGACTCGGCGTAATGTTTCCAAAGGTGAAACAACTTCGTCTCGGAAACAAGTAGCACCACTTGAAAACGAGCTCCGACGAACTGAAATACATGCGAAGTGGACTATATACTATGAAGTATGTAGATAAACCGGATGAAAATATGCAAAAATTCATCATGGGTGTATATGCCGATGCAGGGTGCGTATGCCGGGGTGCATGTAACAAGAAATGCCTCATATTTATAGGCATCCACCTTAGGATTTTGAAGAGTTACAAGTTTGATTTGAAACGCCATGAATCTGGACATCCGTTTGTCTAGATTCATCCTCTGACTTTTGAATTCAAATTTAAACCAAATGAAATTCATATTCATCACGAAATTCCACGTAAAATTCAACTTTTTGGGTCAAATTCGGATAGGGCCTAGAATTTTGGGCTCAAAAAATTATATGTTCACCGCCCCAAGCCCAAGTACCCTCAAAGTCCATCTGCCAAGATCCAAGTCCACGGTCACGGGAGCGGGCGAAGCGTGCGTGTGTGGCCCATTTACGCACTCATAGCCCACTTATAATTTGAATTCTTTTAATCACTTCTTACATATAAGAGGTGATTTAACTACCACATTATCCGATGTGGGACAATTAACACTTGAGTTAATGTAGTACAATTAATACTTAAATGTAACACTCTAACGTTTCAATACGTACACCAATTTCTCACTTACCGAAATTCGATTTTAAGAAATTAATTATACTATCAACATAATCTCGTTTAATTTTCCAAAAATCAAACCTCAAAATATTTTAATTAAATAACGAAATAAATTGATTAAAATAATTACAATCTCATTTCTCCAACATGAACTACTTGTAGGAGACTAGTGATATTACAGCAAATGAGCAATGGAAGAAGCTGGTGAAGGGCGGATCCCCACGACGCATTGCACAACGATCAAATTTGGTTGACTTGAACTTGTCTCGTTTGCAAGTTGGCAACGAGTCCCTACAAACGACGAGAAGGCGGCTTAAGACTCCAAAGCCGGATTTGATCCGGAACTTGATGCACCATGAGCGGAATTGACACCAAGATACGAATGATGGGGACTAATGGGGCCTCCCTGTCTAATGCCTCGCTCCGAATAAGGTTTCCAAAATATTTACCATTAAGCATGAAAGAGAAGGAAACCCTTGAAATACAGCGATGAATGAGTTGAACTATTCTAGAGGGAAGTTCATGGTGGAGAGAATGCGGAGGAGAAAGGACCATTCAACACGATCAAAGGCTTTGCTCATATCAAGGTTAGTGGACATCGGTGGCTTTGAAGAGGAGGGACGGGATTTCATGAAATGGTGAGTCTCATAAGTAATCAAGACGTTATCGGTAATAAGACGTCCTGGAACGAAAGCGGATTGAGATTCGTAGATTAAAGAAGGGAGAGCCAATTTGATCCTATTAGCAATACGTTTTGAAGCAAGATTATAAACAATATTACATAAACTTATAGGACGAAATTGACTAACTCTTTTCGGGTTATAACCACATGCATCTTTAATAATCTTCTCAAAATCCTTAAATTTGACCCACAAGGCTTCAAAACGGAAAGGTTTCTTGCTTGTTATGGTGGTAAAAAGTAGGTGAACTTCATCAAATTTCTCTATCGATGGAGACCCTTGCTACAAGCTCTTTAATGGAAATGAGAATGAAAATATTTTTCTCCCGAATGTATTGTAGGAAAAAATGTCTCTATGGTGGTTATATCATAAGTGTTGTACTCTAATTTTAGAAAATATTAGATAAAATAAGCTTAGTGGTGGTGGATGAGAATGATTGATGAGAGATGATTGTAGGAGGAAAAAAATTAATCAAAATGGGCGGTGATTATCTTCTTTAGGAGGGAAAATAATGTTATTGATTATTTTTTGTTCTCAATAGCCACCATAATTATCTTATATCAATTCTCATTTCCATTGTCAATAAAATTTTTTTAACCAAGCGCCCCCTTAGTGTCACAAAGAAAAACCAAGTGAGATGACTTTGAGCGAATAAAATCACTCAATTCCTAAACTATATTAGTGTTCTTAAGCCCTCTATAGTTCCAGCTTATGATACTCATTGGGCTCGGCGGGATTGGTCCACACCGGCCCCGCCGCCATTGGGTTATTTGAGGAGATGATAAGGGGAAGGTTGACACTTTCGTAAGATTTTAGAATAGAAGAATGTGATTTTACCGCATACACTTTCGTAAAATTTGTCTTTTTAAGATTATATATACTAGTGACTCTCCCGTGAAATGCACAAATTAAATATTATAAATCTTAAATTGAGATTGTACATTAGACAAATAATAATAAATATTTAAACAAAACTTATTTTGTCCTTCTACCAAGTATCTTACTAATTTATTTTATTTCTACTTTTCATTAATATATAAAAATTATATTGTATGTATGTGAGTGTATTATAACTATTTAATTAATCATATAATTTTTAATTATGTACTAGAGTCACCACAAATAGTAAAACTTATAAAATTAATTTTAAGATTCAATAAAACTTATATAATCTAAATTATAATTGTTTAAATTCAATTCATATAATTAAATTATTATTGAAAACACTTTAAAATAAATAAAATAAATATTTTAGATTTGAATTTTATATTTATATATACAAATATATATATATATATATATATATATATATATATATATAAATCTAAAATATTTAAATTGATAAAACTAAATCACTCTCATCAGTGAAGATTGGTGTGTGAGACTTAAGGCCCATTTGATAAGTGAGATGAGATATAGTGAGAAAAGTGAGGTGAGAAAGTGTGAGAAAAATAATATGGTGGGACTCTCATAATAAGATGGAAATTTTTTTAATATGATTTGTAGAATAGAATTAAAATGATATAAATTTTAATGATTTTTTTTTCCAAATGATATAAAAATATAATACATAAGAAAACATAAAAAATACCTATTTTACCCTTCAATACTATTTCAATTTTCTCCAAATTTAATAAATTAATAAAAAAATACAAATTAAACATTATAATACTCAATTAATCCCACAAAACTTCAATTTAACAAAAATTGAATACTCCTTCTTCCCATTTTAGATTGCTCAAAATTAAAAATGAATGTCTTATTTTTGTTTTCTCATACCCAAAGTGCAAAAATTAACTCCACCCTCCCAAACTAAATCCTTTATAACATCTCATTTAATTACCCACTCTACCCTCTCAAACTAAAATAACCTTCTTCCAATAAAATTGAAATGACTCATTTACCCTCAATTTCACATATTTTAATACTAATAAATAAATGTTGCCAAAAAAAAATTAATAAATAATTTTCTCATTAAAACTTGTGTCGTTTTGACTCAACTAATAAAAAATGGGATGAAACTTGAAAGGAATATTATATTTATCTAAATAAATATTAAAAGAAACAATTTCGAAAACAAAATCAGTATTAATCCCAAAAAAATAAAACCCAAAACGTTTACTAAACAAAAAGGGCAAAAATTTGGGGATTTTTTTTTCTTTTGACAGAATTTGGGGATATATTCGTTTGCGCATTTGGAGATTTAATTGCCCTTCTTCAAATAATCTCAGTGCTGCTCTAAGCAAAGGAAATGCATAATCTATTGAAAGATCCTTAAATTATTATTTTATTATTTTGAAAGACTTTTAAATTATTTTTTATTTTACAAATCCCTTAAATTATATAATTCTTATTTTATGAGGCCCTGACAATGGTAACTCATGAATTTTACTGGAGTCAATTTAATATTTTCTATTAAAATATGACGATCATTCAATTTCAATGCTATTAAAATCAAATTTCAACCAGAAATTCATCTCCAACAAACTTCAAAAAGGGTATATGAAACAAGAATTTCATACATTAAGGGTTTTTTAAATATATATATATATATATATATATATATATATATATATATATATATATATATATATATATATATATATATATTTCAAGGAGCTTATGAAACAAGAATGATATAAATTAAGGGCTTTTTAAAATAAAGTTAGTTAAGAGGCCTTTCAAAATAAAATTTAGTTAATTTAAGGGTCTTTTGATGTATCATGCCAAAAGAAAATCGCATCGTTATCCTTCGTTCTTTCCTTTGTGCCGCTTTCCTTCACCGTCCGTCTATCTCTAATTAATTCGTGTCGCCTTGTGACGGCGTTGCTCCTCCTTCTCGTGACGGCTCCGCTCCTATTTTGGCTGCTAAATGAATTTGAATTCTCTATTTTTCATACAATTTTTCTGCTAAACGATTTGTGGTTGCAAAAAAAAAAAAAAAAGAGGGAGTTTAGGATATAGTTGTTGTGAAATTACTAGGGAAGAAGAAAAGCTCATGAGAATGATAGGTAAGGATTAAATCTAAAATTATTTTCTTAATTTATGTTGGGCTGTGAAGGGTAAACGATAACATTTATAATTGTTACCAAACATTATAAGAGGTTTATTTCGTGGTTTTTTCCGCCCAACCAAATGGGGCCTTACACTATGTTTATCGGTGACACTCATCAATTCAATCTTTTAATATAATATTAATTTTTCTCTCATCCACATACACAACTAGGGGTGTGTATCGGTCGGTTCGGACACCGAACCGAACCGAATAAAGAAAACCGAATTAACCAAAATTTACAAGATCGGTACCCGAACCGAATACTTGTAAAACCGAAATTTAACCGAACCGAAATTTTCGATTCGATTCGGTTATTAACCGAATAACTGATTTTTTTAAAAACATCATAATTAATTCATACATAAATGCAACTCAATTTTAAAACACTCCAACAAATAATTAACAATAAAATAAAGTGTTATCTGCTCTTATCGCTAGAGAATATTTTTTTATTATATTAATATTAATATATATATATATATATAATATATATAATTTTTATTCGGTTAATTTTTGGGTTTAACCGAACCGAACCGAAAATTTTAAAAATAAAAACCATATCCAAACCGAAAACCGAATAACCGAACCGAATTGTAAATTTCAGGTTTGGTTCGGTCGGTTAATTCGGTTTTACCCGAATACCGCACACCCCTATACACAACTTACAATCCAACCTAAATTTAACTTTTCTATACTTATCAATGACACCAACCCAACCTAAATAATTATTTTTTCTTCATTAATTTTTAAATACATATTATGTATAATCAATTTTTGTTATATTTAATATGTAAAAATTATTTGACATTCTATGTCCATAATTATAATAAGAAAAAAATTATCATACGCTTAAAATAAATTACTAACTCATGAAGAAAATTAAATTTACATAATTTGAAAACACGAAATTGAAAAAAAAAAAAAAGAAGCAAACTACAAATTAATGCATGAAATATTAAATTACAAATACATAAAATATAAATTACATATTTAATTCTCGAGGGCCGAATTTTTGTCATATATGCTCAATCAAGTCATTCTTAAGAGCGGTATGAGTTTCTCTATTAAGAAGTTATTCCCTATTAATCATATAAGTGGACAATCTTGCAATGCGTTTGAGAAAGTATTGAAAACGTTGATCATCCATCTATGTAATTATCCATAAAAAATTATGTGGGATCATAGTAATTATGATTTGTGTCTCGTTCATCTTCTACTATAATATTGTGCATGATGATAGAAGCCATCATAATTTTTCTCATCAAAGACTTATCCCAAATAAGACATGGGCATCGAAGAAATGCAAAACATGCTTGTAAAACTCCAAATGCTCGCTCCACATCTTTTCGCGCAACCTCTTGGTGTTGGGCGAAAAATTTGTTCTTTCAAAGTTATGGAGAAGTAATTGATTTGACAAATGCAGCCCATGAAGGATATATGTCATAAGTGAGATAATATGCCCTATCATTTCCGCTACCATTCACGATGTAACCAACATTGTTGCTCGACTTTCCAAGACATTACTAAAAGCTGGAGAACGGTGGAGTATATTAATATCATTACACGTATCTCGGTGTTCCAAAGCGAGCATGTTATATCCATAGGTCATATGATGCAACCGCTTCCGAATGATTGTTGGTTTGTCACTTCTCCATGCATATTATTCAGCCCATGCATTAGGACAAATTTTCCATTCCTAATGCATGCACAATCTTGCCTATCATACCCGGAATCTACATTGATCCCCTATATAGAGTAGTCTAGCCAAATCGTGTTCATTTGGCCTTCTACGATACTCGTTACCAAAGTAGGAAATTACACCTTCTACAAAATTTACAAGAGCTTGTCTTGTCACAGTGCATGCACGCATTCACAAGTATTCATCGACGACATCGTAATATGTCTCATACATCAACACTCTCATAGCTCCAGATACATTTGTGCAACGGTGAAAGACCACGTCTACCTGTGCCATCAAGTCATTGTTGAAAATATTCATCATTCACATGAACGGCCTCCAATATACGTTGGAATACCATTTTTCGCATGCAAAATCTTCGTCGAAGTGTTAGGATGTATACTATAAGCCTAGCTTTTGTATGAACATCTTTTTGAGTATGAACATCTTTTTAATATAAGATTCATTATGATCAAAATACTTATTGTTTATGATTGTTATATATATCATTATTTTGTTCGGGTTAATCTATACCGTAGATAACATGGTGTGTGGTGTCACACGTAAGATTATGCTATCGATTCCTTATAGATTATAAATAATAGCTCACAACCAAGATGGATTTGGACAAACCATTGGAACAGCTTGTAGTGTAATTTGGTATTAGTCTATCTTGACTATAAGTTACACTAGTACATTTTGTATGTATTGAGCGGGATCATATGAGGTTGTTCAATTTGTACCGACTATATAAAAGAACAAGACCTATGTTGTTATGGATGTACGTCTTCTTAATCCCTATATAATAATGGGCACGTGTACTCAATGTATGTTTCTTTGATTTGCCAATGGGTGAGATTTATTAAATCAATAGGCTCGGTGAATTAGGAGACAAAGATTGTTTATATGGTGTGCTATTGATTATAGAAGGAATCCGTGTCCTAATTATTTAGGATGATGATGTCCCCTTGAGGAGCTCATAAATATTATTATGTAAACCCCGCAGTGGATTTAATCGACATAATAATAAAGATGAGTGGTACTACTCTTGGAATTAGATATAAATTAATTAAGTTGTCAGATAATTTAATTAATTTATGGACATTCGATATCTTAAACACGGGAAATAAACGTACACATAATAAAGGAGCCCATATTATAATATGGGATTAGACGGTAATTCAATTATAACTCTTTAGTGGACCGAGTTATAATTGATGGGCTTAAGTAAAGTGTTCGGACCGAACACGGGATATTTAGGCCCATCGGGAGGCCCAACCCTAATTCCTCCTTAGGGTCCCTGTTGTAGCCTATAAATAAACCATAACATCGAGCCTCCAGCGTGGTGAAAACGTGAGATCGAGAGAGGCGGATTCTCGATTCCTTGGAGGATCGTCGACCACTCGACGTCCAAGGGAAAGGGATAGGAATACGGCGTAAGACCGTGAGGTTCGAGGCTCATCCTTAGATCGCAGCTTCGACCTTAGAATCGGGTTTGTCTTCACCTATTACGGTGAATAAAGGTACAATTCTATCCGCTGCGTTTATGTGCTTACGATCCCGAATCTAATAATTTCGTAGAGTCGGCGATCGGTGGTTCCAACAATTGGTATCGAGCCGTGTTTTCCGACTCTATTCAATTAATTCGGTTATTCATAGATCTGATTTATTAGGATTGCATGATTATTGTAAATCTATTATAATAGGGTTTCTTGATCTGTTATAATAGGGTTTCTTGATCTGTTATAATAGAGTTTCTTGATCTGTTATAATAGGGTTTCTTGATCGATTATAATAGGGTATTCTTGATCTCGTTATTATAGAGGTTCATGATCCGATATTGAATAGGATTGCATGATATTTGTAAATGTCATATTAGGGTTTGCATGATTATCATAAATCTGTTATATTAGGGATTCGATGTTAATCGTAGATTTTTTTGGGTATGCGAATATTCCGATATTTTTGCGGGAACCCTAAATCCAACTATTATGGTCAAGCATGTATGTTTATGTATGTATTAAACCCTCGGGCCTGTCGAGGTTTTTGTTTTGGGTTGGTGAATGATTGTAATAGTTATAACCACGGCGATGCATCGTGTAGGTTTTATTTTGATCTAGATGATGTATAGGATCGTTGGATAAAAGCGTAATAGGAACAGATCGAGGATGGTCGATGGAGGAACCAGTTCGATAGTTATAACCCCGTATTGCATGGCGCTGCCCGCACCCCGTTTGACGGCGAACATTCAAGAACATGGGAGCATGAAAGAGGCCATAATAGTTGGAATTTTATTTTTCATATTTATTCTTTCTCATATGTGTTAATGTGTTTAGCATACTTTATGTGTTTCATATATTGTGCATATTAATATCCCTCATGTTAAATAACTTAGTGGGAGAGGGGTTATTTTTCAACAAATTCCATAGCCTCCATTTACGGTTTGTAAGTGATGCATTCAAACATGAACGTTGGTTTTAAGTGCTTTCTTCCATATCGGATGTGTTTGTTTTGCGGATCACTAGATCAAACTTCCTTATGGATAATTATAAGTAAGTTATTTAGGAGCATGTTATCTTCTCCATCCGAAGAGGCACAAACCTAGGTAATTGACTTGGTATTAAGAAATGGTATACACTTAGATGCATATAACAAGATCCTCCCCATCGGAGTAAGTGTGTTATTTGTATGGCTAAAGACAAACCAACTATTAATTTTTATTTTGTTTGACAAAATGATGAAATTAATGGGTAAAACCTCCTCTTGCAAATGATTGAATTAGTATACGTCCACACTATCGTGGCATACAAACTTCACGATGTTTTGAGGTGTTGGTGAATTTAATTGTATTGTTTGAGGGAAACAATATTGATTTAAATTCTTAATTTTGATCATAATGCATTTACGTGTTTCTCGGGATTTATCATGGCTTTCAATCCACTTGCTGTTATTCTTAAAGAAAACAAACTTACTTGGTCCTAATTATATTGATTGGAAAAGAAACTTGGACATTGTCTTGATCACAAGAGTACAAGTTTGTACTCACCGAGGTTTGTCCTGAAAAACCCGATGAAAACTCTAGTGAAGAGGAGAAAGAGGCTTATAAGAAGTGGGTCAAGGCGGATGAGATGGCGCGGTGTTACATTTTGGCTTCTATGTCAAATGTGCCGCAACATCGGCATCGAGGCCATGACCTCTGCTTATGAGATGATGCTCAATCTCAAAGAACTCTTTGGACACCGAGTCGGGCTGCCGAGGCAAGAGGCCATGAGAAACTTAATGGCGACCACCATGACCGAGGGGACACCCGTAAGGGATCATATCCTCAAGATGATGGCTCATTTGAATGAGATGGAAGTCCTTGGAGCTGAAATCGATAGGGAAACCCAGTCGATATCGTTCTCCAGAGCCAGCTGCCTAAGAGTTTTGAGCAGATTTACTTTGAATTACAACATGAACAAAAGGTTGTATTCGATGGCGGAACTTGCGTAACTCAAGCGGCGCGAAGGGTTATTTCGCGAAGCTTCTCAAGCTTATATTGCTGAAAATGTTTCTACATCTAAGCCAAAAGGCAAAGTGATGAAGAAAAAGAAACAAGCTGGTTTGGCAAAGAAAGCGGGTGAACCAAAGAAAATTGGTCCACCAAATGGCGTGAAGAAGCCTAAGGGCAAATGTTTTTGTGCAAGCGGCCAGACATTGGAAGGTAGATTGCCCCGTAAAAGGAAAAAGAAGGTATATCTTATTCACTAACTATTGAAACATGTTTAGCGGTGTTATCTATCGGCACTGGTGTGTAGATACGGGAGCCACCGATCATGTCTGCAATTCTTTGCGGGGGTTCCAGAAACCGAACGGCTTAGTGAGGGTGAGATTACCATCTACATGGGCGACGCTACGAAAGTAGCAAATTGCGATGGGAGATGTTTATTTATTTTTGATAAGAATAAGACTTTGGTTTTGAGAAATTGTCTTTACGTACCTTGTTTTAGAAAGAACTTGATTTCGCTTTCTAAGTTATTTTTGGATGGATATTCTGTTTCTTTTGATAGCAAAGTGGTTGTCAAGAAAAATAGTGTTATTATATGTTCTAGTATGTTGATTGGCAATTTATATACTCTTAATCCAATAACTCCCACAAAGCAACAAATGAAAATTAATAGTACATCTTCTAACTCAAATAAGCGAAAAGAACCTTAAAAATGAACCAAACATATCTTTGGCATCTAAGATTAGGTCACATTAACTTGAGTAGGATTCAAAGGTTGATAGCCGATGGACCTTTGAGTTCATTGGAAGTGGAAAACTATCCGACTCCGCGAGTCCCGCTTGGAAGGAAAAATGACCAAAAGGCCTTTTAAAGCCAAGGGGTATAGAGCCAAAGAAGTGTTGGAATTGGTTC